>CM076578.1:37205522-37423588 GCA_034641835.2 Pinus albicaulis
TTATTCGTGATAGGATAATGCGGAAATAAGATCCCTACAAGAAACTGATATTACCATGATCTCCATAGAATAATAGATAACTATTGGAAACAAGTCCCTAGTTAAGAGGGAGCTTGGGCATATTCCCTTCATGTAAAGGAATGAGTAGATCCTCCCTAGTTGAGAGGAAGAGATAGTCACATCATTCTTGTCTTCACATTATGAAGAAAGAATGAAGGATTGGGTAAGAATCATGTTAGCACTCCGCCAGATTCCCAAGGCTGAAGAAGGAATCCCATCAGAGGTAACCACAGACCAAGCTTTTGGCTTGGTAGCTAGCCCTACCAAGTCGGATAGGGCTCTCTCCACAAAGGTCACAACCAAGAGGGCTGGAGGAATTATGGTTTTTAGGCTAGATATAAGTGCAGGGGTTGTTTTGATTTGATTTGGTTGGGTTTCACTGGATGAAGAAATTAGGTCAAGGGAGCTAGGTCAGGGCAAATGAGATAGGGTTGCAGGGATTCAATGGGGCAAGATAGGCATAAGGATTAACACTACAAAATTATTATGATGAGATTTTTTTAGGACTGATGAGAAGCTAGGAAGAGCATGGGAGATGTATTCTTCCTAAATAGAGGAAAATGGACAAATTATGAAATCTTTCCCAAAACAGAGCATGAGCAAGCATGTGTTCTACCTATCAACTTGAAAGAAATCATACAATAGAAATGTAATGAACATGAATACAATACATTATAACATATGAAACTGAAGAACAAATGATGATAAACATCATACCACATGTATCCCAAAAAATAGTTGCAACTCTTCTTTATTAACTGGCCAACACTAAGTACAATAGTTCCTTGATCAATAAGCTAAGAGTGAAGAAAGGGACTAAATAGACATGAAAACAACATTCACTCATCCTCAGGGGTCGAATCCATGAGGTGAGGAAGAGATCCACAAAATATTGAACTGAAAGTTGAAGTGTAGGATGGTCCAAGTGACTCGTTCCTAATTACATTCAAACTTATTCATTTTGACTCAATGATAACTTTTACCCAATGAATCTACCCCTAGGTAACTTATCCAAAGCATATTTACATTTATCATCATTAATTACATAGGTAAAAACATGATTTCTTGAAGAAAATTCAAAATTTCATAGAAATTCCAAAAAACTAGCAAAATGGTCCTTTGCACCCTCCTTTTGTCATTTGCGCCTTGGTAGTGTCATTTGTGCCCTACATGTTCAGGGCCACTTTTGAATGACCTAAAAATGTCCAAATAAGGCCCAAGATGGCTTATTGGAAAGCCCTTCCAGTCCTCTTTCTGAATATGCCTCCAGTTTTGAAAATGAAGGCAATTTCCCCCCTCAAAAAGTCATTTTCCCAAGACTAGTATTTACGCAACGCCTAGGTAAAAATAGGGGCAGAAAGGTCATTTTAGGTGGCGTTTTAACCTTTTCACCTGTCAAAAATGCAAACCAAGGCTTGAAACATGGTTTTCTAGAATGCATTTATCTTTAGGAATCCAATGGTATCTTTCTTTCCCTCAAAAAGTGCCCCAATCATTTGCATAGCGAGTAGGGCGTTGTGCAAATGACCAATTTTCTGCTAAATGCATGTTCATAAAAACTCAAAAAATTCCATATTTTGCAAAAAAGTTTGAAAATGCATCAAAATTGGTAGAATGGTTGATGATGATGTGGCTAGGCTTGGAGGGAAACCTCAGAAAATATGTCCAATTTCTTCTTCTCCTCCATGGTCAAATCTTCAATCTTTGCATTGGCTCTTTTGAGCTTGGCCATTGCAATTTTCTCCTTTAGGGAATGGTGTTTGACTTAGCCTTTTTTAGTAGCTTCTCCAAGTGTTGATTGGCTCTATCAAGCCATGGCTCCCTGTTTTCACTGATCACTATAGCAAGCTGCTCATTTAGGGTTAGTTGATCAGCAAGCTCAACCTCCCTTTGTCTTTCTAGAGCTAGACCTCTTTTCAGCCCTCTAGTTCTAGGTATCTTTCTTGGTACTTGTTACTCTTCATCATCAAACAAACCATACTTTTCAAGTGTTTCATCTAGCATGGCTTTGACCTTTTCTGCCTCCCTTTGAGTAGTGACATACTTGACCTCATCAATGACATGTTTAGTCTTCAATTGATCATTTTATTGCTCAAGGAAGTTTATGACATATCTGGCCCTATCAAGATTAGTTTGGAGCTCCTTAATCATGTAATCCTTACCTTTGATGGTTGCATTAGTGATTTTGTCATTTTCATCCTCATCTAGGTCAACATGCTGAAATTCTTGTTCCTCTTCATGAAGATCCTCCTCATCATGAGTAACTACTTCAATCACCTTTTCTTTACCTTTTGTCCACTTGCTTTGTTGTTGTAGAAGGGATGGCCCCTTCCACTCTAGTTGGAGCAAACACATGCATGTGGCCTCTCTGGTAGGTTTTTGGAAATGGCTCAACCTCAACCATACTAGCCCACTTAGGCTCAATGTCACTCAATCCTGCTAGGTGACCCAATTTCATGATGAGATGGAGATGAAGGAGGTGAAGGGGACTGATTTGATGGTGATGAATGTGTTATGGGCTAAGATGGAGGGATGGAAGTGGATGGTTGGGATGATGAAGGGACATTTTATGCATGCTGAGTGGATGGGTCATTGAAAATATCATTAGCTATTAAGGTACTCCATGCAATGTTTAGTTGTTTGAGATGGTGGAGGACTATGATTTTTATGAGGGAATGATGGAATAGACTTCTCATTTGCTGTTCATATTCCTTTTCTGGGAAATGTATGCCATCTTCTCTATGCTCCGGAAAATATAATAGGGTATGTTAAGCATCCTTACCCTAGTGAAATGAATTAAGATTCAAATGTGATAGGAATAAAGCCTTGAAAATCTACCTTCACATGAAAAGTATTTCATGATTATCTTCATCATTGGTGCATATCTGTCCAGGAGGTAAGAAAAAAGAAAGAACCTCATTGTCTGATTTTGGTGTCTTGGTTTTAAGAATAAGTCAAAGTCCTATTTCTTCAAATTACCTTTCTTGAACCACTTCTCCCCAACATTTGGGATCCCGATGGCAGCTGAAATGAAAGCAGTTGATAGAGTAAAAGTGACACCATCTAAAGTAACTTGGTTATCATGGAGTCCAGATATGAAAAGTCTAGTCAACATGGGATGGTGTTGGACCCTCTGAATTTTCTCACAAAAATCATAACGGCCAACATGTTTGAAGCATGTCACATTCAATGGAGAAGCCAAGAGTTCCCTAGTGCTGGTAGGTTCAAGTCTGAGTACTCTTCCCCCTTTATGTGGCCTCCTCAGCTATGTTTCCTCTCCTTCACTGAATGATGTGTTTTCTTCCTTTGTTTCCATGGTGTTTTTGTCAAAACCCTAGGGATTAGGAATGGGGAATGGGAAAGGGAAAATGAGGGAGATGTTTGCTAGGGATGTGTGAAATGGGGGAAGGGATAGGCAGTAGTAATATGATGAGATTTAGGATAGGGATTTGGGGATTGGGAGCCTAGGTAGATGTAGCACCTAGAACTTAGGGTTTTGGGAGAAAGGTTTAGGAAAAGGGGATTTTTCAAATCAGGGGTTTAGGAATGGGTTTTGGTAATTGTAGGAAGGATGAAAAGTGTAAGGGAGTGAAATTTGGGAGTTTTCACAAATTCTATAGGGATACTAGGGTTTTAAACAAATTAAAACACCAAATTGTATCCTAAACTTCACAATACTCAATATATGCACTTGATGAAAATGTTTTTTAATGGCATGAGCTCTTACTGATTTTGTTGGAGGTCGATGAGTAGACTGAGGGAGCTTTGAAGATGATGTTTTTTCCACTTAAACACATTTCTAGGGCTTGCTAGTCATTTGCACCATCAACAGAGCATTTGCACCCCACCTAAGTGTTTGTGCCCTCAACCGAACATTTGCACCCTCGACCGAGTATTTACGCCCTCGACTATGCATTTGCACCCTCACTTCAGCGTTTGAGCCCTCAACTATGCATTTGCGCCCTCGCTTCAGCGATTGCGCCCTCTGCTCATTTTTCTTCAACAATTTCGCCCAGAAACTCGAAATTTTGCTATGTTAGAGTGCTTGCTTGGTGTTTGGAGGAGGCAAATGAATTTGAAAAGAGTCAAGGAGTCATAAATACTTAATTGAATTTGAATTTGAATTTGAAAAACCCACTTTTCTAATGTTCATTTAACCTTTTTGAAAGCATTGTTGATTATCCATTTCCTTTGATTTTTCTTCTTTGCAGGATGATGTTGCTAGAGTTTGGCACTTTTCACTTTCAGTTTGACATGTGTGATTTGAGTTGGCAGCTAGGGAAAAAACTTATTACATATTATGAGCATAAAATTACATAAAAATTAAAAATAAATTACATTTGTATTTTGAATAAAATTACATTTTAGTATGAAAAAAATACTCTAAAACCAAAATTACAACTTTAAAAATGATATTTACATGCTAATAAATCCTCTATAGATGATTGAGAAGGTTTTATTTGAGTCACTCTCACACCTTTGCTGAATATATTGAGATAAAATGGCATATTTATGAAGCTTGAAAAATGAAACCTAGTTGACCTAATGGGACCTTGGATGACTTGACTCCATGCTTGACTTTGACTGGCATGATGACATAATGAAATGATATTTCAAGATTGTTTTATGCTCAACAAGACATGAAGGTGGGTCAGCGAATGTGAAATTTTGAGGGAGAGTGAGGTTTTGTGACTAGGGATACCATGGAAGAATGCAAATTCTGACACTAACACATCCGAGACCAATACTTCTTGAGGATAGAAGTAGTCTCGAGAACTGATACTCTTTGAGGATGAGGCAAGGCATCCAATAGGCAAGAGTAGTCGAAGAGGATATTCCTTGAGGATGTGTAATTCCAAGAGGGCAATGGTCCTAAAATGGCATACCTTGTGAGCATCCAGATGGGGTACATGCCTTGAGAGACAATTATGGTGTCTATAAATCATTGTCTCCCTAGCATTGTGCTTTGACTTAGTGGAGAGATAGATTTGTTAGTCAAGGCCTTGCTATATGGAAATGTTGGTTGATATGATGAGATGCATTGATATAAGCTGAAAAGATAGCTTATGGGATGTCAGTATGAGAATTTCCATGTACCATCAATGTATTATGAATACCTCCCTAATTAAGAGGGAGTGTTGAATTATGTAACTAGGTCCGGTCTTCATAATATCTCATAGTTAAGAGGGAGTATTGAATTATGTAACTAGGTTCAGTCTTCATAATACCTCATGTACTCTTGATTTTATGTGATTAATGTAAAAGAGAATGAAAATTATTATTGTTATTTTATAAAGCATGGGATTTCATGCTCAAAGTCAAAATGTTCTAGGTCAAGCACCCATTTTGTGCTTCTAGAGTTTGTCATATAGTCTAGAAGTCAAAAGATTCATTATCACATGTAATAGACCCTATTGGGCATCTTGTAACTAGTCAAAGAATTTATTTTGAGTCAAAAAGTGTCAAAGTACCCCTCCAAGATCAAGTCAGCCCAACTGTGAAAATTCAGCACTGTTTACGGCTATTCGAGCTCCAAGAAATAGTATATATAAAGAGAATTCAACCTCATTTGAAGTAGATCATCAATCAAGCTCGTTTATACACAAAATTAAGACAAGAGAAGAAGAGGAAGGATCTAAGGAAGAGTAATTGAAGTTTAAAATCCCACTTCTATCTCTATTCTCTCACACGTGTGAATTACAGCTACGGTTTCTGCAGTCACAATATCATATTGAAATTCTCCTTCTAGAAGTCAAAATAGTATTGCTAAAAGATCAAGTTCTAAGGCCAAGTATCTAAGGAAAGAATATCAAACCAAGCGAAGAAGAGAGGAGGCCTAAATTAGCCTCTTTCTCCCACACGTGCGAATTTGCAACTGTTGCAAGAGAGCCAAAAAGTTGCAGTTGTTGCAGGAGTTGAAATTCTGAAATAGAGGCCTAAATCTGAAATTTGGAACTGTTTGACTAGTGTTGACTTTGTGGAAGAAAAAACTCATCTAAATTAGGTTGACTTGGTCTTGGAGGGTTCTCAGTCTTGGGTCTAAAGGGTCTTGGAATTTTTCATTTGAAGTTTCTATAAGAAGAGAAGAATTTCTTGTGGGTTCCCCTCTCTAAGAGAGGTTTTGGCCCTGGCTAGCAACCTACATCTTGTGTCCATTTGTTCTATTGATCTTCATTTTTTTGGTAACTCTTTGATAATAAGAACACTATAATAATCAAGAGAAGAAGAAGCTAATTATAAATACTACAAGTTGAAGTAAATAACATCACAAGCAGTTATCCAAGTAAAGAGAAATCACCCTAATCTAGTTGCCCTAGATTTCTCAACATGGGGAACCAGAATTTCACAGTAGACAACCAACCTTGTCTTAGCGATTTTTCCCCTAGCCCCTTTGCAATTGCACCTAAGTATCATGGATCTCCCTTAACAACAACCTTGACCAATGCAAGATGGTTGGGAAGATAGTCCTATCAAACCACCCTTTGGTATCATCAACTGACTTGTAAGCTCGAGGAATCTACCACTTCCATCTATGATTGGACATATAATTGCCTTTGTTATCGATTTTGCCCAATTTCTACAAGAATGCCAAGGGAAGAGCTTCCAAGCATTGAATATTTTCATTCAACTTCAATCATTCTAAAAGACATTCACAAAAAATAAGAGATTTAAAACAGAGAGATCTCTTTCAAGGGCATGCACTCAAAACTTTTCTAATTTGTCATTTCTTTTATTTTCATGACAATATTTACAATTTAGGTATTTTGAGGTAGTAAGTTTTTGGATTGACTAATAAAATGATATTTATTTTGAAGAAAACTCAAAATACCTATTTTAGATCAAGGAAATACAAGTGTTGTTAGGATGATGATGATAATGTCTTATTTCAAGATATATTTTTTCTATATATATGCAAAAATGTTTTTTTTGTTGAAAAGTGTAACTGGATCAGTCTTCATGCTGACTATGTAATTATGTAAAGAAGAAGACAATGATAATAAAATGTATTTTTGTTGTACTTGTTTCATGGATTTCATGAACAAGATTTTATTATAGAGGTTATGGACTTCTTCTTGATGTCTTCTAGGTTTTTGTCTTCTTCTATAATTAAGTGTCATATACATGAAGGATTTAGTTTAGATGTTTATGCTCCAAAGACCTTGTGAAGAAGCTCTCAACAGCCCTCATATAACGTTGAAGGCAAGCTCCAAAATATAGTGAAGACAAACTTCAACGATGCTGAAGAAATTACACCTCAAGTCGGCCTACAAATTGTGTTAAATTCGGCTAGCAGGTCGGCTTATTAACTGACTACAACAACTATAAATACCCAGTTGGACTGCGCATAAAAAAATAAAAGAATTGCATATTTGAAACAAGAAGTGGAGGAAGAAGATTACGAAGTGCAAGAAGAAGATTATGGAATACAAGAAGGAGATTGCGTATAAGAATAAGGGACAGACTGTGGATAAGAAGGTACAGTTTGCGGATAGTAAAGTATAGGATTATGAGGTACAGAACTGCGGATAGTTGCAGCAAGATTTCGGATTAGTGCAAGAAGGGTACAATGTGGTTATATATGAGTTTAAAGAGAAAACTTAAGAAGATTAGTGCAGGTTTCAAGTGCAGACTTACCTAAGTAACTTCAACTCCTACCTAGACCATAAAGCAAGGATAAGTTGTTGATACATTATTGTTAAGGGCAGTTGATTTGAAGACATAATTTGCAGAGGTTGAGACAGTGATCATAAGGAGAAGCAATAATAGTGAGGAAGGTAAATCTAGGATTTACCTTCCTGCAATTCAAGCAATTCAACTACAAGCATATGCAAGATAAAGATCAAGGTCTATAGTGTTGATGCAGAACTAAGCAAATTGGTGAAGAAAAGAATTAAGGTTGAAGAAGTTGGATCAAGGTCTTGGAAGCATATCTAGGTCAAACGTCTAAGTCTTGGTCATAGTACTTGTCATTTTAAGATCTATAAGAAGAATTCTTTGTGGGTTTTCCTCTCCAAAAGGGAGAGGTTTTTGTCACGGCTCTAGGAGCCTAACTTTTGTGTCTTGTGCATTTTGATAATTGACTTGATGAAATATTAACTAAGCTAAAAGAAGAGAAGACATAAGTAACACAAGTCATCTCACAAGTAATTATCAAGAAGATAATTTGTATTAATCACCAACCCTCCAAATTCTCAACATGGTATCAGAGCTAAGGTGTTGAACACATGGGTTTCTTGTCAACAAAGACACCCAAAGAAGCGAAGATCAAAGTTTGGGTTGAAAAGTAAAATCAATTTGCAAGGAAGACTATCTAGCTACTTCAAGTAAGATCTCCTATCTCATTCAAAAGATCAACTCATTTAAGAAAGTAATCTTTGCCATCAAAGATTTGCACTCAAGACATTGTTTGAAGAGAACCTCAACTTCTGAAGATATTCTTTATAATTAAGGGTTCAAGTTGACCAACATTGAAGAAGATCGTATCTTAAAGGAAACCCTTGACTTCATTTTCAAACATCATCAAGAAAGCTGCAAGCCACTCTACTCAAGTAAGTATCCATGACCCTATCTGTCAAGATGCCTTATTGTAAAGAAAGCAACAAGTTGGTTGGGTCATCAAACTTTAGTGCATGGAAGAAGAGGACAGACTTGAATTTAATTGAAGACGAAGTAATAGAGTATATCGAAGGATCTACTGTTCAACCCCCAAAAGAAGATGCTCCAGCTCATGCCAAGTACATGAAGGGAGAAATTAGAGCCCAAAGGATTCTCATAGAATCCATTAAAGACTCTCTCATTCCCTATGTATCAAAAATAAAGATTGCAAAACAAATATATGAGAAACTAGTGGAGCTATTCTCTGTGAGTACTGCAGGAGAAGCAATCTCTCTGAGACAAGAACTATACAAAATGAAATTATCACGGGAAGAAGGAATCACTCCATACTTTATGAGGATTTCTAAAATAAGAGATCAACTGCAGGAACTAGGAGAAGTAATGTCTGACACTGAGATGACTACAATGGTGTTGAATTCTCTACCAGAGGAATGGGGAAACTTCACTTCTAGTTTATACGGGAAGAAAGAAGCCACCCCATTCCATGATTTATGGTCTCTATGTAAAATAGAGGAAACAAGACTAAAGGCCAAATCTGATACTGGACCAAGTGAAGAGAATCATGCCTTTGCAGCCTCATACAGGAAGAAAGGAAGATTCGGAAAATTTGGCCCTCAGAATAAAAGAAGGAATATGGACAACATACGATGCTTTCGATGCAATGAACTTGGGCATTATAAAATAGATTGTCCTAAATCTGGAAAGGACAAGAAGAAAAAGGAAGAAGCCCATGTCACTAATGAAAGAAAAGAACCTAATGCTAAGAGATCTAAGAAAGAGGAAGCAAGAGATCTCTATTATGATTAAGTTCGTCTTTCTCTCTAAGTGATTTCTGATTGATTGTAAAATAGTATGATAGGAAGTAATGTACATTAATAAACATCACGATAGAAGCATGGAAGGAGCTCTCGATGAAACAACTTCTGGAAAACCTCTCTGATAACATTACCAAAGTAAAGCAATCATCAAGATCAAGGGTCATCAGGGAAATAGAATTCTGGATGTGATGACATATTGATGGAGCGGGCCAAAGGAATGAAGCTCTTCGTTCTAGAGAAATTACTACAAGATTACTCAAGGAAATAGGTATGAGGTATGAAGACATATACACTGATATTGGATGCTGTGAAGTCATGTCATATGGTTGCAAGTAATAGACTTTCATATTTAGAAGTATGATCTATGAAGGAGGATCTCTCGGTGCACTAACAGATGAAATCAACATAATATGTCCTCATAGAATATGAGGTGGTTGTACATAAACAAGAAATTGGAAAATTTTAAGATCCTAGGAATGAAGAATGTGCAGAGAGGAAGAGATCATGAAATGCAACCATGTCAAGAGGTAGTTATTATCCGGAGGACAAGAAGATGTGACTAGGAGATCTCCTGGGAAGATATGTAGACTCTGACGGAAGTTTGGTAAAGAAGAAGACCCTTGGAAAAACATATCATTAGGAGATGTGTCAATCTGTATGAAGGATTGCGATGCCTACAGGAAGATGTCATGGTGAAAGATCATCACTAAGGTAACTTTTGTTCTAAAAGTTCATATGTATATGTTTATCTGGATGAATTTGAGCAGGGCTACTAATCATGAGAAAGGATGTATGATCCTTGGAGATGATTCGAAGAAAACCAACATGGCATAACGGTGGACCAGATGAGAAAAACTGATGAATCACTTTCTGTTCGTGGACATGACTCGTGACTGAAAGTGATGGATGATCTGTGCCCTATGAAGCCAAAAGTTGGTGATTCCTCAATATCGAAAACCATGTCATCAAGGGGAGGAATTCTTCATGAGTAGCTGGATTGTTGTTGTAGGACCTTGGTTGATAGGGAGCCTGGTAGTAAGTTTCTTGCTTGGATGAAATTGAAGTATGTCCTTCTTGTGTTAAGAGGGAGTGACATATGTGATTCCCTATTACATGTGAAATGCACTAGACCAAGACTAACAGCCGTAAGTCTTAGTGAAGGCCATGTGAAGAGAATGGATAAACACATCATTCTGGTCTTCACCTGGAAGACGGAATGGAGGATTAGGTAATC
Organism: Pinus albicaulis; assembly: GCA_034641835.2. Classification (NCBI taxonomy): domain Eukaryota; kingdom Viridiplantae; phylum Streptophyta; class Pinopsida; order Pinales; family Pinaceae; genus Pinus; species Pinus albicaulis. The sequence continues at coordinate 37,216,251 of CM076578.1, forward strand.
ATCTGGAATTTGATACTCTTTGAGAATGAGATAGGGAATTCAAGATAACACTAGTCGTGGACCGATATTCTTTGAGGGTTGGCTACCCAAGAGAAGAATAGTCCAAGAAGGTCATACTCTGGGAACACCTAGGTGGGGTATGTACCTTGGAGAGACAATGACTATGGTGTCTATTAGTCATGTGTCTCACCAGCATTGTAGTCCATTGTCTTGTTGAGAGATGGGGCTATTAGTCAAGGCCTTGCACTAGGACAATGCTAGTTGATATGATGCTATACATATGCGATTACCAATTTGATTCTTCTTATGAGATTCTTCAGTTTGAAAGTGACCATGTAGGACCTGTATGAATACCTCCCTAGTTAAGAGGGAGTGTCGAAAAGTGTAACTAGGATTGGTCTTCATGCTACCTATGTAATTATGTAAAGAAGAAGACTGATAATAAAATGTATTTTTGTTGTCCTTGTTTCATGGGTTTCATGAACAAGATTTTATCATATATGTTATGGACTTCTTGATGTCTTCTAGGTTTTTGTCTTCTTCTATAATTAAGTGTCACATACATGAAGGATTTAGTTTAGATGTTTATGCCCCAAAGACCTTGTGAAGAAGCTTTCAACAACCCTCATATAACGTTGAAGACAAGCTCCAAAATATAGTGAAGACAACCTTCAACGTCGAACGATGCTGAAGAAATACCTCATGAAATGTTGAAGAAATTACACCTCAATTCGGCCTACAAATTGTGTTAAATTAGGCTGGCAGGTCAGCTTATTAACTGACTGCAACAACTATAAATACCCAATTGAACTGCGCAGAAAAAAAATAAAAGAATTGTGGATCTGAAACAAGAAGTGCAGGAAGAAGATTACGAAGTGTAGGAAGAAGATTATGGAATATAGGAAGGAGATTGCGTAGAAGAATAAGGGACAGGCTGCAGATAAGAAGGTACAGCTTGCAGATATTAAAGTACAGGATTACGAGGTACAGAACTGTGAATAGTTGCAGCAAGATTTTGGATTAGTGCAGGAAGGGTACAGTGTGGTTATATCTGAGTTTAAAGAGCAAACTTAAGAAGACTAGTGCAGGGTTCAAGGGCGGACTTACCTAAGTAACTTCAGCTCCTACCTAGACCATAAAGCAAGGATAAGTTGTTGATACATTATTGTTAAGGGTAGTTGATTTCAAGACAGAATTTGCAGAGGTGGAGACAGTGATCATAAGGAGAAGAAGCAGTAATAGTGAGGAAGGTAAATCTAGGATTTACCTTCCTACAATTCAAGCAATTCAACTACAAGCATATGCAAGATAAAGATCAAGGTCTCTAGTGTTGATGTAGAACTAAGCAAATTGGTGAAGAAAATAATTAAGGTTGAAGAAGCTAAATCAAGGTCTTGGAAGCATATCTAGGTCAAAGATCTGAGTCTTGGTCATGGTACTTATCATTTGAAGATCTATAAGAAGAATTCTTTGCGGGTTTTCCTCTCCAAAAGGGAGAGGTTTTTGCCTTGGCTCTAGGAGCCTAACTTTTGTGTCTTGTGCATTTTGATAATTGACTTGATGAAAGATTAACTAAGCTAAAAGAAGAGAAGACATAAGTAACACAAGTCAGCTCACAAGTAATTATCAAGAAGAGAATTTGCATTAATCACCAGACCTCCAAATTCTCAACATTTTTAAAGGAGTCACAAGCATTTTTATTTTCAACAATGCCTTATAAATTGAGTCTACTAGCACCCCACCTACTATTAGTTAGAAATGCATTCAAATTTTCATGACCTTTTATAATAAATCTTACTCATCTATAAAGTTTTTAGAACCAAAATTTAAGCAAGTTGTTAATACACAATTGAACCAAATCATTGTTTTTAAATCTAAGGAAAAGTCATAAGAGAGGGAAGAAAAATTTTGAGTAAAGGTATGGGCAACCTTTAAGAGTGATTCTTTTGTTCATTTTCCATTATGATTTTCATATGGACTAAATTGTCTTGTTAATAAGAGGGATTTATTGAAAAGTCATAAAGAAATACTGAATAACATTGAACTTTGTTGTTTTGATACCTTTCACGAACATCAACTTCTCCATATGGTTGATGGAGAAGTTTTGATACCTTTCAACTTAAAACATACTTTAAACAATAGGTTGAATTGCAGAAACTTTCTTAATTTATTTCCTTTTTTTTCACCTTTTAGGAAATAGGTAAACATCCCTGAGAATTATCCCTAAATTAACCAAATATTAAATTAATAATAATAATAATACCAGATGACTATAATTTTTTTGTAAATGGACCTCCCTAACCATGGGATATGTCCCCGAGCTAGGAATACAAAATGCGCCATTTTCTAGCATGTTTCCGACCAAAATCCAGAGGCAAATCCTCGTTACCACCATGGATGTAACAACGCAACTTGAATTATATGGAACATAGAAATATTAGCATGCATATGAGACCTGCATATGATAGCTACATATGCATGTATCACGTGTACGACACTAGTACATGCACTAATCAATTATGAAAGAAACTCGGTGTAGAGTAATGAGTGAATTATTGAAGTATTGAGTAAATCCCTAACTCACCATAATATAATGAATGTATTAGTTATATCTACCATTATCATAAAATAAACTAATACTTCGTTCAAAGAAAATTAAAAGCATTGACTTATGCAAATAAATGATACTATTTTAATAAATCTAAGATATTTATTAAATAATAATAGTTTAATAAAACCAAGATATTTATTAAATAATAATATTTTAATAAATCCAAGATATTTATTAAATAATAATATTTTAATAAAACTAAGATATTTTAGAAATCAAAGATATTTATTAAAAGATGATATTTTAATAAATATCTGGAATGGAGTTTGTGTATAAAAGGAGAAGATGGGTAAACTTGATGGGCATGGGTAGTGAATGGGTAAACTGATCCGAATGTTGTCAGACGAGTCCTAACCGCGTGATTCATGAGCAGTGAGTTTTAACAGATTCATTGAGTGATCTCGATTGTTATTGGAGTTTTAGACACGGAGGCCAGAAGACTTATCTTCTGGATCTGGGGATCGGAGAGGTTGACCTCAAATACGCTGGGAGGAAAACGACGGTTTGGTGACAGGAGCTAGAGCCATGGCAGATCAGGAACATTTCAAACACGGTTCCAGGTAAGTACTAATTAGTCAATTGATATATATTTTGTTTCAAAAATCTCACTCTGAATTCGATAGTATGAATTTTGTGAATGATTGTTAATTTTGAAAGTTAAGGGCTTTACACTTATGTATTTTGTTAATGATGGTTAATTCAACAAGTTAAGGTCCTTACACATGGTATCGGAGCTTAGTTTTAGAATTTGTGGATCTTAGGATATTTTAATCATTTCTATGGGTTTCCAAGCTTGTAGTACCTCTATCTCTTCACTTTAAACCTAGAAGACCATTCCCAAAATTTTGATTTGAATTAAAGAAAAGTAATGTGTTGCATGTATCTTTGGCCAAAGATTGATCAAAAACATCATAGGAATTAAATGGATCCCATGTACTCTGAGTGAACGGAGAGTGGAAATGGGCAAACGAGCTGCAGAGAATCAGTTCCACCAAACTTTGACGAGCTTCACAGAAACTCTCAATGAAACCCTCACGCTTCTAAACGAGCCGGCCTATACATTCGAGAAAGTACCATGGCCTGATGTGAGGAAGTCGGGAGAGCAAATAGTGAAGCACGCCACTACAGGTTTCTCATTAATATAAAAATAAATAAATAATAAAATGAACTGTCTTTGAATGGAATGAGGGATTGCATTTTGGTAGAATGAAGCAATGACTTGCTCAAATATAATAATGGGAAAATAAATTCAGCATCATATCCCAATCCAAACTATATGCCATTCAGCTAACTACAACTTCAACTATCTTGTCTAAATTCAAGATGTGAATGTTACAAATTATTTCAGGTCTGCCACTGCCATTATTCTGATTTTTGGATTGCAACAACATGAAATTTTCTTCACGTGTTACCTTGGATGTTCACTGTTGGTTTTCTCCCATGGACATCTTCAGTGAGTGTTAGCCTTATACTGATTTAGATAATTTTTTGTTCACACGAATTTAAGATGGCTTGCATCATCCTATTGCCACATTAATTGAATTCAATAGGGATCTTGGTTTAGTATACAAAAACACAATAACAACAGGATATATGGAGTCCTGAATCCAAATAGCAAAAGATAATTTCGCCGCCTACAGGCCCTGAAATCGAATCTCCATCCATCCGTGTCGATTGATCCATATAGGGTACCCTTTTCATTCGCTGTCAAGTAATAAACGACATCGATTGGCCACCCTTTTCATTCGCTGTCAAGTAATACACGACATCGATTGGCCAGGAAATGACACTGCACGAGCGCTGCGGCCTTTTGTGGATTGGAATGGGAATGGTAAGAGGGTCAGGTTTTGAACCCGGGAACTCCGTCCCTCAATGCCACCACTCCACCAATAACTATGCAGGTATTCTGGTGCATAGTATTCTGGCAGCTAATTCTTGGGATAATCTATTCAGCGAAGAGTTTGTCGATAAGCTGGGAGTGCTCATTGTAAAACTTCACAGGAAAAGGGCCGAATACAAGAGTCAGATAGAGAAGCAATCTGTCCCATAGGCTATTTTTAGCCTCGTGGACATTAAAAATTCTTTCTTTCTTTCTTTCTTTCTATATGGAGTCCTGAATCCAAATAGCAAAAGATAATTTCGCCGCCTACAGGCCCTGAAATCGAATCTCCATCCATCCGTGTCGATTGATCCATATAGGGTACCCTTTTCATTCGCTGTCAAGTAATAAACGACATCGATTGGCCAGGAAATGACACTGCACGAGCGCTGCGGCCTTTTGTGGATTGGAATGGGAATGGTAAGGGGGTCAGGTTTTGAACCCGGGAACTCCGTCCCTCAATGCCACCACTCCACCAATAGACCATGCACGAGTGACGGGCGTCGACTGAGAGGCATCCACCCCGGATTGTCGACTAAGAGGCAACCATCCTGGATTCCCGACGACGGATGAAAGGATTTTGACGGTAAATGTTAACGGCCTGGCAGAGATGCGGACGGGGAGACTAGTATTCCATTAACGTCCGGCACTGTCAAAACTTAGGAGGGAGGTGGGGACTGGAGTCTCTTTCTGATTTTTCTGTGGTTGGAATTGAGTTTATTCAAAGAATCTGTGATCTACTGATCTACTGTCACGAATGCGTCCTCCAGGGATTGTAGCATATCTACATACACGTCCAGCTGAGGACGATAATGATGATGAGCAGCTACAACTTAACCCGGCCGTAACTTCTAAACATAGGCAGAGGTGGCAGAGGCGCATTCTTCAGTGTAAAAGGTCGTATTGCGAGGGCAAAGGGTGCTATAGAGTACCGCTTCTTTTCTTCGACTTCAACTTACGAGACCTGTTGTATCGGAAGCTTCTTTCCTTGGATGAAACGCAACCTCACTATAGGAGCAACATACGGACAACCGTGGCATTACTATTTGTTATTCAAAATAGTATAATATAATCATGAATATGAAATTCAAGCTATATTTATATAAGATTTAATTGATTAAAATAGGATGTGGACATTAGTTCACAGTCAAATCGAGATTTATTGATATTACCATTTAATTTAAATTCAATATGGTTATACTTTTAGGTTTAACAACTTTGAAATAATATCTACCTTTCCAATAGATTTAGTGAAATTCATGACCATTTATGTTTTAAATATCAAAATGGTTTAAATTACATTTTCATGGGTTGTGAGAATATCTCAAAGAAAATATTCATATGTTTGAGATGTTGAATAATTTATTATTAAAAATAGTATAGTATTTCCATGAATATGAAGTATCAAATTTATATTCTTGAAATTAATTGATTTAAAAATAATAATAATAACATATATAATAAATAAATAAGTAAATAAAATAATATTGTTAGGCACATATTTTCAAATAGTGGTTTCCCCATATCTATAGTGACGTTTATATATATGTTGCAAAGGGGGATACAATATATGTCTTATACGACATTGTAAAGAGTTACGCGAAGCTAGAACCCCAACACCATGCCATTTATGCATTGTAAGGCCCTACAACGAATATAATTAAATATATACCTACTTTATAATAACTCTTTTGTGTAGCAATATGTGAGTAACTTCATCGCTCTAAATTCTTCAAATCAAATTTTCATAGCGTAGTAATCTTTCCATGAGACTTTAGAACAGGGTCGAAAACAGGTTTACCGCTGTCGTCTAGTCAGTGAGGCAGGTAGTCCATAGCGTTTTAATATTGTATTTAATATCTTGTCTAGTTGTACATAATTTGAATGAGGATAAAACAATACATATGGACAATCAGAAATTAATCTATAAATATATAAATAAAATACAATAATAATAATAATAATAATAAGTTCTTTATCTTAAGTCAACTCAGAAAGAAATCCTAGGGGATTCATATGAGTAGGGTGCTAATATTTCAAGGAAAACTTACAAACCATTCTTACCATATGCTTAGTAGTGTCAGCTATAACACTTAAAGCGATACTTTCAAAAGAAAATGTATTAATCTCTAAAAATCAAAAGGAATATATACATAATTAGAAAGGTTAGGAGTATATACATTTTAAGGGTTTACTTGTTAGATTTGTATTTCATATGGGCTGACACTTAGGCTAAAAGTGAAGACTCACACATGTGTGCATTTGGGTTTAAGAACAATTATGTGCAGACTATTTTATTAGTCTATTGAGTACTTAATAATTTATATATAGGTCACTAAGAAAAGTCCCTATAAGGGTACTTGGCTTCACCTAAGGTGTGCAAACATGTGGAAATTGTTACTAGTTTAAGTACCATGATGTTCTTCAAACATGTTGTGACTGGTATAACTTAGTACTGATTGATAGGTTAAGCTTTATTGTGATCTGCAAGTTATCTTTTAAATTCCATCTATTTTGACTTAATTGGCATTTCTCATATGTATCGTTGTCCGAGAATTGAAAGTCATACTTTTAAAGTCTGAAAAAGTAATATTTACCTTAATGCATGTCCCACAAATAGCAAGGAGTTAAAGAATTATGTGCTGGAGAAGTTCCATAAGGGTGTGGGGAAAAGAGTTGGGTAGAAAGAAGAATTATTATGTCCAGGGATTCAACCCCACTTGTGTTCTTCAACAAAAGAGTACATTGGAGCTGGCATTCCGTGGAGAGCAAAGATTCTTATTGCTCAATTAAGAACTAACGCATATCAACTTCGGTGGGAGGCAAGACGGTGGAAGAGACCTAAAGAAGCTTGGGAAGAAAGGGTATGTACTTTTTACACTTCTGACGCAGGGGAATCAGCGAAGCATTTCATTTGGAAGGTGATGCTTTGGAAACATGTTATAAGTTACATTATTCCCAATGTTTATTTTAACAGATGTAAAATGTAAAATTGACATGGATAAAGTATTTATGATGTAAAATTGATATGAATAAACTTTGTCCATATTATTATCCCAAAGAACTTGGAAAGCACCCTAACCATGTTATGTACCTTTGTGGCTTGGTAGTTGGGATGTTACCATATGGACATTTCATCCTTGTATTTACAATTTTTTTTATGTAGTAAAGAAGTCCTTACCGTCACATCTTATTAGAACAAAGTATAGTAAAATAGATGAAGCTTTCATGAGAAGAGAGGCCCACACCTAGAAGACAAGGAAGGGATCTAGTGTAGATACAACTTAGTATGGATGATTGCTCATATAGTGGGAGTTTTTTAATATTGGGAATTTTACCTTTAAGAAGGACATGGACACATGATGTGGCATTGTAAATGCAACTCAACATGGATGGATGTTCAATAGCGAAGGAGATTCATATTTGAGGGTTCACGGAGGTGGAATCCAAGAAATTAAGAATATGGCTTAGGAGCTAAACCTTTACAAGGGTTATGAGGCAGATTAACAAAGCCCTACTCAGTGCAAGCATTGTTTGTCAAAAAGAAACATTCTAATAATGATTTAATTAATGTCTTTTGATTGTATGGTAAAACTTAAGAGAGGATATTGGAAGATACGATTTACTTGATGAAATGAAGTCACATTCATACAAGTGACTTATTACCCACCAAAAGTTAGTAACCCGTAGGAGAAGTTTTTCTCATCTATAAACAACCAACAAGCCAGTAGCCCTATATGATGAGCACATAACATTATGACACTATATAAGATGATTCATGGAAATTATTTAGGCATATATAAAGATTAGTTGACGGAGTTGCTCCAAAAAAGTTAACTCTTGAAGAAATGACATTATGACAAAACCATTAGATGTGAAGCTACAACCACATAAAGAGCTAGGCACGTCTGAGGTAAATTGATGGATGAAACATATGTTAAGATGGTAAGAACCACCTTGTCAAGTAGTAAACACACTATTCGAACAAAACGATATAGTTAACAAGAGAGGGCAGTGGAAAATTTCAAAGTTTGATCTTCATTGTTACTATAATATAATCAATGTAGTACCTAGGGAGGACGGGAAAAGAACGGAATGGAAAACTTCTGATAATGATAATAAATGTTAGCTATCATAATCAGCTTAGAATATTGAAATCGACAAAATAGCACCGTAGGTGAGTAAGTGGAAGTTTCACAAAGCAACATAAGAAGTCAATGACATTAGATTAAATGGTGAATCTATAATAAAATTGATTCATTGGAGAATAGATTTACATGCATAGCGACATCTATAATAGTTTCTCCCTCTAATGGGAGAGTCACATTATAAAATTTTCCTTAAGGAACTAACAATATCCATGGATTATGGACATCATGGAGTACGAGTAGGAAATTCTATCTCGTGGTGCCTTAAAACAGAAAATGATAAGTAGATTACATTTGATGTCCACTTAATTGAATTTATTTATAGGGTCTTATCCAAGTTGGGAAATAGTAACGACATTTCCAAGTGAAATAATTGTATGCATTAAAGAGAAGAAAAGAAAACCATGAGGACTAGAGGTGAGAAAACAAAGTCAATTTGATAAATATGTTCTTTTTCAAATTGAAGTAGACCTGGAATATTAGGAATATCTGATATAAGGAAGTGAATGGATGTTTTCTATCAAGAAGAAATTTCTTAAGGATATAAGCAACATGATTGGTAAGGGTCAAAGCAATGACCTATAAAGAGTTGTTTACACTCCTAATTTGCTAAGAGTAGCTAGTGATAAACTGGGAAAATATTTAAAGGTAAATCTTAGGGATAATAATTATACACCGTTAGAGAAGAAAATACATTTGACGATGAGATGAGACCTAAGGACTAATGAGAAAACGATCAATGTGAAGAATAAGAAGAGGGTATACCAATGATGTGTTATGTATTTAGATTAAATGAGTCAAGATAATAGAAATCAAACAATGGTTTAAGGAATGCTGGTAAAACTAGTAATATCCTAACTAGAATTAAGACTCTAAACAGTGAAACTTGCAAGTAAGGAGACTATATCAAAATTGTAACATGCTAATACTGTGACTATGCATATCTTGTAAATTGTGAAATTTTTATTGAAAGATAATGTGAAGGAGGAAATTATTATTTATCAACAATTAACATCTGATTGAAAACATGAAACTCTTAGTAAACCAAGTATAATGCAAAGCGAATAATGCATTTTCAAGTAGTAACAAATTCCTTCTATGAAAATAAAACTCTCACTAAAGAATCTTTAGAGTAGTCAATTAACTCTCCCTCCATCTCCAGCATAACCTTAATGATCAGCCCTGCAAAACCTACTCCTTGGCTTCTAGATTTTACGCTGAAGATTAGCTGAAATAACATGATAAAGAAGTTAATGTTATTATTATCTCTTGGGGTCTAGATTATAGATCAAAGATAATTAGAATTAAAAGACAAATAAATAACAAGAATTAAAAGATTCGTTGGATCTATATGTATTTTTGTATTTTAGAATTCTTAATCAACCTGTATCAAGAAATTGGATCATGCTTCAACTAAACAGTGAGTGTTTTGTGCTCTTGTTTTAATTCATTTTGTTTCTATATATGCAAAGGTTGGAGCATCCCTCCATTTAGACTTAAAGTCTCAACCTGTGACTTTTATAAGGTTAATCGGTTAAAATAGTATAGAAAATAGTGGTTACACCCTTATTTGTATATCCATGTTCGATTATTCTATATGACATTTATAACTGTGGGTTATATTTCTAAGTATTTAAAAACTTATTTTTTATAAATAGTACCTTATTTTGGATGGATACCTAAGACTGTCATTTTGTACTATGACATGTGAGAATATATTAATTTCTTAAACATTGTTGATACATGGATACCAATATGAAGAAAGTTTTGCGTAAACATTGTTGGTATAGGGATACTAATATAAATTAGGAATTATGGTGTGGATATGGCATCTATAATTTTACATATCAACGTAAATGATGAGATAAAAATAAAAGAGTGATTGCACTTGACTATTCAAAGAGAAAATGAATTTTACATGAATCCAAGGGTCAATATCCTAGATAGCAACATGTTTGGAATGTGTAGAAATTGTTATATGGGTAACAATTTGTTTTGAACATATTGATATGTATGTTGTAATTTGTGGACAAGTGTTTTAAATTGCAGATAATATCGTTACAAAATCGACCGCGTGATGACAAAACTCCAAGAACAATTGAAATGCACTGAGATCCCATGATAGAGTGTTAACCTTGGTTCTACTGGGAGAGGTGGGGGTGTTGCCCACCATTTATCCTCCAAAACCTGGAGTCATGGGAGGACTGTGCGAGTCACACTCCCCTAGACGTGTGATGATGACTGTCGGATCCCTACTGGTCAATCAGGTCGACGTAATCGACGTTGACACCCTTAGGTTTATAGATGGTTGGATCAATAAAATTGATGCCATGGAATATTCCTGTAGAGGTCGGATGGGATGGTAGTGGAAGAGATTAGGGAGGATAGGATGATTGTGGAATAGCTTGGGAACACTGTTGGGGCAAGACCTAACTACTAACTTGGTAAACTAATATATACTCAAAACATAAATGTTAAAAGTGTTCTCACACATTAAACGAAAATTCAACTATTATACACCAACCTTATATGATTATACTAATCATTGATATAATTAATGATATACGACATAAAACTTAACTTCGGGACGAAGTTTTCTGAAAGGGGGGTGTATGTAACGACCCAACTCGAATTATATGGAACATAGAAATATTAGCCTGCATATGATAGCTACATATGTATGTATCACGTGTACGGCACTAGTACATGCACTAATCAATTATGAAAAGAAACTCGGTATAGAGTAATGAGTGAATTATTGAAGTATTGAGTAAATCCCTAACTCACCATAATATAATGAATGTATTAGTTATATCTACCATTATCATAAAATAAACTAATACTTTGTTCAAAGAAAATTAAAAGCATTGACTTATGCAAATAAATGATACTATTTTAATAAATCTAAGATATTTATTAAATAATAATAGTTTAATAAAACCAATATATTTATTAGATAATAATATTTTAATAAAACTGAGTTATTTTTAAAATCAAAGATATTTATTAAAAGATGATATTTTAATAAATATCTGAAATGGAGTTTGTGTATAAAAGGAGAAGATGGGTAAACTTGATGGGCATGGGTAGTGAATGGGTAAACTGATCCAAATGTTGTCAGACGAGTCCTAACCGCGTGATTCATGAGCAGTGAGTTCTAACAGATTCATTGAGTGATCTCGATTGTTATTGGAGTTTTAAACACGGAGGCCAGAAGACTTATCTTCTGGATCTTGGCACCGGAGAGGTTGACCTCAGATAGGCTGGGAGGAAAACGGTGTTTTGGTAACAGGAGTTAGAACCATGGTAGATCAAGAACATTTCAAACACGGTTCCAGGTAAGTACTAATTAGTCAATTGATATATATTTTGTTCAAAAATCTCACTCTGAATTCAGTAGTATGAATTTTGTGAATGATTGTAAATTTTGAAAATTAAAGGCTTTACACTTGTGTATTTTGTTAATGATGGTTAATTCAACAAGTTAAGGTTCTTACAATGGAAACATGACTGTTCACACTTCAGATTGCACCAAGAATTTAGGGAATCTCCAAATCGATCAATGACTACAAAAGGATGCGTTCCCCGCTATATCAATCCGAATATAGCAGATTTGTTTTGTTGAATTCTGGCAAGAAGGGCCGGGAAAGGTACATTTTGCATTACATATGGTCTTCCCCATTCGATAGAAATACCTATGCAACATATTGTTGGTTGCTTGGAGGAAGCAGACAAATATAGAATACACGCTGATTATTATATAAATTAAATTTCGAGTATTCCATCCCCAAAGTTATAATTTTACCGTAACTTGGGTTGATGCTTTGGTCCCATTTAAAAAATTAACATGTACATTCTGAAACCCATATCGAGATAAGCACATTGTAGAAGCATGATTGAATAAGTTACAGGATTATAATCGCCTGGCTCTAAAAACTAGCCCGTGTAGTGGTTTTCTTGGCTATTCTCTTACTTTGCATTTAACTCTTCTCAAGCTCATTGCTACAAAAGCAGGTTTATTCCAGAAGAAGGATTGGGGGACAAGCTTCAGATAATTAAAGACAAACTTCATTCTAACTTCTCCAAACGTACACTCGGTGACAAGCTTCAGATAATTAGAGGCAAACTTTATTCTAACCTCTCCAAACCTACACCTGCAAAGCCATACTTTAAGAATAAATAAATAAACAGTACTTAAACCAGCAACTGTATACATAATTCTTGGCAACAATGTCTCTAAATTGCAGCCTGATTTTCATTAATAATTTTCTGACTGTAAAATTGAATAAATATAATATCTGGGGCAAAATTGCACTAACTGGTACATTTTAGGAAAACTACTATGTTATATTGAGACAAAGTGCTTTAGAATAAATTCCAATCAAATGAATTTGATTTACCATGGACAAATTGCCAGCCAAAAAGTTGTTGTGACACAGCGACTGAGAATACTTTTTTAAATTATCAGCCTGAAATATGTGGCCCTCAGAGATAATATGCAAAGTGAACAGCAAATGGTATAGTATATAGCTGGCAATGAGGCAGAATGTCCATATATGAAAGAATGAAAATTTCAGTAACTCGGGATGTAACAGACAACCGTCTACTCAATATATTTGCAGATTGATAAAACACGCTTAGAAAATCTAACTTCTATTCTGCAAATGAAGAAATCAGTTGCCTTGCAAGTGACATCATTCACTTGTAAAGAGATTTCAACCTCCTGGCTGCTTCTAGTATGTTTTCTCTGTGACCAAAAGCACTTACTCTGATGAACCCTTCACCTCCTGGTCCAAATCCACTGCCCGGAGTTGTAACTATGTGGGCTTTCTCAAGGATTTCAGCAAATATATCCCACGACTTCCTACCAGGAAATCGGACCCATACATATGGAGCATTCCTTCCCCCATAAACTTGAAACCCAAGTGATGTGAATGTGTCCACTATAATTTTTGTGTTCTCTTTGTAGAATTCAACAACTCCATGCATGGCCTGCAAAATCATTTCAAGTGTCCAGATTAAACAAGCCCACACTGTAAGAATTTCAGCTCCCAAGTGTCAATGCATGTAAATAAAGGCAGCGATTTCCTTCATGTCTGATGCTCACATACTGTAAAGTGCACTTTGAGTTTCTTATCTCAATTCCCAAAGAGGTATATAGTTTAGCTTACAACAAATGCAAAGTGTCATACAATTGGAGATCTAAGACCTACTTAACGGAACTAACAAGATTGGCCCAACATGAACTAACAGGGATCACTATTGTGCACAAGAAAGAAGACTTGGATGCAGAAAATAACAAATGGTTTAGCAAATGGGACATTTGCTTAAGCATGTGTCCCACAAGCAGCAAAGAGATAAAAGCTTTTGTTATGGGTAAGTTTCACAAATGTACTTGGGAGGAGGAGTTAGGGAGAAAAAAAAAGTATTATATTGAAGAGTTTAATCCCTCTCATCATCATCAACAAAAAGCATACTTAGGGGCCAATATTTCTTGGAGAGCCAAAATTCTTATTGTTCAATTAAGGACTAATTCGCATCAACTCCGTTGTGAAACAGGGCGCTGGAAAAGGCCAAAAGAAGTGTGGGAGGAAAGAGTATGTGTTTTTTGCTCTTCCGGAAAAGTGGAAACAGAAAAGCAATTCATTTTAGAATGTGAGGCCTTCAAAGACAACAGGGAAAGGTATGCAGAGATTTTCACTGCTAGTTCTTGGGATATTCTATTCAGCAAGGGCTTTGTCGAGAAGCTGGGAGAGTTTACTGTGAAACTTCACAGGAAAAGGGCAAAATACAAGACCCAGATAGAGGAGCAATCTGTCCCATAGGCTATATTTAGCCTTGTGGACGTTAAAATAATTTCTTCTTCTTCTATGTGCTACTTCTTTACCACAAAAAAAGCACAGCCTCAACCAATCAATAGTCCATTCAAACATGAACTAACAGGGATTACTATGTGCTATTTCTCTACCAGCAAAAAAGCAGTCTCAACCAAGCAATAGTCCATTCAGTAATTGACCAGATATGTTTTTGAATGCAAGGAAAATGGCATATGGCATGACAGGAATGAACTGGAAACAAATTAGAATCCTCTAAACTCTAAGGATGCTGGGGCGGAAGTTGGAATCACTCGAGGCTACAAATTCCGAAGTACTATGCTTGAACAAGCAATCAACAAAACAAAATTGGGAAATCAAACAATCCCAACACAAGGCAGAATAGATTGGCAGGTGTCAAAAAGCAGAAGCTGTTCTCCTACCTTAAATTGTAGCACCAAGAGAATAAATCACGATACATTTATGAGAAAAATGTTTTCTGACTATATTTTCACCAAACCTGACAAACTATTACTTTAGAACTGACCTTCAACCCTTCTGGAAAAAGGCAAGCCAATCCCCCAGCTTGTGCAATATTAGATGCCCCATTAAAACAAGTGCACATAATTCGGTTGAAATCATTTGCAACAGGAAATCCATCAGAGAATCGAAGCTCATCAGGTACGACTGTCCACCCAAGCCGAACACCTGTAAAGCCAGCATATTTTGAAAATGATGCAGTCTCAATTGCAACCTGCAACACAATGTACAATGCCATCAACCAATTGAAATGCTCCTTCAAAGGTAAAAGATAAAGGAATAGTAGCACTGTGTTATGTGATTCAACTTAATAATCGACAAATGACTGCATCAAACATCACCAGAGTTGGTTCTAGCAGGCTGATGTTTCAAAACAACAACATCGTCATATCTTTAGAACACCGAGTAACCATCATATCTAAATACAATGCACAGTTTCAGAAGGTACAAGAAGAGTTTGTTGCATAAAACAGACAATTTAACATTATAGAGATGGTGTACTTTAATAAATGAATGCTCATTATAAGGTTAGGTCACCTCCTTTATCTTCCTGTTTGAATTCGGTGAATAACAAAACTAATAAAGAAATCACTATTGCAAAATATTTGATAAAATTTGGTATCAAGTTGAGAAAATACATCATGTGAATTTTGTTATAACTTCAAATATTCAAACAAAAGACAAATGCAAATGCTTTTCATAAATTCAAAAATCTGTAAAAATAAGTGTCAAGCATGAAAACATATTACATCACATATCATTAAAAAGGCCTGGCCAATTCGATTAGCTATTAAACTCATCAACGCTTGAAATTTGGCAAATTTCAAGTTTTTCGAAAATAATCATTGACGGTAACGATTAAGTTATAACTTGTCACATATCAAGAAACCAAACAACGGATGTTGTGCAAGAGGAATCAGTGTACCTCCTCGATCAGATTAAAAAGGATTGCAACATCTCTGTTACGCTCATCAGCTCTCTTCATTTTATATACTTCCAATACATTCCTTCAATTAGAGGCGTTGTGCTTTTTAGCATCCTCCTAAATTCAGAACTTGAAAAATCTGCTCAACTTGTCATGGGCTATTGAATTGCGTCTTTGTCCCTCGTGCTAGTGGTGATGGGGTTTAACTTTTGGATCAAGTCAAATTGAGAATGAACACTCATTTATCTAAGTAAAACATCTAGTGAAAAGATGAAATAAGGAGTTTTATGCAATAAAAAATGTATTGCAATGCATTCAGAAGCTTCATTATTACAAAGCAGATATAGCAATTAGTGGGCACTATATGGACAATATATTTGTCAGGAAAAACATCCAAATAAAGAATGCAACTGGACACGTGGTTCTTTGAATGAAACACACGGGAGAGGAGGTTTTTAAAGGCCAAAATACTCTGGAAAACAGGGCTTTGCCAACACGAAATGTTTACAGAACTTGGCAAACAGGAAATGATTTTCACTTTTCCCAGAAAGAGCATTGGCAACTTTAACGAATACACAATTGTAATGGACAATGCAAGAAAGCTTGCTCATCAAACCAAGATTACAGGCTGATTGACTGATTTGTTAAAATCAACGACCCCGAATCTAAGAAAATAGAACAGAAGATGACTATCTTGGCATCAAACTTGTACCTCTTAAAATTGCACGAAATAATATTTAAAAGCATTGCTGTAAAAGATTTATAATTGTAGATTGTCTAAGTAGTCTCTGATTTCTAATATACTTGAATCATGTGGTTCTTTCATCTTAGATAGCCAGTCCAAACTGGATCCCTTATTTAATCAATTGCATGAACTGCCATTCAAAATCTTGTTCTTTTGGGAAGCCAAGAACATTTATAATTTCCAAACAGAGCCAGAAATGATGGCCTGTCACCTAAGTCACCTGATACGGGGATACGGGGATTCGAAGAATCGGATACGGGTATGATGACCCCGGAACAAGATACTTCTGGAATACGATACGTTATATATTATTTTATTTAAAAAAAAAAATATATATATATATATATATATATATATTAAAAATTAGATATTTTTTATACAAATTCATACTTAATTCATTGATTTAAACATAGATTTATCTATCATCTTATATAGTCAAGGTTTTGTTTGAGTGATGGGTACATTTTTAGTAGGGTCATGATAGAGGAGTTTGACAACCAATGTCACTAACATCAAGGTACATAGAGGGATTGGTGCTCTTGATTAAATACGAGTTCCATACCCTAATACATGACAAAATTCGATGGAAACTCTTGAAATCCTGAAAAACTGATAAGTCTGTTGGATTTTGAATGAGATCTAAAATTCTACTTTCTCCATATGAAATCCAATGAGGTCGGAACCACTCTCAAACATCCTGAGTCATTTCATGGTAATGTTAAAAATTTAAGTAAAAGGATGTCCTTTTACTTTAAGAATTTAACATTACCATGAATCACATATAAATACTAGGGCCATAGGCTTGATGCCCTCTCCTGAAAAATCCTCCTCAATTGGTGAAAAACAATGAGCAAAAGCCCCCCTTTATAATAAAAAAACAAGGCTTTTTTGAACCCGCAGCCCCGGCCGTATCCGGTTTTACAGGATACGGCATATCCGAACGGGGTACTGTCAGGATACGCCGTACCCCGTTCAGATACGCCGTATCCGTTGAATTGGGGCAGAATCCCGTACGCATACGTACCCGATACGGGGATTCGGGATTCGTGGCCCTTTTAGGCGAATCCGGTGACTTGTCTCCCCACCACCCATATTAGGGCCCATATTAGGGTTGGGGTTCCAGCCTAGTTCCATCTTAACCCAGATCTATTAAATACCGAGAGGGATAAAAAAAAAAACCAAGGAAAAAAATCTCTCAGCAGTTAAAATATCCAGGTTAAAATGAATCTAGAGTGGTTTATTTTATTATTATATTTTTTAATTATCATTATTATAGACTTTTTTTCTGTAGGGATCTTCATTTTTATTTCATTACATAATACGTTTCATACATAGTGGGCTGCATACATCATCTAGCTTCTCTAAGCACAGTTATATAAATGTTCATCTTAGCTGTACCTAGCTTCTCTTAATACAGCTATATATCGGTTTTACAATATTTTATTATCTGTTTTTTATAATGTAGTCATTAAAAGGCATTTTTTTTTGCATGTAATCTCTTTACATGCAAAAAAAAAAAAACATACATGGATCTTAATGTATAGTTGAATCACATATAAATTCATTTGTTTTATAAAGTTGTTCATTCATCATAACTGAAGTGTTTCATATCCAGTGACTTCTATACATTATATAAAAAAGACATTATATTTATCAATTGTTATTCATTATTTAACCAATTCACCCCATTGGTTATATATATATATCGTATTGTATGAGAAAAGGAATTTTCACGTTGGCTCCAAATGAAGATATTGGAGTCATTAAAAGGCAATTTTTTTTCCTTTTAATTTTTCTTTATATAATGGACTTAAACATTCTTTTTTTTAAGCATTACCCATGTTCCATATCCATACTGGGCTGTAGAGTGCACCGAGAGACCTCACTTCTCTCAGTGCAAAAATAAGAGTTATTATGTAATGCAGGTAAAAATTAGAACTTTAGAATCATATCCATAGACAACCCACATCCATAACGCCCCCCTTGATTCTCAAATCCATACTATAACACTATTTCTGGTAGCAGATCCTGCTATTTAAATAAATCATCTCTGGTAGGATATCGTTCCATTTAAATTTTCATGTTCTCAATATTTGGGTTGTATTAAACTAATTAAGAGAAGCTGCATTTCCCAGCTGTAAAACACAAACCAAGCCCTAAAATACCAGCACACAACTTAAATATTAAAAACGTTTTTTTGAGATGTATCCTACAGAACCCTTCTACAGTTTAAAGAAACTTGATGTGTTTTTGGTACCAAGAACTTTAAGTTATACAGTACCAATCCACTACTTTCGAGGTAATTGGCTTATTAACATATTCAGAGCATGTCAAACTTCTGGCCTGAGCTTCTGCATACAAGTTCTTTTATATGCTAATTGGGATACACATTGGTATTTAGTTGCAAATGAAATCTTACAGCATCTTCCTAGCAATAAAAAACTGCCAATGAAAACCACGGGACAAGGACATAACTGAAAGGTAATTGTCTTGAATGGTCATCCACTGCAGCAGCAGATGCAAAACTTGGACTGGATATATAGGATGAGGATGGAGGAGAAAGCAGCGGCAGTGGTGGCAACCTTGATGATTTTGGTTATGATAAGGAGGACTGACAAGCTATCAGATTCTTCTACCTACAGTTCTATTTTCTACCCAATTTTGTATTTGACAGTGGCAATCCCACCACCTATAGTAACATTGTCTGGATCATCCATGAAACATCACCTTCCCTATGTAATATATCTTGATTTTGATAACATCAAATGACTGAATGAAAAAAACTGCAGGTTATGCTTCTAAACTGCTGTTTTATGTGTATCAAATATTTTAATTCCATCTGTCTGGTTGTATCAATATTTTGTACATATTCTAGACATTTGTATCTTTATGTCTATATTTTATTTTTGCACTTGCAATTTTACACACATGCACACATATATAATGTGTCCCCCTTATCACATTTCAGGGGGCTTATGAATTTATGTGTTCCACGTCAGACGTTCATATCATATCCCAGTGTTGTGTGACTTAGCTTACAATGTTATCAGATTATAAATTAAAAATAGGTTTTCGAGCAAATCACTGACTTGTGGTGTTTGTATAAGTCTCTGTTTTCATCTAGATCTATCTTAGTCCTATCTAAATGTTCATAACTCGCAGTAAGTTTCTCTATAGCTACATACAATTTGCAGTATTACAATCATGAAGGCAAATTTAAAACCTGGCATATAAAATTATACCTCTCTTGCACCAGGAATTTCATAAATTGACTTTGGATTGTCATCAGACATGTAAATTGCATAAGCAGAGTCATAGATTATAATTGACCCATTGGCCTTTGCAAATCCAACCAGTTCCTTCATTTGCTTTCTTGTAGCTGCTGCACCCGTTGGATTATTTGGTGAACAAAAGAATATGATATCTGTACGGGGTACAGATAACAAATCAGGAAAAAAATCATTTTCTGGAAGACATTTCATGTATTCAATCTTCCCATACTTCTGAACATCCTTCTCAAATGAGCCTGTTTGACCTACTATAACACTTGAATCCACATATGCCTGATATAAACACGGCAAATATTAGTACATCAGGTGTGAAAATGATTTATCCTTTACAGAAAATGCCTACAACAATAAGTGTTAAAACTTAAAAATCAAGTATGACCTTGCCCAAAATCTCAAAAAGGAATTACAGACCATTCCTAAATAAGCTTTCCATTCACTAGGAGTCTTATTCCAACAGATAAATATAACATGCAAGTTCACTGTAATTTTCTAAAATGCTACTTCAAATATTTTCAATTTACAAATACATCTAACTTTTAAGTCTCGTTCATAAACCTTACCACTTGAGTTTTAATTTTGTTCCCAATTTCCAAGAAAAAAAAATTGTTCCCAACTCTAGCTACAGTTAGGAGATTTAACTCGTGATTTCTTGTACAGGAATTCCTGATATCACCATCTAATATGATCACAATACATTAAGCTGGATCCCAACAAAGACATGACAAACTGCATTTAAGGTCAACTCAAGAACATAATACATATTACAAACCATTAAATTTGTGAAAAGTGAATTGATATATTTTCATATAAAGCTCCATAGGAGCTTGTGTGTTTTCCACACATAGATCATCTCAAATTCTAGACAGGCTCTAATAACAAGAACTAAACCATGCTCCTATTCCAAGTAGCTGCCCAACCGTTTATTTTATTGTGAAAGATCATCTCTCAAACAGACTTTGGCAATCCAATCTGGCTTACAGTAGATAGCATGAATGTTTTAAATGACAATTTGTAACACAAATAGCAAGCAGTTCTGCTAGTTCCGTGTAAGATAGGGATATAGATCTTGTCACCAAATACATGGCTCATCCACTCTTGTTTCAAGTCATACATTTAAGAGCCAATTACATCCAATTATAAACAGCCTAAAGCTGGTGAAGCTAAAAATGCTGGGGGAGTCAAAATCACAGTCATTCATTAGATCAAACCTAGACAATAACATGACCTTAGAATCTCAGAAAATAACCTTCAAAAGGATGGATCATATAATAGCTTTGTTGCTTGAGCTTTCTGGAGATAAACAGTGTAAAGAAATTTGAGCGGAACTCCTGATGACCTGTAATTAGATTACCACATAATTATAATAAATGTATGTTTCATTTGATTTTGAATATTTGAAATCATTGACTTACTTGATTTTGAATATTTGACATCATTGACTTAGATACCTTCCAAACTTGTTTGATGTACTTCACATGATTAGTTAAATTTCTAGTCCCGCATAGAGGTCTTTGTTCATCTAATTAGCATATCATATTTTTCTTTTCTTTTTTTCTTTTAAAGGGAGGACTTTCAACTGGCATCAGTGCGTGTATACCTTCAAACTATCCCAACATTGTTGTATCTTTATAACTTGAATCCTTTTTCGAACAAATTGTGGCAGACTGAGGGAGTGTGCTTAAATTAAGTATCAAAGATTTTGGTCCTCTGAGAAATCAGTAACCAATTTAGTATCCGCATCATAATTCCGGATAGGGCCATGGAGATGTAATATGCCCAAATCTGCTCTGTTTGTTCAAAATCAACTGCCCAGCATGTTAAGGCATCACAGTGGCACTGAACAATATTGAAAATTTATTTGTTGTTTAAAATGCTGTTTCAGTTCAAATGAATTGAACACTTGAGGATATCTTTATAGAATGAAAGTATGGAACAACAATAGAGAAAAGAAAGGTTCTAGAAATACTATAGCAACTTTCAGAAAAATCATTTAAAGTGTGGAAGTATTACTCTAGTTGACTATGAATCTTGTAAGCATTTCAACTCGGCGAACATGGATTCTACAAACAATTCTGAAAACTGTAAAATCTGAATACATATTGCAAACTAATAGTGACAGATTCTCTTTAGTACAAGTGTAGAATGAAGCTGTTGCTCAAATTCCTATTGCATTAATAATTACGAGGATAAATTTTACATAGAATGTAAAAGATAAAAATACTATCATCTTAGGATAGTGTACTCATTAAAATGAGTGGCAAATTGCGATTCCCATCACATTTCAGGTCTTGTGGGGATAACTGGCAAGATGATGATAGCGTCTTGAGATGCATACGTTTTATTTTTGCTTGATGATAATGCATCTTGAGATAGTGATGATGGAAGAATCTTTCATGATGTTGCTTGATGAAGGTTGAGCATAGTGGTTCTGAGCAATGTTGTGAACATTGGCATCAGGATAAAATCAGCAAAGGGTCCAGGAAACTAAAAAATCGTAAAAATCAGGAAAATATCAGTAAAAATTGGCAAACATCGGCAAAATCAAGATACCATCAAAATATCGGTAAAAATTGGCAAACTTCGGCTAGGCCAAAAAATCATGATTTTGAGATAAAATTGGGATGTTATTGAGATGTTCGCAACACTGGTTCTGAGATGGATTGTCTTGGTACTTGGTTTTCTTTTCATGGTTGCACTTGATGGATAGTTGTGGCATGCTCTTTGGTGGATGATGTTCTATATAGTTAGCCTAACCTAACACTCACACACCTCATGGTCTCTTTTTATTGTCATGTTGTCTTATGATGAAATTTACTTAAATCATCCTCATCATTGACAAAAATCTGGTGCTAAACATATTATAAAGGGGTTGGGGGGCCAACCCCTTGAGGTACTTTAAACATTATAAAGCATGTGTTGATTTATGGTAGCATCAGGTGTGTTCTAGCCTTGAGATTTTACATATAGGCTATGACTCTTGTATTCCACAATACCCAAAAAGTGTTTTAGGAGATTCCTCTTAGAAATGATTTAATTAAATTAATTAACCTTTTTTTAATGGTTTCCTAAGTCTAAACTTAGGGAAACTGATTAATTAAAGTGTATTAGTTGAATCAAGTGAGAATCCTCTAGATAAAGGCACAGATCAACTCTCAGTTAATCTTAGCCCTTGATTATCATTTAATCTGGCCATTGATGAGTCAGTGAAAGATTATAAAGGAGAGCTCGATGGGCATTTGGAAGACACATCAGACGAAGAAAAAATCCAGAGATCGATTTCTTCAAGTCTAAGGAAGAATTGAGGTGGTTCTAGATTGTAGAGAGGGGAAAGAGAATTCTTCAGGAGGAAGAGTTCTGAAGGTGAGAGAGTACAGGAAGAGAAGGAAGGAGGGAGCCACTAGTAGCTGCGTAGCCGAGGGTTCATTCAGTTTCCAAAGGACATTTTCTCGAGGAGGAGAACACTCTAGTCTCACCCAGTTGTGAGCACTGAGGCAGACATAAGCAGCAGCAGCAGCAGCGGTAACGTAGTGACAGCGTAGGGGACGCAGTCACTGCGCAGAGTTCATGCAGAGCTACTCAGAGCAAGTGCAGGTCAGTGTCGGAACTTCGTTGTAGAGTGAGAATTGTCTCACTAGTCTGTTCCTATCAGAGTTCTTCATGTGATTGACAGAGAATCACAATCACACATTTGTACTCAAACTTCTGCATAATAAAAAAACCCTCAGATCTGCTCCACTGGTTTTCCCAAATTGGGTTTTTCTGGGGACAATTGTCCAAAAATAACGATGTCTATGTGTGAATACTTGTGCTATTTCTTTCGTATTGATTATGTATTGTGAATTCTGCAGCGTATTTTATTTTGATATTTAAAACAGTGAAATGTTAAATAATTGTGAATGAATGCAAATAGAAAAAATATAATCAATAGTTGCAGTAGGATTCTATATTATAGAATTTTCACATGGTATCAGAGCTGTCAGATCCAAAGGAAGCAGGGTCAAGGAGCAGACTGCGCAAACCAGGAGATTCAGAATGGACGCAGCACAGGGAAAAGAATGCACGGATAAGTATGGCAAACTTGGATGTTTTATCCTCTAGGTTAGAATAGGATTGTGCAGGCTTGTCAAGTTCAGCATCTGCAGGAATCTGGTATATTGATAGCGAGGCTTCAGCTCATATGACTGGAGTACGAGAATATTTCTCGAGCTATAGGGAGGAGCAGATGAACTTCCAGATCACTATGGGGAATAGCACGAAATGCACTCCAGTTGGGAGAGGAACCGTAGTGTTTCAGACAAAAGCCGGAACTAGCGTCAAAGTCACATATGTACTACATGTGCCGAGGCTTGGGATGAATTTAATCTTAGTGTCCCAGTTGCAGGACAAAGGGTATGAAATATACTTTATCGGGATGAAGGCATATGTCAAGCACCCAAGCTGGACGCAAACAAAGAAGATCGGAGTTAGGAGCAACAGACTATACAAGTTGCAGCATGAATCTCCGATGGCACCAATCGATAGTAATCTTGAAGACAAGAAAGGGTTGAACGAAATTTGGCATAGAAGAATGGGGCACTTGCACCATGGTGCACTGAAGATGCTCAAAAAGACAGTTGCTGGGGTACCTATTCTTAGCACTGAGCATGATGATGTATGCCGAGGATGTGTACTTGGGAAGTACGCTAAGGCAGCCTTTCCCAAAAGTGAAAACCGAGCAACAAGCATATTAGGACTGATACACTCAGATATCAGTGGACCAATGTCCACTAATGCTCTCAAGGGTGGCACATATTTTGTCACATTCATTGATGATCACTCCAGAAAGACCTGGATTTACTTCCTGAAGACAAAATATGAAGTCTTTGAAAAGTTCAAAGAATTCAAGGCTCTTGTTGAAAATTTGATGGAGAAGGAAATCAAGACATTGCGTTCAGATAATGGTGGCGAGTACACAGATGGAGACTTCACAGATTTCTATGCAAAGGAGGGCATCAGGAGGGAGTGGACTGCGCCATACAATCCCTAACAGAATGGTGTGGCAGAACGGAAAAACAGGACAATTGTAGGCACAGCCAAGGCCATGTTATTCGACCTTGGATTGCCCAAATATTTATGGGCAGAAGCCTGCAACACGGCAGTGTACATCCAAAACAGGACTCCTCATAGAGCATTGAGGAAGAAGACTCCTGAAGAAGTTTTCACAGGGAAGAAACCAGATGTAGGGCACCTTCGGAAATTTGGTAGCATGGCATACTATCATGTACCAAGCGAGAAGAGAAGTAAGCTTGATCATGTTGCAGAAATGGGGTATCTTGTAGGATACAGTGAAACCTCCAAGGCATATAGGATCTATATTTTTAGCAGCAGGAAGGTTGTGATAAGACGCGATGTTGAGTTCATGATGGATAGAGATTTTCAAAAATCGTGTGATATGCCGGCAAAGGATCAAACTGCAAAATTTCCCTTGGTCCAAGAGCAGCAGGGGCACCAAGAAGGACAGACAGGAAGACAGACTTTAGTACCCAATACAGGTACTAACATTCCCGTAGAAGAAGATCTGAAGAATACTCAGTCTAAGGAACAGCCAGATCAGGAGGAAGAGTTGAGAGAGCAGCCTTCCACTAGTGGTCGGATCAGCAGGGAAGCTCAGCAGATACTAA
The DNA here is from genome assembly GCA_034641835.2 of Pinus albicaulis. Lineage (NCBI taxonomy): Eukaryota > Viridiplantae > Streptophyta > Pinopsida > Pinales > Pinaceae > Pinus > Pinus albicaulis. The sequence goes on from CM076578.1 coordinate 37,241,862, forward strand.
GGAACACAAAAAACTTCATTGGTACTCCCAAGAGTGGGAAGAGGTGGCGTAGACAACCTGACAAGTACCAGGCTTTGGTTGCTCAGGTAGAGGAACCCTCCAACTTCCAGGAAGCTATTTAGCACCAGGTATGGGTGGATGCCATGATAGAGGAGTGTGCTTCTATCATGACAAATGACGTCTGGGAAGTTGTGCCCAAACCTCAGAGCAGATCAGTTGTTGGATCACGATCGATCTACAAGATCAAATACACTGTAGATGGTAGCATAGAGAAATATAGGGCTAGGTTCGACAACCTGACAGGTACCAGGCTTTGGTTGCTCAGGTAGAGGAACCCTCCAGCTTCCAGGAAGCTGTTCAAAACCAGGTATGGGTAGATGCCATGATAGAGGAGTATGCTTCTATCATGACAAATGACATCTGCGAAGTTGTGCCTAGACCTCAAAGCAGATTAGTTGTTGGATCACGATGGATCTACAAGATCAAATACGCTGCAAATGGTAGCATAGAGAAATAAAAGGCTAGGTTCGTGGCAAAAGGGTATGCTCAAAAGGAAGGCATTGACTATGAAGAGACCTGTTGTCGCACAAAATGTCTAAGCACCGCGACAACGGCTCAGATCGGGGGCTATCACCCTAATCCCCAATCTCTCTATCTAAGTTGTCTCCTTGCAAGCTGAGGGAGGTAGACCCTAACGAAAATGAAGGAAAAGCGCTGGTTGAAAATCAACCAGTTCAGGAGACACAGCTAGATAATCAAATACTTGTTGAGATTTACGAGATTTTACAAATCCAATTAGATTCAGAAGTTTAAAACCAATGCCTTATGGGGTCAAAATATCCCGTTATGAAATTAAAGCCAAGTATCTGATATGTAACTGCTGCTATGAAAAATAGATTCACCACAATGATATTCGATAAAACGCACCACAACTATGCATTAAAATACTTTGAATCCACAACAATGTTATCATGAGATGACCATCAAATTGACATGCCAAATATTATCAATATTTCCGAATTTATGATGTTCCAAATAATCCCAATTCGAAAATCAAAATTTCATATAGTCAAACTTTAGATAAAAATTTAAAAGCTCACTTTGACTATGAAATAAAACTTTTTGAGAATTTTCTAAAGTCGGAAATTTAGAAAATTTTAATCCATTTTTAATTTTTTTATTTATTTAAAAAAAAATAAAACTAAAGCTAAAGTAAAAATTAAAATCTAAAAAATTAAAAGTTAAAAAATCTAAAAAAAATGAAAATTAAACTAAAGCTAAAAAATAAAGTCTAAAAAGGCAATTTTTTATTTTTATTTTTTGATATTTTCTAAATTAACTCTAAAAGCAAAGACTAAAACTATGGACAAATTTAAAATCTAAAATCTAAAACAAAAAAATTTAAAACTAAACTAAAGCTAATGTTAATTAAAAAACTAAAATCCTAAATCTAAAAACTAAGAATTAAAACTAAAAGTTAAATAAATGAAACTTCTAAAAAAACTAACGCTCACCAAACTAATTTAAAACTAAAAGTTTTTTAAAATCGAATTAAATTTGAAACTAAAACTAGCGCTGAACTAAACTAACTAAAACTTAAAAGTTTAAAAAAAAAGAAAAATCGAAAAAATTTAAAATCTAACGAAAAAATGAAACCAAAACAAAATGCATAGACGTGATTTTTTTTGGTTTATGTATGCATTTGATTGCAGGTTGAGAGGGATGGATGTCGACGGCAAGGAAGGTCGAGGGCATAATGGACGACGGCAGGAGCAGAGAATTGAGGCAGCGTGAAATTGGACGTCGAAGGCTATAGATACGAGCAAGCAACATGCAATTTTGAAGGGTCAGGCAGCAAGGTAGCTGCAGGAGGGAGAGTGATGGAGCGTGGAATGGCCACGGACTTCCCAGCAGAATGGACGCAAATTTGAAGGAGAGATGAGGGGCAAAGGGAGGAAGAAGCGTACGGACAGAGGGATTAATAGCAGCGTACGAAAGTTTGTTTGCAGGCAGCGTGGAATGCGTGAAGGCAGAACTATAATGGGAATTGGAGGCAGAATGCAAAGATTATCTCAAGAAAAACCCAGTACACTCGAAATTCCTCCAGCAATTAAATTTTTTCCAACATAACTCAGATTTTTAGAATGTTGATTTAGATGCACCTAAGATTTTCTCTTTTGTAACAAAATAACACTAGGGGTTAGATCTGGCTCAGATCTAAAAAAAAAAATTCTGAGAAAACCCCTGCAACCTGCAAAAACCAGAACAGATCCAAAACTATGCACAGAAAATAAATAAACCCTTACACCCTAGAGAATATACACATTCACAATGCTAATTTACAGATTTGAGGCTCTCATGGCCATATTTAAACCCATTTCAGCACAATTAATAAAAAGATAAAAATTTAAGAGAGGCACAAGCCCCAGAAGGCCCTATAAAAACACAATTTCGTAAGATAGCTTTGGCAATTAGGAAACAATGAGCTTTTTCAGATTTGCGAAATCTGAGAGTCGACTGGTCTAACTGAAGACTTCCCCAAATGCTCAAACCTTTAAAAAAAATCCCTGCACACTTAGATTTGAATCTTAGATTGATAGATATTTAAGAAAATAAACATAAAACCTTTCAGAAAAATAGATAACTAGTCTTTCCGTCAAATCAAAAATGTCATTTTAGAAACCCAGAAAACTGCACAAGATACCTGTATGCAGATTAATCCATGAACACCATCAACCATAAAAATGCCAAATAAAGTAGCAGAGTTTAGAGATAAATCATCACATAGATCTAGAAAAGGAACACCAAAGTTTGTAACCCCAAAGTCTTTATGCTTTATTCATCAAAAAAAATCACAAGAGCTTCCAAGAACAAGTGCATGATTCAAAGATCGGATGCAAATGTCATACCAAGACCTCTAATTTATAAGACAAAATCTCCAGCGACTACTTCAGTTGATCCATGTCAAAATAATCTCGATCATCGAAAAGATTTGATCAGATTTTAATCTGGGCCATCGAAATTATAAATTTGAGGAAAAACGAATTTATCATTTAATTCCATTTTAATTAACTCAAAAATAATATTTTTGAGTTAATTACCTCAAAATTTTGACTTTGACTTAACCACCTAGGCCCAAGAGTCCAAAATTTCTTGAAATTAAATATTTGCATTAGACCTTGAAAATTCAAGTTTAAGAACCAGTAATAAATCAAACCTCATAAGAATTAACTCATCAGGGAGCAACTATGCGATTACTAGGATTTTAATTAATTATTGTGAAAATTTAATTAATTGACTCAGAGGGGATTTAATTATTTTTTCCAACCCTCTTTACATAAGAGCAATATGATTGGATACAAGCAAATATCTATCTGAGAGACTCTCTATCACAGACATTCAATGCCATCAAAAGACAGATTTATAGACCAAGTAGCTTGTAATTAAATAATCTAGCCAATTAGCTAGGATTAATCCCAAACTACTTTTACTAAGACTCGATATAAAACACTAGGACTCACTTAGTATCTTGAAGAAAAAATCCAGTACCCCTGGCCCTGTGAGGTCGGAGGGAAAATTGTCGATCACTTGTGTCACATGGAAGTATCTAAAGAGACAAAAATCTCTTAAGATAAAAACGTCACCAACATGGCCAGGTTTACCTGAAGCACATGTTGAGGATGGCCTTAAAGTAGTTCTGCTGAATACAAACATGTGATTGTATTTACATCATTTATAAAAATGTCGGTCGTCGATGAAATCTGAATGGCGTCAGCCTCGAACATGATGAATACCATTTGAAGAAATGGGGGTGTATTGCTATGGGGTCGTCGACAAAGTGTGGTCAACAAGACCTTCGCACTAGTTGCTAGATATACCTCCATCCGGACTGTCGTATCCTTAGCAGCACAGATGGGATGGGAGATTCATCAAATGGATGTCAAGACAGTGTTCTTGAATGGAGAGATTGAGGAAGAGGTATATATCGAACAGCCAGAGGGTTTTGAGACTCATGAGAGGAAGTCTCATGTATGCAAATTGAAGAAGGCCCTTTACGGGCTCAAGCAGGCTCTGAGAGCATGGTATGGTCATATAGATAGCTATTTGAAAAAAATTGGGTTTGTCAAGAGTGACGCAAATCCCAATATTTACTATTTACTGGTAGACGATGAGCCATTAGTATTAGTACTATATGTAGATGATCTGTTTCTCACTAGATCATCTAGGCTCATCAAGGATTGCAAACAGAATCTAGAAGTAGAATTCAACATGAAGGATTTGGGGTTGATGCATTACTTCCTAGGATTGGACGTCTGCCATAATAATGGAGATATCTTCATGGACAGGAGAGGTATGCCATGGAAATTTTGAAGAGGTTCAGAATGCAGGATTGCAGGCCCATGGCAACACCCATGATCACCAATTGGAAAAAGATAGATGCATCAAAAGACGCGCAAGTAGACCCCACCTTATACAGACAGCTCATCGGGTCATTAATGTATCTAGTTAACACCAGACCAGACATTTGCTTTGTTGTCAACACTCTTAGTCAGTTCATGGTGGAACCCAAAAGAGCAGGACTCCATAAGAAGGCACAGGTCCTTTATAAGGAAAGCAGGATGTATTGATTTTACACAAGGCCGAGAAAGAGTTGTCGTACCTACATCTCACATGCAGACTATGTGTAACAGATGGACTAGGACAGTCCTGTGTGTATAAGAAACAAAAAAGAAGGAGTATTGAACACACTGGTTGCACTGGTTATATACATGACAAATATAATACATGGGCCATCTGGTTTCCAAACTTCTCGTAGCCTATTCATAGAGATGAGCGCCACTAATAAGCACTGGACAATCGTAGTTTGGTCTAAAACTCTTTGAAACTACAAAGATTTCTGGATTTATCAAACATATAACGTGTCATTTTATCGACCTGTTTACATAAAGGTGGAGCTATAACACATTCTTACAGTATAATTGCATGTTAGGACATATCACAAGCACAAAGCTTTGGGGAGGATTAAGTTCACTCAGTTCAGAGAACAGTTGGGTATGATTGAAAATCCATTTTAGTAGTCAATGGGTCTTCAGCGCAGTAGAAAGAGGGAGTTGCAGTACAGTGGCAGCTAGCAGCAGCATGCAGGGTCAGCAGCAATTTAAATGCAGCATTTGAACAGTGTTGGTGGACAGCAGTGTCAGACATTAGCAGCTCAGCAGTAGATGTTACAATATCAAGAGCAGTGCATTATGTTGTATGCTAGAACACTTTCCTCGCTAAGACAGAGTGTTGATTTATGGTAGCATCGGGTGTGTTCTAGCCTTGAGATTTTACATATAGGCTATGACTCTTGTATTCCACAATACCCAGAAAGTGTTTTGGGAGATTCCTCTTAGAAATGATTTAATTAAATTAATTAACCTTTTTTTAATCGTTTCCTAAGTCTAAACTTAGGGAAAACCGATTAATTAAAGTGTATTTGTTGAGTCAAGTGAGAATCTTCTAGATAAAGGCACAGATCAACTCTCAGTTAATCTTAGCCCTTAATTATGATTTAATCTTGGCCATTGATGAGTCAGTGAAAGATTATAGAGGAGAGCTCAATGGGCATTTGGAAGACACATCAGACGGAGAAAGAATCCAGAGATCGATTTCTTCAAGTCTAAGGAAGAATCAAAGTGGTTCTAGATTACAGAGAGGGGCAGAAGAATTCTTCAAGAGGAAGAGTTCTAAAGGCGAGAGAGTACAAGAAAAGAAGGAAGGAGCGAGTCACTAGCAGCTGTGCAGTAATAGCCAAGCAACAGTTACATTGGGCCAACGCAGAGCAACAGAGGAAGTTCGATTTCAGTTGGAGTGAAGCAGCTGAGGGTTCATTCAGTTTCCGGAGGACGTTTTCTGGAGGAGGAGAACACTCTAGTCTCACCCAGCTGTGAGCACTAAGGTAGATATAAGCAGTAGTAGCTGCAGTAACGTGGTGACAGCGTAGGGGACATAGTGACTGTGCAAAGTTCACGCAGAGCTACTCAGAGCAAGTGCAGGTCAGTGTCGGAACTTCGTGGCAGAGTGAGAATTGTCTCACTAGTCTGTTCCTATCATAGTTCTTCATGTGATTGACAGAGAGTTACAATCACACATTTGTACTCAAACTTCTACATAATAAAGAAACCCTCAGATCTGTTGCACCAATTTTCCCACATTGGGTTTTCTGGGGACAATTGTCCAAAAATAACGGTGTCTATGTGTGAATACTTGTGCTATTTCTTTCAAATTGATTATGTATTGTGACGTCTGCAGCATATTTTATTTTGATATTTAACACAGTGAAATGTTAAATAATTGTGAATGAATGCAATAGAGGAAATATAATCAGTAGCTGCAGTAGGATTCTATATTATAGAATTGTCACAGCATGTATGTGACAAGCCAATGTAAAAATTATATTGTTATAATGAAAGAGCCACCCCCTTTGTCTTCATTACCTAGTCAAACCACTATATTAATTCATACAATGAACCAAGAGTGGAAATGATGTTGTTGTTACTGCAAAATCTAGCAGCCTAGTGCGAAACCTCATTAGGCACTCTAGGTCTTAGGGTAACAATGGGATCCACCATCACTGTCATCTTAGTGGCTTATCTCCTACTATTTTCTGATCAGATGTTATCCCCATAAGGGGAGCTTCCCAAGCAAGACTTAGAGGTCAAATGACTTAGGGATCTAAGCCAAATGGTTATCTAAGGAACTTGCAACCAAACACCCTAAAGGATCATCAATAAAGATAGGTTCAGGGGTGAAAGGCAGTAGATGAGATAGACGAAAGTACCCGCAAGGCCTTGGAGGCCTAAATCTAGTCTATAGATGTTCAAGTAAGTTTTCCCACTGGCCACCATCAACTAAAAAATGTTGCTATAAGTTAGGGTTTTATATCTAAGTTGCATTGAAATGGAAACGAAAATGGATACAGATACGGGGTTTGAAACAAATACGATACATTTTCAAAAAATCCAAATACAATATGGCAATGAAACAACATATATATATATATATATATATAACAAAATAAGAGTTTCATATTACCATTCATCTTTTATAATCTAGATTCTATATCTAAAAATACATAATCATCATCATGAATTCGACATAAACAAATCATCATCATCAATTCTGTTGACACCTAATCCTAAGGGATTGGGCGAAATTGTACATTAGAGTAAAATAGGAAATAAGAAAGTCTAAGGGACATTGGAAAATGAATCCCAAAAGTCTCACCTCCATGTATATATTCATGAGCACCCTCAATCAATTCATACGATTCATTCTATGGAGTTACCTCCTGGCCTGACATGGTATCAGAGCCAACTCTATCTTTGGCTTCCCTTCCCTTGTAACTCCCTCCATTCTGCAAAACTGTCTCTACTCATTTTACAGACTAACACCTTTGTCATATTCCTGCAAAATCCTGTGAATTGTTGTTGCGTTGAGGAATTGTTTTGCTACCTCCTGCATCTCCCATACTCTGGAGCAGGCCTGCAGCACGCTTACCTCCATACGCAGCTCCGGCTCCCCTCGGCCCGTTGTCGGCTCCTCCTCTCAGCTCCCTCCGCGCAGCTCCCACAACGCTCCTCCCGCAACGCTCTCCTCCCGTTGCTGCTCCCTCCTTCCGCCCTCCTCCCCGCTCCCTCCTCCGCCCTCCCTCCACCACCTCCCATAGCTCCACTCTCCCCTTATTCGACCTCCCCGAGGTCCCAACCTCCCCCAGATAACGCCTCTGCAAAATATATATATATATATATATATATATGAAAAAAAATCAACACCAGAATTGAGTTTTTGCAGCAGACTACATTTTTTTACACCAGAATTGAATTTTTTGCAGCAAACTACATTTTTTTACATCAGAATTAAGATTTTTGCAGTAGACTACACTTTTTTTTTTATTGTACATATTTACAATGCATTCACTCATATCTATTGTGGGAGTAGTTCTCTCTGGCAAGGAGACTATCGTGAGTGGTTTCGGAAAATCAAGCTCACTCTCATTTTTAATGAGTTGAGGAGAAGAATTTGTGAAAGAGAAGGAGATAATGCACCGACAAAGCCCACCTCAGACAAGGAGATCGCCATTTGGGAAAACAAGAATTGCAAGGCCTATGCCTTAATTGCAGCTTTTGTCACTAGAAAAAATCAATTTACCTCAATTAATCTTGATTAATTAAACCATTTCCCTAAGTTAGACTTAGAAAAATTAATAAACTAGCTAATTAATTCTAATTAAAGCAATTTTCTTTAGAAACATTTTCTAGGTATTGGAGAAAATTAATTCATTTGTCTCTAGCCTCATAGACACCACTTGAGACTAGAACACTTGTCCGAGCTACATAAAATAACAATATCTTGGGTTTAAGTAATAGCTTGTTGCACGTTAAAGTCTACTGAATTGATTGTTCCACCATCAATGATTCTCCATAGAGAAAGATATTTTCGTCTTTTACCCATTTATTGCCTCTTTAGCTTAATCCATGGCCTCACAAACAAAACCCATGGTGGATTTATCCCCATCCACCATCCACAACAATCTAACAAGGGGCTCGCTAAATAGCAATATCTCTTCTTCCATTCTCCAAACAAAAAAAATCAAACATTTTATCAACCACCTCTTTCCCTTCAACCTTTTTGCTCCACTAAGATGCATTCCATTCATCACAAGAAAACATCTTTCACAAATTGGTTTTTTGTTGAACAAGGGATTGCAACAAAAGAAAGTTTGTTGCAAATCATGTAATGGTTGACTGAACAAGCCCTCTACTCCGAGTGTGTTCCCTTATTAGGTTCAAAAACCATGAGTGGTTGTAAATGTAGCTAGTTATGGATTTTGCTTCTTCCACACACTTCTTCACCCACTCAATTTTTCCAATATCAAGCGTGAGGTCAAAACATTGGGCTATACATGGAGTCCACCAAATAGTCCAGCATCCTTCCATTTGCAACATAGTTGGAGGCATTTCCTGTGATCATTTCTACAACATTCTCTACCCCTACTTCCATAGCCATTTCATCCAAAATACGAAATAATAACTATGCATCATTCACCTCATCAAATGCATCCACAGATTTGAGAAACATGGTACCTTTTGGGCAAGCAATTAAGAAAAGTAAAATGATGCTGGATCTTCCATCAATCCATCTATCAGACATAATTGTGTGCCCTAATTTGATCCATTATCACTTGTTCTCTGTGAGGTACTCATTTATTCTTTGGAACGGACCTCCAAAAGAAGTGGAACGACCTCTTGAAAAGGTGGGATGGCCATAAAATGTACAAATAGCCCCTCAATGCCCTTCAAAGGACTCAAAGGTCATATCAACGTCATGTCCATGCAAAGTACATCATCTAAGGAGATGCTCCAAGTGCCCAAATATGACCATCAATCCAGGGAAAATGTACACAAGTCAATGCAACATAGAAAGTGAGTCATGTCATATGTAAATGCCACTAGGTAGATCACATTAAGTATCATCTTCAAACTTCACAATAACTTATAAAATTCATGCCATTTGTCAAGTTTGGGTATGGGAGGATCATCATTAAGCCCTATTAGGTACACCAATACTCAAGAGTGGTATTTCTCAAGAAACCCATCAAGGAGTATGTATAATGAAAATTGGAATGATTCGGGGCTTAACATCATGAGCGGTGTTACATAGTCCTCCATCCACAGAAAGCTGAGAACGCTGCTATATAGGATTATTCTGCTGTCCCTGATAGCTAATAGCTTTGTAGTCAGATGCAACAAACCTGTGTGTTACTGAAATATATGTCATTTTTTATTTTGAATGATAATGAAAATTGTTTCTGTTAAACAAAAACGCATGTCATTAAGTTCTAGTATTTAGACTATGTCATCATATCAATGAAGATGTACCTATTGATGACATACTGGACCGATACCACAGCATTCAGTTTATAGATCATCAGTTCTTGGTACTGGTAAGTAAATTTCCTTCTCAAAAAGAAAGCCATTTATAAAATAAAAACAAAATTTAACCTTTTCATAAATATTTCAAAAATGCAATTAAACCATAAAAATTTAAAGTACAGATATATCCTAAACGCATTACTTTTAAAAGCTTTCATCCCACCCATCTGTCGTGGGTGACTAGCAAGTTTTTAACCTGTCTTTCCATGATTCATGTTTAATGAAATAGAATTTTGAGAAGCTTCCCTTAAGAATCAAGATACATGCCAAATACAAAATTGATTAAAACTGCATCTCCTTGATCAGGTGGCTAGTCATTACCGGATAAGATGGATCCTGCACTGCTATTGTCACATTTGAGCCAAAAACAAGCTGCCATCAAAGAAAATGAAATAGTTAGGAGGAGATGTCAACAAACATTTTGTGACGACTGAAAACTAATCTCTGCACTAATATTCATCAAATAAAAAAAGGTATAATAAATTACCCTTTCACATATGAACAGCAGCATTGGAAATGGAACCATAGCCCATATAACAGAAAATATCTGAAATCTAGCATGGCTACATTACTAAAAATACAGGTAAATATTGAAAGCCGTATGTTCAAACATGAAACAAGCTGAAAATACATTAAAAAAGCTGGATACTTGCTTCAACATGGCTGAATACACGGGTTTGATAGTCAATCAAACAGGTAATACAGAACCATACAGTACACAAGAGGAGAAAAAACTTACGATGCAAATGAAGCAAATTTAACAAACCTTCCTGTTACCCCTCATTTTGCATGAGGTTACATGTGATTTTCATCACACATATCAGGGGTTTGCAGATTGATGGAGCACTGGATGGCCTAGGGGTTATGATTTCACTTGATGGGGTTATTGGTGATATAGTCATGGATATCTTGATGATGGTTATACTTTGGTTGACTTGATGATTGCTTTCCCTTCACGTAGTAGACTTAATTAGGGAAAGCCTTTTGATACATTTGGATATATAATTCCATGGGAAAAACACCCTGACATCTTTGGGCTTGTTTGAGATTGTAAAAATATCTTGGTTTGGTTGACATCATCGTGTTGTAGAGGGCTTTTGGCATAGTAACTCTCCCTTCACAAAGTCTCATCTCTTTGGGGTTATCTTGGTGCGGTTTGAGTTGATGTGAGCCCCCTAGCTTCCTTGAAGGATTTTGATAGCTAGAGCACTTTAATATGACATGAGCTATTGGTAAAATGCTCCCGTTCCACACAATTTTATGTAATCCTAACCCTCACAATGGCTACTTGAACCATTTCGACCTAGTTGGAGGCCTACGATATGAATGCTCTAGATTATGTGGCTTGAATGGTATATGAAGATGTGGACTAAGGTTTCATGTGGAACGTTCAGCTTCTTGCTACATGTTTTCATGAATGCCTCTTAGTTTGTGATGGAGCACCCTAGGGTTCTAAGGTTGACTCAACATGGCTTTGTTGAGAAATTAGGGCTTTTATTAAAATTTCTCTTACATAATAATTACTTGTGATTTCGTTATGCTTATTTCACTTGGATCTTATCTTCGTTAGATTATTACGTTCTTCATCAAGTCAATTATCAAATGCACAAGAGACACAAATATTTAGGCTAGCAAGCCAGGGCCAAAACCTCTCCCTCTTGGAGAGGAAAACCCAAAAGTAATTCTTCTTATAGACTTTCAGTTGACGAGTACCAATACCATGACCTGGAGCCTTGACACTAGTATGCTTCGAAGACCCTTGTGACTGCTCTTCTAGGATCCTTATATTGATCTTCCTTTTCTGCATTGTACTGCACCAGCACTAGGGAAACTCAGTCCCTAGTCTAATAGGGCTTAACAATATGCTTCTTTCCAGCTTTCCTTGGATCTAAGCTTGGCCTTCTACAAACTCTTTGTTGGTCCTTCTTTCTACACCAAGACTGAGGTCTCTTTCTTGCTGTAGAGACCCTCCTTCACGCTGTGTATATAATCGGAGCCTTTTTGAGGTATCTAGAATGTAGTTACCCAAGACTGAGCCTCTTTATTGCACACCTTGCAATATTTCTTTTCTTTGTTTTCTAGTCACCTCCTTCCACACTGTATAGTCTCCCTTCTTTTGCACTGTATTGGAGACATGTTTCTCACTGAGGTAGCCCTCATCCTAATTGAAGTATACGAGGCAGATATAGACCCTAACAGAGATAACACTAGACCCAATTACAGCACTGGACTTCGCTGAGATGGCTTCTATTCTTCTGCCTTTCTACGCACCAATTGTAGCCCTTCTCCTTCGCACTTGATTACAGAACTTGACCAAGATGCTTGTCCAAATGAGGTTGCAGTCCCTCTATATATAGGGATTATTTCCCACCTCAAGGCAACATAATTAACTCAGAGTGAGCTGACTTCATTAAGGGAGAATCTTGACAAGGTCTTGGAGCATACAATTACATCAATAATTTGTCTTTTACAAGTGTAACATCACTTCAGCTACATGACTCTAAATTATACTTATGACAAGACGACAAACTCCTAAAGACATCAAGAAGTAGTCTTTTACCTATAACAAAAATTCCTTGCTCATGAAACCCATGAGTCAAGTATTACAAAATACATTTTATTATCTGTCTCTTCATTACATAAATTCATAATTACAAGTCATTATGAAGACCGAACCTAGTTACACTTTTCAACACTCCTTAACTAGGGAGGTATTCATAATGGTACATGGTCACTCTCAGTCTGAAGAATTTCATAAGAAGAATCGGATTGGTAATCTCATCTGTATAGCATCATATCAACCAGCATTGTCATATTGCAAGGCCTTGACTAACAGCTCCATCTCTCCATGAGATCATTGAGCTCCAATGTTGGCAAGACCAATGATGAATAGACACCTACATCATTGTCTCTCTTAGATCATATCCCACCCAAGTTCACTGAGGATATGTTCACGACTATTCTTATCTTGGATTCCCAGTCTTCAAAGAATATTTGTCCTTCCACAACTACTCTTATCTTGGATGCCCTAATATATCCTCAAGAGTACCAGATGTCAAATGAATACCGAATCGCACATTTTCTCTTCCCAGGTGAAGACCAAAATGACGTGTCTATCTCGCCCTCTCAACTAGGGAGGACATATTCCACAAAGGAATGTACTCGTTCCTATACAAGGAATGTACCTAAGCTCCCTCTCGACTTAGGAATTACCAATTTTCTTCCGAGTAAGAAACTTATTACTAGGCTCCCTCTTAATTAGGGACCTGCTGCAGTAATGATGAAAACACCCAGCTGCTCATGAAGAACTCCCTTCTTCGATGTCATGAATTTCTTCGATGTTGAGCAGTCTTCATCTTTGCGATCTCTTCATAGGGCACAAATCATCCATCACTTTCATCCACAAGTCATGTCTTCTATCAGAAAGTAATCTATCGGTCTTTTTCATCTGCTCTAGCTTCATGTTATGTCGCTTTCCTTCGAACCATATTTCTTCCAAGGATCTTTCATCCTGCCATATCGTTGTCAACCTGTGGAAGACATATACTTCCCTTTGGCACACCTGCATAAGCTCATTAGATATTATTTAATTATAAATATGAACTTTTAAATCAAAAGTTACCTTAGTGATGATCTTTCACCATGATATCTTCTTGTAAGCATCGACATCCTTTGTTACAGATTGACACATCTCCTAAAGATATGTATTCTCAAGGGTCTCCATCTTTTCCAGACTTCTATCAAAGTCTACATATCTTCCCAGGAGATTTTCTAGTCAAATCTTCTTGGCTTCCTTGGATGTTGATTGCTTTTTATCATGGTTGCACTTCTCACGATCTCTTCCTTTCTTTCTCCACACAATTTGATTTCATTCCCAGGAGCTTCCGATATGTAGTTCCTTGATTGTGTACAACCACCTCATATTCCATATGAAGACATATTATGTTGATTTCATCTAGTGTGGATCATGCCTTTTGGCAACCTGAACATCGGAGGAAATTCTATTTTCCTTTTGTTCATACCTCTGAAGATAGAAGTATATTACCTGCAACCATATCACATGACTTTATAGCATCCAGTGTAAGCATAAATATACATGTACCTCATCTCTTTTCCTTTTGAGTCATCCTGCAACAGTTTTCCTTAGAATGAAAAATTTCATTCTCTTGACCTGCTTCATCAATATGTCATCTTATCCTAATCCCAGAATTCTGCAAGTTAGAATTCTCCATGAAAATTTTTTCTTTCTTTCTAACCAATGAATCCAAAGAGTATTCCATTAGAAAATGTGAGAACATGTTTCCATATTGATTATTGAATGATGACCCTTGATCTAGATGACTGCCTTCCATAAATGTTGTTTTCAGTGAGGTACCCAGGAGCCACTTATCTCATAGCATAGTTGTCACATACATGTGTTACAAAAATCCTCCTATGACAAGTGGTCCTCCTTTAATGCTTCCATCATGATGCAAATTCTAAAGTGATGTATCTATCTAATATACAATGCTTCCTAACATACTATTTTACAACGGACAGATACCTCTTAAAGAGAAAGATGATCTCAATCATAGTAGAGATCTCTCACTACTTCTTTCTTCGGTTTATTTAAATCTGGTTCTTCCATTTCTCCGACGACATGGGCTTCTTCCTTTTTCCTCTTGTCCTTAGAAGATTTGGGACAATCTTTCTTATAGTGCCCAAGTTCATTACATCCATAGCATCGTATCTTATCCATGTTTCTCCTTTTCTTCTTAGGACCAAACTTACCAAATCTTCCCTTTCTTCTAGACATGGCAGATTAGGCTTGATTTTCTTCATTTGATCCTGTATCAATTTTAGCTTTTAATCTAGTCTCTTCTATCTTACATAGAGACCATACATCCCGGAATGGTATTGCTTCTTTCTTTCCATAGATACTTGAAGTGAAGTTTCCCCATCCCTCCAGTAGAGCATTCAGTATCATTGTAGTCATTTCTCTATCAGACATTACTTCTCTCAATTCCTACAGTTAATCTCGTATTTCAAAAATCTTCGTAAAATATAAAGTGATTCCTTCCTCTCTTGACAACTTCAACTTGTATAGTTCTTGTCTCGGAGATATTACTTCCCCTGTCGTTTCACCGAGAATAGCTTCACTAATTTGTCATATATTTCTTTTGAAGATTCTAGTTTTGATACATAGGGGATGAGAGAGCCCTCTATGGATTCTATAAGGATCCTCTGGCCTCTTATGTCTCCCTTCATGTATTTGGCATGAGCTTGAGTATCTTCTTTTGAGGGTCTAGTTGTCGTCCCTTTGATATAGTCCATGACTTCATTCTCAAAAAGATTTAGATTTGTCCTTTTCTTCCATGCAAGAAAGTTTGAAACCCCAAACAATTTGTTCCTTTCTTTGCAAAAAGACATTTTGACAGATTCAGATGAAGTCATAAATATTCTTACTTGAGTAGATGCCTTTCTTCTACTATCAAATTCCTTGTTGATGATGATGTAGATAGTAGCAATAGCTCCCTCTTACATAGACTTCTTCAAGAGTGGTGTAAAGCGGTAGATCACCTTGTATCCTTGAGGATGATGATGATCAAGGATGGCTTGATGATGGCTCCAACAATGTTGACTTGGCTTCATTTTGAGAATTTTGAGGGTTGATGATTAATTCAAATTCTCTTCTTGATAATTACTTGTGAGCTTATTTGATTTACTTATGTCTTCTCTTCTTAGCTTATTTAGTCTTTCATCAAGTCAATTATCAAATAGTACAAGAGACACAAAATTAGGCTCCTTGAGCCAGGGCAAAACCTCTCCATCTTGGAGAGGAAAACCCACGAGAAATTCTTCTTATAGACCTTTCAGATGACAAGTACCATGACCTAGACTTAGACCATTGACCTATGTATGCTTCCAAAAACTTGTCACTGCTTCTTTGTTGACCTTCAATGTTGACCCTTCATTTCTGCACCGACCTGCAATGTCCTTGTACTTCACTAGAGAACTTGGTCTCTAGTTTATCTTCAAACACTTTCTCTTGTTCTTCAGAGAATAATACTTAGACTACACTTTAGACCGCAGCCTCTTCTCATTGATTTGCATTCACAGTTTAAAAAACAAACATCCAAGACCAAGTTCGCACCTTGTTCTTCAATACTGCCTTGACCTTGCAATTATGGCAGACTTCTTTACACTGTGATTTACTTCAGAGGTGTCTACAATACTTCTTGGGGCTGCCCTTTCATTCGTACTTGATACTCTCTGAAGTCCTCACCTTTTAACTCAGAACAAACCGCATTTTGTACTCTTTGAAATCCGCACCTTTGACCTCAGAACAGTCCGCTTTCTTACCACAGATGTATCAGCATATATATAACACAAATATATCATATACCCTTATCCGAATATATGTATATCAGACTCGTTCCATTCCTGAAGTCTGCAGCTTCTCCTTGTCTTAAATCCACACTGTTGATCACTGTGAAACTGCAAACAAATCCACAATTCTTGTCATTGAACTGGGTCGTTGAACCTTCTCATATAGAGTGCATATTCTTGTCTTTTAGGCCGACCCTACAGTCACCTTGTAGGCCGACTTCTCTATTGGATATAGGTCGACTTTACATGCAGTTTATTTGTTGTTCTTTAGAAGGCTTCAACGCTGGACTTTCAAGGCTTATGTGACATGATTTGCAGCATACATAGACACTTCATACATGGCTTCTTAAATAGGACATTTATGACCAGAAAACAAAAACCTAGAGGACATCAAGAAGAAGTCCTTTGACCTAGACCTTGCTCATGAAACCCATGAGACAACCATATCAAAAATATATATATTATATTTGTCTTCCTCTTTTCATAAATACATAGTTACATAGTCATAATGAAGACTGATCCTAGTTACACTTTCCAACACTCCCTCTTAACTAGGGAGGTATTCATACAGGTACATGGTAACTTTCAAACTGAAGAATCTCATAAGAAGAATCGGATTGGTAATTGCATCTGTATAGCATCATAACAACTAGCATTGTCCTAGTGCAAGGCCTTAACTAACAGCCCCATCTCTCAACGAGACAATGGGCTACAATTCTGGTGAGACACATGACTTATAGACACCATAGTCATTGTCTCTCCAAGGTACATACTCCACACGGGTGTTCCCAAAGTATGACCTTCTTGGATTACTCTTCTATTGGGTAGATAACCCTCAAAGAATATCGGTCCACGATTACTCTTATCTTGAATGCCCTAACACATTCACAAAGAGTATCGAATGCCAGATGATTACCCAATCCTCCATTCCGTCTTCCCAAGTGAAAACCAGAATGATGTGTCCATCTCTCCCTCTCAGCCAGGGAGGAACCATTCCACAAAGGAATGTACTAATTCATGTATAAGGAATGTACCTAAGCTCATTCTTAGGAATTACCCGGTTTCTTCCAAGTAAGAAACTGATCACCAGACTCTCTCTCAATCAAGGACCTGCAGCAGCAATGGTGAGACACCGAGCTGCTCATGAAGAATTCCTCCCCTCAATGTCATGGATTTCGATATTGAGGAATCTTCAACTTTAACTCCATAGATCACAGATCATCCATCACTTTCATTCATGAGTCATGTCATCTATCAGAAAGTGATTCATCTATCTTTCTTATCTGGTCCACCTTTTATGCCATGCTGCTTTCGAATCCTCTCCAAGGATCTTACATCCTTTCACATGATTAGCAGCCCTGCACAAATCCATCCAGATAAACATATATGTAAGAACTTTTTAAAACAAAAGTTACCTCAGTGATGATCTTTCACCATGACATCTTCCTATAGGCATCGGCGTCCTTTATTCAGATTGACACATCTCCTAATGATATGTTTTGTCAAGGGTCTTCTTCTTTACCAGACTACTATCAGAGTCTACATATCCTCCCAGGAGATATTTTAGTCACATCTTCTTGGCTTTTGGATGATAACTGCTTCTTGACGATGTTGCACTTCATGATATCTTCCTTTCTGCACATCTTCATTCCCAAGAACTTCCAATTTTACAGTTCCTTGTCCATATACAACCACCTCATATTCCATATGAGGATATATTATGTTGATTTCATCTGTCAGTGCACCGAGAGAGAGATCCTCCTCTATCAATCATACTTCTAAATATAGAAGTCAATTACCTGCAACCATATGACATGACTTCATAGCATCCAGTGTCAGCATAAATATATATACCTCGTACCTTTTTCCTTTGATTCATCCTGTAGCAATTTTACTAGAATGAAGAGCTTCATTCCCTTGACCTACTTCATCATTATGTCATCACATCCCAGAATTCTGTAGCATAGAATTCTTGATGAAACCATTATGCTTTCTTTCTAATCAGTGAATTCATAGAGAACTCCACTAGAAAATGTCCGCACCTATTTTCATGATGACCCTTGAACTTGATGACTGCCTTCCATCAATATTGATATTAGTGAGGTTTTCCAGGAGTTGTTTCATCGAGAGCTCCTGCCATGCTTCGATCATGATGCTATACTGCTTCCTATCATACAATTTTTACAACCATCAGAAATCACTTAAATGAGAAGATGATCTCAATCATAGTCAAGATCCCTCACTTCTTATTTCTTAGATTTCTTTGCGTTAGGTCCTTTCCTCATTTCTGAGACATGGGTTTCTTCCCTTTTTCTCTTGTCCTTTTTAGATTTAGGACAATCTCTTTTACAATGCCCAACTTCATTACATCCAAAGCATCGTACTTTTCCATATTTCTTCTTTTATTCTGAGGACCAAATTTACCGAATCTTCCTTTCTTCCCAGAAATGACTGCAAAGGCTTGATTCCCTTCACTTGATCCTGTATCAGCTTTGGCTTTCAATCTTGTTTCCTCTATTTTACATAGAGACCATAAATCAGGGAATGGTGTGGCTTCTTTCTTCCCGTATAAACTTGAAGTGAAGTTTCCCCATTCTTTTGGCAGAGCATTCAGCACCACTGTAGTCATCTCAGTGTCAGACATTACTTCTCCCAGCTCCTGCAGTTGATCTCTTATTTCACAAATCCTCATAAAGTATGAAGTGATTACTTCTTCCCTTCACAATTTCACTTTATATAGTTCTTGTCTCAGAGAGATTGCTTCTCCTACAGTACTCACAGAGAATAGCTCCACCAGTTTCTCATAGATTTCTTTAGCAGACTTTAGTTTTGATACAAGAATGAGTGATTCCTTAATGGATTCTATGAGAATCCTCTCGGCTCTGATTTCTCCCTTCATGTACTTGGCATGAGCTGGAGCATCTTCTTTTGGTGGTTGAATTGTAGAGCCTTTGATGTAGTCCATAACTTCATCTTCAATTAAATTCAAATTTGTCCTCTTTTTCCATGCGCTAAAGTTTGATGACCCAACCAGCTTGTTGCTTTCTTTACAATAAGTCATCTTGAGAGATTTAAGTAAGGTCATAGATACTTACTTGAGTAGAGTGGCTTGCATCTTTCTTGATGATGATGAAGATAAAGTTAGGAGCTTCTTCTAAGATAGAAATTTTCAATGTAGGTGTTCTTGGATCCTTGACTGTTGGAGCACCTAATCCTACATGGGTAGGTGTGGAATATGAAAAGTCACAATGGAGTCCAAGTGACCTTGGAATATGAAACCAAGAGTCACACCATTGTACTATAAATGTACATCTTTGTATAATGGAAAATAAGAAAGCCTCACGATTATCTTTCATTGTGTGTTGAGTCTCTTGTGTGTGTTCTTCTTCCTCATACACCATGTGTGTGCTTAAACATGGTGTTTAACATGGTATCAGAGCGGGCGATTGCTGGCCCTGCTCCACTTTGAGTGAGCCATTTTGTGTTTATGGCCTGTGCATATCTGCATTTTTGCAGCATTTAGAGAGTTTTTGCAGCAGTGATTTTGACATTTTTCCGCATTCAGAACTGGAGCAGCATTCAAAATCCGTGGCAGCATTCAGAAATTGATTTTGAAGAAAGGAAGCACTGCCCATCTGAAGGTTTTCATTCTCATTTTTTCTGCAATTTCCATTAATTTCTGCATTGAAGAGTTGTTGGAAAACACTGTTTAAAGAGGGTTTCTGAAGTAAAAGTTTTTGGCTTTTTAATGGAAAAGAATTTTGAGTTTTTCTGCTGCTGAGCTATTAGAAAAGTTCTGGGTTTTTTGAAGAAAAGTTTCTGAGTTTTCACTGGAAATACTTCTGAGTTTTCATTGGAAGATTTTTGAGTTTCGGCAATTCTACATTTTCCTGCTGCTGGATTACTGAAAGATTTCTGAGTTTGCATTTATTCAATATATGCTGCTGGAAGGAAGAATAGTCTGCTCTCTCTATTATCTGCTCTCTGCTGTTATATAAAAATAAAAAATAAAAAAATAAAAATCGATTCTTGGCCTCTCGGCCTGCCCCTGCAACTCCATTCCTATACCGTCTGCACTATTATACACTCCAGCACTCGAACTTCACCCTACAGCACTTGCTCTACGCACATCACACCTACCCACCGCCCTCTCCTACGGCTCTACGCCTCCACACAGTTCTGCACAGCTACTATTCCCTTCTACCCTCTCTGCGCTATCGACTCTCTCTCAAAACCCATCTGCTATACGCCCTTTTCCTCAAACCCGTGCCCTCACTCCTGCGCACACCTCCTCACCTCTCCCTACGCCCTACCTGCATCTCCCAACTCCTATGCGGCCACTACACCTCTACTTACAGCTCTATACACGACTCCACGGCTGCTCCCTTTGAAATCTGCTACACCACTCGATTTCCCATCTCAAACAACGCCCCACACACCTCATTCCCTCCATACGCCGCTCCCCATATCCATCTGCTACTTCCCTGCTGCAAGTCGACTCCTCCCAACGCGCCTACCCCTCTCACGCCAGCGCTCCACCTACCAAACGCCGCACCGCTCCACATTCCGCACGCATCAACCCTACGCCCACTCTACGCCGGCCTGCTATCCGCCTTTCCTCTCCACACTTCTTTCCATTCGGCCCTCGGCCTCCCTTCACGCAGGCCTTCCCACTTGGCCTTCCCGCCCTTTACAATACCGCTTTTTTTTTTGTTGTTAAATTCGTTTTTCATATTATATAATACCGCCCTATTCAACTTAAAATATCGCCCCTCCATTTTGGCTCTAAAATACCGCCACACTTTTTAAAATTCGGCGTTTTGTTTTTAATATCTTCTCCCCCTCCTTTTAAATTTTTCCCCTCCCACATTTATAATACCCCCATTTCAATAAATTTCCCTCTCATTTCAATACATTTCCCTTTCCTTTTAAATTCCCTTCCATTTTAAAATATTTCCCATTTTTAATTAATTTATTTTTTAATTAATTAAAAAAAAAAAAAAAACAGCAGAAAGAGAGGAGAGAGAGGAGATTTGAAAAGCAGAAAAAGAGGAATGACATGTGAGCAGAATTGAAGAAATGACATGGACAATACATAGAAAATTGCAGATTTACATGTTATGATTTGTTGCATAAGAGTGATTTTTTTTAAGAATTTCACATTTGAAGACAAGTTTGCCATCATTACAGCGATTTGAAGAAGATATTTCAGTTGCCTTAAAGGCCACTTGCACTAGTGTTTCAGCTGCACATATTTTGCAGAAATATTGTATTGAGTTGACATTGTATTGCTTCTTCATAGTTGCAATCAGTATTTGAGTTGTTGGATTGTTGATTGCCCTCCATCATTTGAAGAGCACACTTTGTACTTTGAGAATTTCTTGAGTTATTTGTATTTGTTGTTGCATCACATTGTAAACGGGTGCATTTTCGGTTGAAGCCGACACCCTTTCATTTTTTGAGCCTAAGTTGTTGAAAATGGCCAAAATCAATGAGGCATTAGTGTTGTTGAATAACCTCATTCATTCAAATGTTGATGATGTGATAAAAATGAGCAAGAATGCTCTTTGTAATATTCAAAGTTGTTTGCAGATGCACATGAAAAGATTGAGTTTTTGCAGTTGGAATCTCAGCTCCAAAAAGACGAACTTCAGCAAAAGAGTCACCATTCCGAACCTGTTTCTGTTTAGAATATTGTGAAGGACTCTCATCAGAAGAAATAAGATAAAGTTGCAGTTGATCCTCATTCAGTTCCTTGAACTAGAGCAGATGTACATGCAGATGCAGTAGTTCAACCTGCAGTTCCTAAGCCCATCATCAGACCTTGGGAAGAGCTTGTCAAGCACATAACTGGTCTTGGATATGACAAGGATGTGATGACCTTTCATATTCCAGACTACAACCAAGCCCATCATATTTCAGAGTGTTGGATTCCTGTATGACAGTTCACCTGCAGCTGTTCCAGACCCTGCTCCACAACAACAACATCAGATTGTAAATGCCAACACTGTGATCGAGTTGGCCATATGAAAGATCATTGTTTTTATCTTCACCCATGCAAGCATTGTGGTCGGCACACTCATTCCTCATATAGATGCTTCAAACACAAGCCTCCTGCAAGAACCAAGATTCATCTTGGATGGATCGCTTCTTGGCAATGGGCATCAGCAGCCAAGAAGATGTTTAAGTCGCATGTCAAAACATGTTCACGGATATTGAGCAAACTTGCAGTTGAGTTTTCGCCATCATCTCACCTTGTCCTCGACAGGGGGGAAAATGGTGGTCATGTACAAGCTTCGACGACAGATCAAGCAAGCCTGAGCCACAATCTCTCATTCCATGTTCAGAGATGTAGCCAGCAGTTCAAGCGAGCATGAGCCACAATTCGTCATTCCGGATTCAGAGATGTAGCGAGAGACACGGATGCCCATGAGCATGCATTCGATTGGTGGACAACCTTAAACCATCATCTTTGGTTGGTGGACAACCTAAAACCATCATTTTCGATTGGTGGAAAACCTTAAACCATCATCTTTGGTTGGTGGATAACCTAAAACCATCACAGGTAGTAGACCTCCCTTCTTTTAGGTCGAAGGTCTCCCTTTTTATATGAGGGACAATTCCTCTAGCAGAAGCCTTCAACTTCTTGCTAGTTTTGGAAGAGTTCCGGGAACTGCAACAAGTTTTGCATTCCAGTGTTTGTGGTCATCCTAAAACCACCTCTTTTTTCCAACATTTCAGAGAGTTGATTCAGCCCAAGTGTTGCCATGTATACTTTGCAGATTTGTATTACAACTCTTTTCTTGGACTCACACATACCCCTTCGGATTAAGGGGGGATGTTGGAACACCTAATCCTACATGGGTAGGTGTGGAATATGAAAAGTCACAATGGAGTCCAAGTGACCTTGGAATATAAAACCAAGAGTCACACCATGGTACTATAAATGTACATCTTTGTATAATGGAAAATAAGAAAGCCTCACGCTTATCTTTCATTGTGTGTTGAGTCTCTTGTGTGTGTTCTTCTTCCTCATACACCATGTGTGTGCTTCAACATGGTGTTGAACATTGACGATAAAGGATATTTTCAAAAGATGATGTCCTCTTCTAACAATGTCTTGAATATAATGTTGAGAACTTCTAGTGAACTGTGTAGATTTATGACTGTGGAAATGTCCATTCTCTAATGACTTGAATGTAAATCTTTGATGGCAAAGATTATTTTCTCGAATGAGTTGATCCTTTGAATGATATAGAAAATCCTCCGTTAAATAGCGTGAGTGTCTTCCTTGCAAACTGATTTGACTTTTCACCCAAACTTTGATTTTTGCTTCCTGGAGTGTCTCTTTGTCAAGTAGCCCTTGAGTTCAGCACCTTAGTTCTGAAACCATGTTGAGAATTTTGAGGGCTGATGATTAATTCAAATTCTCTTCTTGATAATTACTTGTGAGCTTATTTGATTTACTTATGTCTTCTCTTCCTAGCTTATTTAGTCTTTCATCAAGTCAATTATCAAATAGTACAAGAGACACAAAATTAGGCTCCTTGAGCCAAGGCAAAGCCTCTCCCTCTTGGAGAGGAAAACCCACGAGAAATTCTTCTTACAGACCTTTCAGATGACAAGTACCATGACCAAGACTTAGACCCTTGACCTATGTATGCTTACAAAACCTTGTCACTGCTTCTTTGTTGACCTTCAATGTTGACCCTTCATATCTGCACCGACCTGCACTGTCCCTGTACTTCCCTAGAGAAATCGGTCTCTATTTTACCTTCAAACACTTTCTCTTACTTGTTCTTCAAAGAATAATACTTAGACTGCACTTTAGCCATAGCCTCTTCTCATTGATTTGCATCCACAGTTTCAAAAACAAGCATCCAAGACCAAGTTCGCACCTTGTTCTTCAATATTACCTTGACCTTGCAATTATGGCAGACTTCTTTACGTTGTGATTTACTTCAGAGGTGTCCGCAATACTTCTTGGGGCTTCCCTTTCATTCATACTTGATACTATCTGAAGTCCTCACCTTTTAACTCAGAACAAACCGCATTTTGTACTCTTTGAAATCCGCACCTTTGAACTCAGAACAGTCTGCATTCTTACCACAGATATATCAGCGTATATATAACACAGATATATCATATACCCTTATCCGAATATATGTATATCACACTCGTTCCATTCCTGAAGTCACCAGCTTCTCCTTGTCTTAAATCCGCACTGTTGATCACTGTGAAACCCCAGACAAATCCGCAATACTTGTCGTTGAACTGGGTCACAGATCCTTCTCATAAATAGTGCATATTCTTGTCTTTTAGGCCAACCCTACAGTCACCTTGTAGGCCGACTTCTCTACTGAATATAGGCCGACTTTACATGTTGTTTATTTGTTGTTCTTTAGAAGGGTTCAACGATGGACTTTCAAGGCTTACGTGACATGATTTGGAGCATACTTAGACACTTCATACATGACTTATTAAATAGGACATTTATGACCAGAAAACAAAAACCTAGAGGACATCAAGAAGTCCTTTGACCTAGACCTTGCTCATGAAACCCATGAGACAACCATATCAAAAATATATATATATATATATATATATATATATATATTATCTTTGTCTTCTTCTTTTCATAAATACATAGTTACATAGTCATAAAGAAGACCGATCCTAGTTACACTTTTCAACACTCCCTCTTGACCAGGGAGGTATTCATACAAGTACATGGCCACTCTCAAACTGAAGAATCTCATAAGAAGAATCGGATTAGTAATCGCATCTGTATAGCATCATATCAACCAACATTGTCCTAGTGCAAGGCCTTGACTAACAGCCCTATCTCTCGACGAAACAATGGGCTACAATGTTGGCGAGACACATGACTTATAGACACCATAGTCATTGTCTCTCCAAGGTACATACTCCACACGGGTGTTCCCTAGAGAATATTGGTCCCTGATTACTCTTATCTTGAATGCCCTAACACATTTCCAAAGAGTATCAAATGCCAGACGATTACCCAATCCTCCATTCTGTCTTCCCAAGTGAAAACCAGAACGATTTGTCTATCTCTCCCACTCAGCCAAGGAGGAACTATTCCACAAGGGAATGTACTCATTCCTGTATAAGGAAAGTACCAAAGCTCATTCTTAGGAATTACCCAGTGTCTTCCAAGTAAGAAACTGATCACCAGGCTCCCTCCCAATCAGGGACCTGCAGTAGCAATGGCAAGACACGCAACTGCTCATGATGAATTCCTCCCCTCCATGTCATGGATTTCAATATTGAGGAATCTTCAACTTTAGTTCCATAGGGCACATATCATCCATCACTTTCATTCATGAGTTATGTCATCTACAAGAAGGTGATTCATCTGTCTTTCTTATCTTGTCCACCTTTTATGCCATGCTGCTTTCAAATCATCTCCAAGTATCTTACATCCTTTCTCATGATTAGCAACCCTCCACTAATTCATCCAGATAAACATATACGTATGAACTTTTAAAAACAAAAGTTGCCTTGGTGATGATCTTTCACCATGACATCTTCTTGTTGGCATCGACATCCTTTATTTAGAATGACACATCTCCTAATGATATGTTTTGTCAAGAGTCTTCTTCTTTACGAGACTACTATCAGAGTCTACATATCCTCCCAAGAGATATTCTAGTCACATTTTCTTGGCTTCCGGATGATAACTGCCTTTTGACATGGTTGCACTTCATGATTTCTTCCTTTCTACACATCTTCATTTCCAGGAACTTCCAATTTTACAGTTCCTTGTCCATATACGACCACCTCATATTCCATACGAGGATATATTATGTTCATTTCATCTGTCAGTGGACCGAGAGAGAGATCCTCCTCTATCAACCATACTTCTAAATATAGAATTCCATTACCTGCAACTGTATGACATGACTTCACAGCATCCAGTGTTAGCATAAATATATATACCTCATACCTTTTTTCCTTCAAGTCATCCTATAGCAATTTTACTAGAATGAAGAGCTTCATTCCCTTGACCTGCTTCATCAATATGTCATCACATCCCAGAATTTTGTAGCATAGAATTCTTGATGAAACCATTATGCTTTCTTTCTAATCAGTGAATTCATAGAGAACTCCATTAGAAAATGTCAGCACTTGTTTTCATGATAACCCTTGACCTTCATGACTGACTTCCATCAGTATTGATATCAGTGAGGTTTTCCAGGAGATGTTTCATCGAGAGCTCTTGCCATGCTTCGATCATGATGCTATACTGCTTCCTATCATACCATTTTACAACCAACAGAAATCACTTAAAGCAGAAGATGATCTCAATCATAGTGGAGATCCCTCGCTTCTTCTTTCTTAGATTTCTTTGCATCAGGTTCTTCCTCATTTCTGAGACATGGGCTTCTTCCCTTTTTCTCTTGTCCTTTTCATATTTAGGACAATCTCTTTTATAATGCCCAACTTCATTACATCCAAAGCATCGTACTTTTCCATATTTCTTCTTTTATTCTGAGGACCAAATTTACCAAATCTTCCTTTCTTCCTGGAAATGGCTGCAAAGGCTTGATTCCCTTCACTTGATCCTGTATCAGCTTTGGCTTTCAATCTTGTTTCCTCTATTTTACATAGAAACAATAAATCATGGAATGGTGTGGCTTCTTTCTTCCCGTATAAACTTGAAGTAAAGTTTCCCCATTCTTCTTGTAGAGCATGCAACGCCACTGTAGTCATCTCAGTGTCAGACATTACTTCTCCCAGTTCCTACAATTGATCTCTTATTTCACAAATCCTCATAAAGTATGAAGTGATTCCTTCTTCCCTTGAAATTTCATTTTATATAGTTCTTGTCTCAGAGAGATTTCTTCTCCTGCAGTACTCACAAAGAATAGCTCCACCAGTTTCTCATAGATTTCTTTAGCAAACTTTAGTTTTGGTACAGGAACAAGTGAGTCCTTAATGGATTCTATGAGAATCCTCTGGGCTCTGATTTCTCCCTTCATGTACTTGGTATGAGCTGGAGCATTTTCTTTTGGTGGTTGAATTATAGATCCTTTGATGTAGTCCATAACTTCGTCTTCAATTAAATTCAAATATGTCCTCTTCTTCCATGCGCTAAAGTTTGATGACCCAACCAGCTTGTTGCTTTCTTTACAACAAGTCATCTTGACAGATTTAAGTAAGGTCATAGATACTTACTTGAGTAGAGTGGCTTGCAGCTTTCTTGATGATGATGAAGATGAAGTTAGGAGCTTCTTCTAAGAAAGAAATCTTCAATGTAGGTGTTCTTGGATCCTTGACGATAAAGGATATTTTCAAAAGATGATGTCCTCTTCTAACAATGTATTGAATGTAAATCTTTGATGGCAAAGATTATTTTCTTGAATGAGTTGATCGTTTGAATGGGATAGAAGATCCTCCTTGAAACCGGTTGAGTGTCTTCCTTGCAAACTGATTTGACTTTTCACCCAAACTTCGATTTTTGCTTCCTAGAGTGTCTCTTTGTCAAGTAGCCCTTGAGTTCAGCACCTTAGCTCTGAAACCATGTTGAGAATTTTGAGAGTTGATGATTAATTCAAATTGTCTTCTTGATAATTACTTGTGAGCTTATTTGATTTACTTATGTCTTCTCTTCTTAGCTTATTTAGTCTTTCATCAAGTCAATTATCACATAGTAAAAGAGACACAAAATTAGGCTCCTTGAGCCAGGGCAAAACCTCTCCCTCTTGGAGACGAAAACCCACGAGAAATTCTTCTTATAGACCTTTCAGATGACAAGTACCATGACCAAGACTTGGACCCTTGACCTATGTATGCTTCCAAAACCTTCTCACTGCTTCTTTGTTGACCTTCAATGTTGACCCTTCATTTCTGCACCGACCTGCACTATCCTTGTACTTCACTAGAGAACTCGATCTGTAATTTATCTTCAAACACTTTCTCTTACTTGTTCTTCAAATAATAATACTTAGACTGCCGCAACCTCTTTTCATTGATTTGCATCCATAGTTTCAAAAATAAACATCCAAGACCAAGTTCGCACCTTGTTCTTCAATACTGGCTTGACCTTGCACTTATGGCAGACTTCTTTATGTTGTGATTTACTTCAGAGGTATCCACAATACTTCTTGGGGCTGCCTTTTCATTCGTACTTGATACTCTCTGAAGTCCTCACCTTTTAACTCAGAACAAACCGCATTTTGTACTCTCGGAAATTTGCACCTTTGAACTCAGAACAGTCTGCATTCTTACCACAGATGTATCAGCATATATATAACACAGATATATCATATACCCTTATCCAAATATATGTATATCAGACTCGTTTCGTTCTTGAAGTATGCAGCTTCTCCTTGTCTTAAATCCACACTTTTGATCACTGTGAAACCACAGACAAATCCGTAATTCTTCTCGTTGAACTAGGCCGCAGAACCTTCTCATATATAGTGCATATTCTTGTCTTTTAGGCCGAGACTACAGTCACCTTATAGGCCGACTTCTCTACTGGATATATGCCGAGTTTACATGATATTTATTTGTTGTTCTTTAGAATGGTTCAACGCTGGACTTTCAAGGCTTATGTGACATGATTTGGAGCATACTTAGACACTTCATACATGACTTCTTAAATAGGACATTTATGACAAGAAAACAAAAACCTAGAGGACATCAAGAAGAAGTCCTTTGACCTAGACCTTGCTCATGAAACCCATGAGACAACCATATCAAAAATAGATATATTATCTTTGTCTTCTTTTCATAAATACATAGTTACATAGTCATAATGAAGACCGATCCTAGTTACATAAATAGACTTCTTCAAGAGTGGTGTAACGCTGTAGATCACCTTGGATCTTTGATGATGATGATGACCAAGGATGGCTTGATGATGGCTCCAACAATGTTGACTTGGCTTCAATCACAAGATAGCTTTAGATTCTTTGAAGATAAAGATCACCTCCTTGGTGTTTCTTTTCCTCTTGAAAGGGCCTTGATGTTTAAGCCCTTTGAGTGAGGTCTTTGGTCTTCTTCAGATGGATCACCGACTTCCTTGTAGACTACTTCTTAAAAGATGATCTTCCTTCTTAGATCTAGGGTTTGACTCTTCACTGTAGATCCTTCTTAAATGTAGATCCTTTACCTCGCTTGGATTTCTTCTAGAGAAATTGATCCTTGTTGTCTTTTCTAAAGCTTGAACCTTGTGCCTTCTTGCTAAACTACTCTTTCTTGTCTTCGGTACCTTACCTCTGATGCCATGTTGAGAAATTAGGGCTTTTATTAAAATTTCTCTTACATGATAATTACTTGTGATTTCGTTATGCTTCTTTCACTTAGATCTTATCTTCGTTAGAATATTCCATTCTTCATCAAGTCAATTATCAAATGCACAAGAGACACAAATATTTAGGCTAGCAAGCCAGGGCCAAAACCTCTCCCTCTTGGAGAGGAAAACCCGAAAGTAATTCTTCTTATAGACTTTTAGTTGACGAGTACCAATACCATGACCTAGACCCTTGACACTAGTATGCTTCCAAGACCCTTGTCACTGCTCTTCTAAACTCCTTATATTGATCTTCCTTTTCTGCATTGTACTGTACCAACACTAGGGAAACTCGGTCCCTAGTCTAATAGCCCTTAACAATATGCTTCTTTCCAGCTCTCCTTGGATCTAGGCTCAACCTTCTACAAACTCTTCTTCGGTCCTTCTTTCTGCACCAAGACCGAGGTCCCTTTCTTGTTGTAGAGACACTCTTTCACGCTGTGTATATCTTCGGACCCTTTCTGAGGTATCTGGAATGTAGTTACCCAAGACTAAGTCTCTTTATTGCACACCTTGCAATCTTTCTTTTCTTTGTTTTCTAGTCACCTCCTTCCGCATTGTATAGTCAAGAAAACATCGAAAGAAATTCAACCCCCCCCCCCTTGGCGAATGAGGGGGAAACTTTTGGGCCTTTTTTTCTATTTTTAGCAGATATTTTCTTGCTATATTTAGTACTTTTTTGCCCGATATTTCTTGACACCAACGGTTCATCCCAACTGTTCAGCCAAATTTTTCGACTGCACTGACAGCCTTCAGTTATTGTTCTGCCCAGGGTTGCGGGGAAGCTTCAAACCCCCTTCGTTCCCGTTTCTGAAACGCGCTCCGTGTTTCCGAACCTGTTAAAACGCTCCCTACCTTTTTGGGAGCGTTTCAGGAAGCGCTCGGGAGCAAACGCTCCCTGAGCGCTTCCGACATTTAAAAAACGCTTCAGGAGCGTTTTTAAACGCCGGAAGCGATCAGGCAGCGTTCGCTCCCGAACGCTCCCCGGAACAAAAAACGCTTCCCACCGCGCGCAAATTTTTTTAGGTGAAAAATCGATTTGTTTATAATCGGGGGGGGGGCGGGGGGTTTCATTTTGGATTTTATTGTTTGTTGAGTGTTGAGAGAGTGAGCAAGAAGAGACAAGGAGCGCAAGGAAGGAGAGCAAGGAGCAAGGCTGACAGGAGGATTGCAAGAAAGAGGTAGGCCTTCTAATCCAATTTTGTATTTTCTAGGATGAATTTGTAGATTGTTAAATTGTTTAAAAATGAAACCCTGAATTTTTCTTGAATGTTGCATTTTATTAGATTTAAGACTTGAAAAATGAATTGTTTTTTTCCTATGTTGCATTTCCTATTCCCATTTGGCATTTTTCCATTTGTTTTGCAGGCTAGAAACTTGAAACTTGTTTCCATCATGGCTATATGGCTAGGGATTTTCCTCATGTTGGTTCCTTTCTTTGTGATAATGGTGTTGGAAAGTGCTAGAAGAAAGAGGCAAATCAGAGAAGAGGAGGATGAAGAGGAGGGTTATGGTGGATCTGAAGAAAATCCTGAAGAGGAGGAGGATTATGCTGAGGAGGAAGTGGGGAGTGGAGAACCTGAGAACATAGATTCCCCAACTAAACAAGACCAAACTCCTTTGTGGAAATATGTTCAGAAAATGGAAGGAGGGAAAGGTGGTGGAACCACTAAATTTATTTGCCCCCATTGCAATAAACAATACCATTGTTCATACACCCGTGCGAGAAGGCACCTTTGTGGGATAATGCCAGGGGATGGAACTAAAAATATTGTAATCAAAGTTTGTCCTTATGTGCCAGCACCACAGAGAGAGATATATAGGAAGGAAGAGGAGGCTGCCCTACAGAGATCATCTAAAAGATCTAGGGGTTTCGTTGATTCAGGCCCAACACATCATGGACAAACAAGTTCAACTTCCACCCATGCCAGTGGCTTTGGAAGCAGTGGCACTGGATTAAGGCGTAGAACCATATCCGATTTCGTGGACGAAGGGTGTAGGAATGATGTGGATTCAAAAGTTTACCGGTTTCTATATGCATGTGGGGTACCATTCAATGTTCTTCGCTCACCTTATTGGCATGAAATGGTTTCTACCATTAATGATGCCCCCAAAGGATACAAAAGCCCTGGGTATGACAAGGCCAGAACCGTGGGTCTTGATCATGAAAAAGCTAAAATAAACAATTCTTTGGCTAGAATGAGAAGTTCGTGGAATGAGCATGGGCTATCCATTGTCTCTGATGGATGGACCAATGTAAAAGGAAAACCATTGATAAATGTTTTGCCTGTGTCTGTTAGTGGTGCAATCTTCCTGGCAGCATATGATTATTCAGATAAATTCAAAATCGGCATTAACATTGCAAAACCATTACTTGATATAATTGAAAAGATTGGGCCATACAATGTCATACAGGTCATCACTGATAATGCTACTAACTGTAAGGCAGCAGGAGCAATTATTGAGGATAAATACCCCAACATTTTTTGGTCTGGGTGTTTGGTTCACACAATGAACCTTTTGATGCATTATATCATCAAAAACAAACAACCTCAATTCAAATGGCTTGGTGATTTGTACAAGAGAGGTAAAAAAATGATAAAATTTATTACAAATCATAGCAATACCCATGGGCTTTTCCGTACTCACTTCAAATTGGAGTTGTTGAAGATAGCAAAAACTAAATTTGCTAGCTATTACCTCACCTTCAAGCGCCTTTTGAAGGTAAGAGAGTCATTGGCTACAATGGTATCAAGCCCACACTGGCAGCTATTAAAGGACAGGGCAGCAACAATAGTTGACAGGCAAGGTTTCGAACATGTGGAGGAGACTGCCCTTGACCATTTGTTTTGGGCACGTGTGAGGGAAATTTTGAGTTTTACCAAGCCCATTTATAACATGATTCGGTTTGCAGATACTGATAAACCAATCATTGGAGAGGTTTATGAGAAGATGGACAGCATGTTGGGGCAAATAAAAGATATTGTTAAGGATAATGATCCCAACTTGTATGCTATGATTCATGACTGTGTGTGTGCACGGTGGGATAAACTCAATGTTCCACTACATGCTTTGGCATATATCCTTACGCCAAAATATTACTCTCCATCTTGGTTGGGCCAACCTGCACCTGGAGGTGGGGTTAGGGTAAAACCTCACACAGATCTAGAGGTAAAACAGGAGTACATGAAGGCATTGGACAAGTTGGTACCCGACAGGGAAGAGTGTGCTAGATTGCGCCTTGAATTAGGCAAATACTTTAGTTGCACTGCTAACTTTGGTTCTTTCCATGCAATGGAAGACAGGGACAGATTTGATGCTCTCACATGGTGGGAAGCATATGGCGGCATGGGACTTTTCCCAAAGTTGGCTAAAAAAGTTCTCTCACAAGTTGTGAACACTTCTTCTGCAGAGAGGTGTTGGAGCACCTACAGCTTTATACACAATGTGAGAAGAAACAGGCTGAATGAAAACCGAGCTGAAAGCTTGGTTTATGTGCATTATGACTTGAGGTTGTTGAGCCATTACTATGATCGAGCAAATGAGGATCAATCATACAGAGTCTGGGACAACAACCCAGAGGATGATAATTTGGAGGACGGCACGTTACATCTGGAAGAATTGGAAGTAGAACTTTATAGGGATGATGATGAAGCATCAGCAGCATCGCCACACACAGGGCCAGTGCCACCATCTACTAGTAGCAATGCGGGTGCTAGTGCCAGTGCCACTCCTCGATATCACACTATTGTTCCTTTGCAGATCCAGCCTCTAGCTTCTAGTCGTGGTCGTGGTACTCCTGAGAGTACTAGAAGACCAACATTTCCTCGTGGCTCACAAAAATTAGACATTTCTCGTGGGCGTGGCAAGGGGCCAGCCAGATAAAATAGATTTGTTGTTTACTAGTCTTTTCTATTTGTTGTTGACAGTTGAACAGTTGAAACTTGACTCTTTCCGATTTCATATATTTAATGACAATTTAAGTTTGAAGTTTGAATTTGAAAGGTGAAACTTTGCAGTTGGCATTTATAAGTTTACTGTTTACAAGTCATTATGAATTATGAATATGATGCTTCATGAAAGTTATATGGTGATCAATGAATCAATGATGATAAATGTTATATAATATCAATGATGATAAATGTTATATATTGAATTTTCAAATCAATGAATCAATAATGATAAATGATATATATCAATGATGATAAATGTTATATATCAATGATGATAAATGTATATTGAATTTTGAAATCAATGAATCAATGATGATAAATGTTAGATATTGAAATTTGAAATCAATGATGATAAATGTTATATATCAATGATGATAAATGTTATATATTGAATTTTGAAAGCTTGAAATCTTCAGATTGATGATTTGCGAGACTCAAGAGTTAATATGTTGTATGCTTCCAACTCGTGGGCGTGGTTGATGAAGATTATCACTTCTAGATGATTGATGTTATATGATTCAATCTATGTTTTTATGTTTTTTATGTCTAATTCATCATTCTACATGTTTTTGTTGACATATATGCATCAAAATATAAAAAATTTAAAAAAAAAAAATATATATATATATATATATAAACGCTCTCGAAAATGCTCCAGACAGGAAGCTTCTAAAAATGGCGCTCCGCGCTCCCGCTCCGGCTCCCAAGTATACTTGGTTCTGCCGCAGTGTCAGAGTTACCGTTACAGTCTCTGGACGCATTGTCAGCTCCGATATTTCTTGATATTTTCCTACTATTTTTAGTACTTTTTTGCCTGATATTTCTTGACACCAAAGGTTCATCCCAACTGTTCAGCCAAATCTTTTGACTACACTGACAGCCTTCAGTTATCGTTTTGCCAGTGTCAGAGTTACCGTTACAGTCTCTAGATGCATTGTCAGCTACGCCAGCATAGTTTCTATTTTCTACCTTCTGCAAATAACCGTTGCTGATTTTCGGACAGACAGTCTTGATTTTTAGCCTGCAGTCCTAATTTCTTGGCCTGTAGTCTTGAATCATGGGCTATATTCCGCATGCGGTTCTGAACCATTTCAGACTTTCCTCCTTTGCCTCTTTCCAAATTCTTATTTAAAAGACTCATTGTAAAAGGTTTTCTTTGTATCATTCACTAATGAGACCTATCAAAGTCGAAACTAGTTTGTTGATTAATAAAGATTACCCTTTCCTCCATATTATGTTTTAATTTTTTTACATAATATCAGTTGAGTCTTTTAAATATTTTTCTAAGTATTGCCTGTCGTTTAGCCTGAGATTTACTGTACCTTTTCAAAAGATATCGCTAGCCTTATTCGCTTCTTTGTTTAAAGAATAAGACAAAGATAATAAAATGTATTTTTGTTATACTTGCTTCATGGGTTTCATGAGCGAGATTTTATGTAACTTAAGTACGATGTTTTGGATGTAATGAACTTGGGCATTATAAATGAGAATGTCCTACATCTGGAAAGGACAAGAGGAAAAAGGAAGAAGCCCATGTCACAGATATGAGGTAAGAACTTGATGCAAAGAAATCTAAGAAAGAAGAAGCGAGGAATCTCTATTATGATTCAGATCATCTTCTTCTTTAAGTGATTTCTGTTGGTTAGTATGATAGGAAGCATTGTATGTTAATAGCATCATGATAGAAGCATGATAGGAGCTCTTGGTGAATCAGCTCCTGGAAAACCTCACTGATAACAACACTGATGGAAGGCACTCATCAAGATCAAGGGTCATCATGGAAATAGGTGTTGACATTTTCTAATAGAATTCTCTATGAATTCACAGATTAGAAAAAAAGCAGAAAGGTTTCATCAAAGAATTATATGCTACAGAATTGTGGGATTAGGATGTGATGACATATTGATGAAGCAGGTCAAGGGAATGAAGCTCTTCATTCTAGTAAAATTGCTACAGGATGACTCAAAGGAAAAAGGTATGAGGTATATATATTTATATGCTAACACTGGATGTTATGTAGTCATGTCATATGGTTGCAGGTAATAAAATTTAGAAGTATGATCTCTTACGATGCATAGACAGATGAAATTAACATAATGTATCCTCATATGGAATATGAGGTTGTTGTATATGAACAAGGAACCAGAAATTGGAAGTTCCTGGGAATGAAGATGTGCAGAAAGGAAGAGATGATGAAGTGCAACCATGTCAAGAGCCAATTATCATCCGGAAGCCAAGAAGATGTGACTAGAACAACTCCTGGGATGATATGTAGACTCTGATAGAAGTTTGGTAAAGAAGAAGACCCTTGAAAAGACATATCATTAGGAGATGTGTGAATATGAATAGATGATGTCAATGCCTACAGGAAGATGTCATGGTGAAAGATCCTCACTAAGGTAACTTTTGAATTAAAAGTTCATATGTATATGTTCATATGGATGAATTTATGCAGGGTTGCCAATCATCTTAAAGGATGTAAGATCCTTGGGGATGGTTTGAAAGAAAGCAGCATGGCATAAAAGGTGGACCTGATAAGGAAATCTCATAAATCACTTTTTGTTAGCTGACATGACTCATGGATGTAAGTGATGGATGATTTGTGCCCTATGAAGCTAAAGTTGAAGATTCTGTTAGGATATTTCGACACATAGGAAATAGGCTCCTTTTGTGTCACCTTTGTAAATCCTTCAATCCTATCTCAAGTTGTTCTTAAGGGGGGATGTTAGGATATTCCAACACATAGGAAATAGTTAAGAATAACTTAGTCTAGTGTAGAGTTAGGTAAAGTGTGTTTCTTTACCATGTACATTTGTAACGTATAATCCGACGGTCACGATTTGTAGTGATCCGATGGTTATCTCTCACCTCAGTATTAACGACACTTGATCCGTGGCTTAACACCCGATTTGTCCATGATCTCTATTTAAAGAGCATGGAGGGTCATTTGTCCTGTAACCGTTTATGAGAGAAACATATGTAACTTTTCTTTTTATATTAATAAATTGCCTGAAGTGACCGCGTTGGCTCAGGTCGTCGACTGTTTCCCTCTTTGAGGGTTTTAAACATGTGATTATACTGGTGTACTGATTTGTGATTTGTTTGTGAGCGGTGACCTTTGGTTCTTGATCTACAGAACTTACCTTGTAAATTCCTACATGGTATCAGAGCTATATTTTGAAGGCCACATCCATTGTTGATCAAAATCCGAAGCCGGTTTGACTACATGCGAATGCCATTTTGTAGATCTACTATTTCTGAACATTTTTGGGCTTGGAGAACTGCTCTGTTGTGTCCGGAGCATCTGTTACAGTAACGAACGCCTTCGTTTCATGCGAAAAGGATTTTGGCTACCCAAGTTATGACAGTTTAGATCTGGAGGTATAAAGCATTTGTTTTGCAGTTATATTTGTTAATAGTTCTGCTAATTTCGGTTTTCCTCTGTCTATTTTGGTTTTTTGGGTTTTATTTATTTGTCGGATCTATACCCTCTTCTCTATGTATGCTCTTCGCTCTGCGCTGCATGCGATCTCGGCAAATCAGAAACAGGAAAAGGGATTTTTTTTTTGCTATGTATGCTCCTTCCCCGCGTCTTTGTGCGATCTCGGGAAATCAGAAATAGTGAAAAAATTGATAGTTGCCGGTAAGGCTAACCAAAAATCTAACATTCTGCCGAAGGGCTTGCATTTTGCTTTTTTTTTTTTTTTGCTCGGTTTTTGTATTTTTTTGTGCATGAAAAGGGATGCACACCGAAGAGTAAAAAAAAAAAACCCCTTCCTCCTTTCAAACAATAACAGAATCCTTTTACTATCTCCCTTGGTGAGGGGTTAGTTTATGAGAATAGAGATCTTGGGTTCAAATCTCTTTCTCAAGCTTCTTTTGTAAAAAGTTTTTGTTAAAAGGGGTGGAATTTTTTTTAAAAAGTCGCACTTCATCCCGTTCCCATAACTATTCAGCATCTTCAACTCGTTTTTTCACAAAGGCATAACTTCTTCATCTGGACTCCGTTTTTTTTTAAACAGCCTAATTTTTTGAGATCTTTTCATTAGAGCAGTTAGTTTCAACTTTTCTCAGCTTCAGTTTTCTTTTTAAATGGAAAGTGCATGCTCGATTATTCTTAACAGCACCAATTATTTCCAATGGCTACCTCACATGGTAGATATACTTAGAAGTAAAGGGCTTTACAGAATAGACACAGGGGTAGAAACTAAACTTTCTGATGATGATAAAGTCGCTAAATGGGAAAATAAACAAGATCAAGCACGAGGGTTGATAGGAATGTCCATTGCTCAAGATCTTCGATTTCATATCCTTGACATTGACACCCCTCATGAAGCCTTGGATAAGCTAAATATTGTCTTTGGCATTCAAAATCAAATCATGGCTCACCAGCTTGAAAATGAGTTGCTTACTTTGGACCCTAATAATTTCTCCTCTATTGAAGATTTTTTGTCCAAATTCAAGACCCTTAGACTTCTTTTAGAAGGTTGTAAGGTCAAAAAGGAAGATAGTAGCCTCATCTATTGCATTCTTGCTAAGCTTGGCCATGCTTACTCTGTACTTGTTTCCGCCTTCCATTCCACTAGAGAAGCCATCATTTCTTCAGGAACCACCTACAAGAATCCCTCTTTTGATTCCTTTTGTGATTCTTTGATAAGAAAACAAGAAAAACTCTTACACCTTGGTCTTATCACTTCTGGAAACGCTTCTAAGAAAGCCTCAGCAACCAAACAGCAATCATATCAAAAGAATCCCAAGAAGCAGTATCCTAAAAAGTATGGTCCGAAACCAAACAAAGGTCCTAAGCAATTTCAGCCGCAAACTAAAAAAGCAACTCACCAAAATGATAAAGCATATAAAAACAAAGGAAAGAAGACAGAAAGACATTACAACTTTTGCAATCGTGATGGCCATATAGAGTCCAAATGTTTTAAGAAGATGGAAGCCTTAGAAGCAACAATGAAGAACCACAACATCAATTTGGAGCACTCTTCACCTTCATCTTCAGGAATGGCACTTTCTGCTTGTGGTTGTCAAGCATCAAGATCTGGTTATGCATTAAATGTATCTTCCTCTTCTCATTCTCATGAGTGGCTCATTGATTCTAGAGCTTCTTATCACATGGCCAAAAATAAAGCCATTTTTCTTCTTTAAATGATTGTAACACCAAACATATTTATGTTGGTGATGATAGATCTCTTAGTGTTGTAGGATCTAGAACCATTCATCTCGATAATGGTCAGTTTAATGATGTACTATGTGTTCCTACCTTGTTATGCAACCTTCTCTCTGTTTATCAGATAACTCATTCAGGTGAAGGGAAAATAGTAGAATTCTCACCTCATGATGTTGTAATCAAGGACCTCAAAGATCCTAAACATATTTTAGCTACTGGCATTGCTGATGATTCCACAAGGTTGTATAAGTTTGACAACTTTGGATCATCATGTCTTCCCTCCATTTTTGTTGCTCATAATGATTAAGTGAGCAAACTTTGGCATGAGCGATTTGGTCACTTAAACTATCGCTCTCTTCAAACTCTATGTAAGGAAAATATGGTGACGGGTCTTCCTATGGTATCTTGCCGAGATGGTGTTTGCTCCGGATGTGTACTCGGAAAACATCATCAGGATAGTTTTGACAAACGTGCCTCTTGGCACGCTTCAGCCCCTTTGCAGCTTGTGCATAGTGATTTATGTGGTCCACTTCCTGTTGTTTCTTTCTCTAGTTGCAAGTACTTCTTAACTTTCATTGATGATTTTTCCAGACGCACTTGGGTATACTTCTTAAAACTCAAGAGTGAATTTTTTAACATGTTCTTGGCCTTTAAGACCTTTGTTGAGAAACAATCTGGACATCAAATTCTTTAGTTAAGATCAGACAATGGAGGAGAATATGTTAACAACAAATTTATCAACTTCTGCACTGAGCATGGCATTCAATTGCAACATATTGTTCCATATACTCCACAACAAAATGGTGTAGCTGAAAGGAAGAATCGCACCTTAAAAGAAATGGCTAATTGTATGCTTCAATATAAAGGACTTGGTCTCAATTTTTGGTCAGAAGCCATTAACTGTGAAAATTACATAGTAAATAGCACTCCTACTAAGGTTTTAAAAAATATAACTCCAGAAGAAGTTTGGAGCTCAATCAAACCAGTTGTAAGTCACTTTCGTGTTTTTGGAAGTGATGCTTGGGCCCATATTCCAGATGCGAAACATAAAGCCTTAGAACCTAAGAGTGAAAAATGCATTTTTGTTGGATATTCTGAAGATGTCAAAGGATATAGACTTCTTCAACCAAAATCCAAAAATATAATCATTAGAAGAGATGTAAAATTTGATGAAAATATATCGGCCTGTGAGCCTAGTTCAGCGGGTGTGCCACCTTCGGCCTACGACCCTGATTCGGCATATGTCCCACCTCTCTCTCTCTCTCTTCTATTTTTAATAGCATTCCTTCTAGTTCAGATGATGACAGCGAGGATGACAATCCTCCTCCACCTCTTGAAATTGTTCCTTATACTCCACCACTTCTAAGATGGGTCTGCTCTACTTGGGATGCAGCAGGTTCTCTTGCAGGTGACCCTACCGATTGACAACGTACATATTCTCAGTTTGAAAGATCCTTTTCCTTATTGGCTCAAGTTCCAGAAAATCCTGATCCAAAAACCTTTGTAGAAGCCTCTGGTCATCCAGATTAGGATGAAGCTATGAATGAAGAATATCACTCCTTATTAGCGAATGATACTTGGCATCTTGTTCCTCTTCCAAAAGGAAGAAAACTTGTGAGATGCAGATGGGTTTACAAAACAAAGTTTGGAGCAGATGGAAAAGTGGATAGACATAAAGCTCGTCTTGTCGCTAGAGGATTTTCACAAGTTGAAGGCATTGACTATACTAAAACCTTCTCCCCTGTTGCCAAAATGAATTCTATCTGCCTTGTTCTTTCCCTTGCTGCCTCCTTTAAATGGGAAGTCCATCAGATGGATGTTAAATCTGCCTTCTTACATGGAGATTTGTGTGAATAAATCTACATGGAACAACCCCCTAGCTTTATCCAAAAAGACTCCAGCCTTGTTTGTCGCCTTAGGAAGTTTCTCTATGGTCTCAAACAAGCTCCCCGGGCTTGGTATGCCAAAATGGATAGATTTCTCTTAGATAATGGCTTTTCTAGGTGTCATTCTGACAACACTGTCTACACCAAGAAAGTGGGTAAGTCCTTCACCATCCTTGTTCTTTATGTTGATGATCTTATCCTTACTGGTAGTGATCCAAACCATATAAACCATGTGAAGTCTAGCCTCGAAAAGAAGTTTGAAATGACAGACTTGGGACACTTGCATTATTTCCTTGGTCTTCAAGTCTTGCAATCCAAGGAAGGCATTACCCTCTCTCAGTCCAAGTATGCCTGTGATCTTCTACACCACTTTCACATGGAAGACTGTAAGCCAGCCCCTTCCCCCTTTCAGTCTGGAGTCAAGCTTTCAGTCACTTGTACTACCCCTGAAGTTGATGCTACCTTATATCGTCAACTTGTTGGTAAACTTCTATATCTAACCCATACCCGTCCTGACCTTTCCTTTGCCGTTGGTCTTGTCGCTCGGTTTATGCACCAACCTCATGAAAGTCACTGGAAAGCATCCAAAAGAATACTTCGATATATTCGAGGTACAGTTCAATTTGGGATTCATTACAGTGCAAGAGCATCTCCATTGTTGATTGGTTTCATTGATTCTGATTGGGCTGGTGACCCTGATGATCGAAAGTCGACTGCAGGATATGTATTCACTCTCGGTTTAGGACCTATTACTTGGTCTTGTAAGAAACAAAGTGCCATCTCTCTTTCTTCAGCAGAACCAGAGTATCGTGGTGCAGTTGAAGCCAGCAATGAAGCCATGTGGCTTCGTCAGATCCTGTCTGAATTTGGTCTCCATCAGCAACATCCAACTACACTTTGGTGTGATAATCAGAGTGCCATTCAGCTATGTAAAGATCCAGTTCAGCATCAGCGTATTGAAATCCTCATACACTTCATCAGAAAGCTCATTCATGATCGTGTTCTTGAAGTGCAGCACTGTCTAACCAATGATCAAGTAGCCGATATCTTTACAAAGGCTCTCACAGAAGCGAAGTTTACCAAACTTCGATCCATGCTTGGAATTCAGGAAAGTTGTCATTAAGAGGGGATAGGCTCTAATGCCTCCTTCCTTCTCCTATTGTGTCACTTTTTTAAATCCTTCAATCCTATCCCAATTTGTTCTTAACGAGGGATGTTAGGATATTTCGACACATAGGAAATAGGCTCCTTTTGTGTCACCTTTGTAAATCCTTCAATCCTATCCCAAGTTGTTCTTAAGGGGGGATGTTAGGATATTCCGACACATAGGAAATAGTTAAGAATAACTTAGTCTAGTGTAGAGTTAGGTAAAGTGTGTTTCTTTACCATGTACATTTGTAACTTATTATCCGACAGTCACGATTTGTAGTGATCCGACGGTTATCTCTCACCTCGGTATTAACAACACTTGATTCATGGCTTAACACCCGATTGGTCCATGATCTCTATTTAAAGAGCATGGAGGGTCATTTGTCCTGTAACCGTTTATGAGAGAAACATATGTAACTTTTCTTTTTATATTAATAAATTGCCTGAAGTGGCTGCGTTGGCTCGGGTCGTGCACTGTTTCCCTCTTTGAGGGTTTTAACCACGTGATTATATTGGTGTACTGATTTGTGATCTGTTTGTGAGCGGTGACCTTTGGTTCTTGATCTACGGAACTCACCCTGTAAATTCCTATAGATTCCTCAAGATCGAAATCCATGACATCGAGGGGAGGAATTGTTCATGAGCAGTTGGGTGTCTCACCACTGCTGCTACAGGTCCCTGGTTAAGAGGGAGCCTGGTGATAAGTTTCTTACTTGGAAGAAACTCGGTAATTCCTAAGAATGAGCTTAGGTAGATTCCTTGTATAGGAATGAGTACATTCCCTCATGAAATAGGTCCTCCCTGGCTGAGAGGGAGAGATAGACACATCATTTTGGTCTTCACTTGGGAAGACAGAATGGAGGATTGGGTAATCATCTGGCATTCGAAATATTTGAGAATGTGATAGAGCATTCAAGATAAACAGTAGTCGGGGACCGATATTCTTTGAGGGCTAGCTACCCAAGAGAAGAATAGTCCAAGAAGGCCATACTTTGGGAACACCTAGGTGGAGTGCTTACCTTGGAGAGAAAATGATTATGGTGTCTATAACTCATGTGTCTCGCCAACATTGTAGCCCATTGTCTCGTTGAGAGATGGGGTTGTTAGTCAAGGCCTTGCACTAGGACAATGCTGGTTGATATGATGCTATACAGATGCGATTACCAATCTGATTCTTCTTATGATATTCTTCAGTTTGAAAGTGACCATGTACCTATATGAATACCTCCCTAGTTAAGAGGGATGGTTGAAAAATATAACTAGAATCGGTCTTCATATTGATTATGTAATTATGTATTTATGTAAAGAAGAAGACAAAGATAATAAAATTTATTTTTGTTATACTTGCTTCATGGATTTCATGAGCAAGATTTTATTACAGGTCAATACA
Source organism: Pinus albicaulis (assembly GCA_034641835.2). Classification (NCBI taxonomy): domain Eukaryota; kingdom Viridiplantae; phylum Streptophyta; class Pinopsida; order Pinales; family Pinaceae; genus Pinus; species Pinus albicaulis. The sequence goes on from CM076578.1 coordinate 37,285,086, forward strand.
CTTCTTCTTGAAGTCTATTAGGGTTTGTCTTCTGTTTATAAGTGTAATTAAGAGTCATGCATATGAAGTGACTAGTCTGAAGGATGTACTCCAAGACCTTGAGGAAGAATGGCTCATAACCACCATCAATACAGCCCACATTCAACGCTGGAAAATAAGCTTATTAATCAGTGATGAAGTCGGCCTATATACAGTGAGGATGTCGGGCTACAAACTTGTCGTAGGGTCGGCCTAAAAGCAAGTCAAAGCACTATATATATGAAGGGACCTGCGGCTCATTTGACACCACCAAGTATGCGGATCTCTCTGAAGTTTCTACAGTGGTTAAGTGTGGATATATCTGTGTCAGACAGATAGGAAGGGTGGACTTCTCTAAGGTAACTACAGCGTGAAGAAGTTTGGAACAAGTGCTGACAGCTCTGAAGAAAAAGGTGTGGATCAGCAAGTAGAAGTTGCGACAATCTTGAAGGATATTGCGTACAAACCTGAGGTGAATATGATGACAAGTATGGTGTTCAGTGCGGACTTCAGGAACAGGTAAAGTCTGAAATATACATTCGGATCAGTGTCTAAGAAGTGTGGATTAGGATAAAGGCACTGCGGTCAAGTCTGAACCTAGTGCAGACTTTAGATCAGTATAACAGTGTGGATTCAAGATGAAAAGAAGTGTGGATATCACAGTGTGAAAGTGAGAGAATAGAAGGAAGGTAAATATGAACCTAGTGCGGACTTTAGATCAGTATAACAGTGCGGATTCAGGATGAAAAGAAGTGTGGATATCACAGCGTGAAAGTGAGAGAATAGAAGGAAGGTAAATAAAAGAAATCAATATATCTCAAGTGAACATGAAACAAGAAGAAGAAAGCAATATATCTCAGTACATAAAAGGAAAGCAATATATCTCAAGTGAACATGAAACAAGAAGAAGTATGGTGATAATCGAAGACTAAATCAAGGAAGATATAATTAGAGACCGAGTTCTCTAGTGGTGGTGCAGGTTAGTGCAAGTTGGTACAGGAGAGAAGGATCAGCGTTGTGAAGCATACAAAGAAGCATTGACAAGGTCTTGGAGACATTCCTAGGTCAAGGATCTAAGTCTTGGTCATGGTACTTGTCATTTGAAGATCCATAAGAAGAATTCCTTACCGGTTTTCCTCTTCAAGAGGGAGAGGTTTTGCCCTGGCTCTAGGAGCCTAATTTTGTGTCTCGTGTATTTTGATAATTGACTTGATGAAAGACTAAATAAACTAAAGAAGAGAAGACATAAGTAACTCAAGTAAGCTCACAAGTAATTATCAAGAAGAGAATTTGAATTAATCTCCAGCCCTCTAAATTCTCAACTGACTATCCCCAAACGCTCAATGAAACCTTAGAGATCTTCTGTAAACACTAGATCAACTGTCAAACCAAGTAGAGAAATAGAATAATAATGAAATTTTGAAGAAATAGAGATACCTGCTACTTCAAACAAAATTAAAAATGGTACCCTAAATCCAACAAACTAAATAAGATACATGTATTCATATTATTCTAGGAGAGCTATTGATTTGCGATTTTCAAATAATATCTGCAGAAATTAAAACAATGTTACCATAAATTCATGAAGAGGAACACCATCGCAACTTGAAACCCCAAAGACTTTGCATTTATTCCAGAAAATATACAAGAGTGCTTGAGAGCTTAGTACACGATCAAAAGATCGGATTAAAAAAAAAGATTGACACTGACCTCTTATTTATAGATAATTTCTCCAACGGCTAGTTTGCTTGATCCCCGTCAAAGTAATCTTGACCGTCGAAAAAGACTTAATTATATTTTAATCTCGTCTGTCGAAATTATTTATTTTTTTAGGAATTTCGAATTTTTCATTTAATTCCTTTTTAATTAACTCAAAAATAATAATTTTGCCTTAATTACCTCAAAAATTTGACTTTGACTTGACTACCAAGTCCAAAGGTCCAAAATTTCTTAAAATTATCAATATTCCCTTGGCCCGAGATCTTTAAAATTTTATTTTTTAGAGACCCGCGAATTTTGTCTTTGAAGAATTTAAATTTACCTAGGACATAAAATTAATTCAATTTCTGGCTTGGGAATTTTAATTTAGTTTGGCCAGAAAATTTAATTAATTGACTTACAAGAGGAATAATTACTTTTCCAACCCTCTTTACATAAGATTAATACATTAAACCCATGAGGGGAAACATCCATTCGTAATAGACCCTCAATAATCTACCCAATTTTGCGACTCAAAATATGATCTAGTAGACCAAATAACCTGTAATAAAATAATCTGGCCAATTAGCTAGGATCATTCCCAAATCACTTTTACAAAGACTCGATAAAAAACACTAGGACTCACTTAATATCTTGATGACAAAATCCACCCTAGCTTTGGGGTGAGGCTAGAGGGGAAAACGTCGTTGATCATTTGTGTCTAGAGACACAAATGAATCAGTGAGATGAAAAACCTCTTAGGATAGAAATCGTCACCAAAATACTAGCCTTACCTAGCTTGTTACATGCATGATGGTCTTACTACATTATTTACATTATAAACATGCAGAATGGGTTTACATCATTTACAAACGGTCGACTGATGATGAAATCTGAATGGCATGGACATTCAGACATGATGGATCCATTTTGGGAAAAAAAGGGGCGTACTGTTATGGGGTCGTTGACCCAGAGTGGTCAACAAAGTCAAAGTCAACAAAAGTCAACATTGGTCAAACTTCTTGAAATTTGGTCAGAATCACAAAATTTTCGGTCTGCAATGGAGGCCGAATTTCAACCCTGTAATTACTTCAAAGATGCCACAAAAATTTTGCACGTGTGAATAGAAATAAGGCAGAAAATTTCTTTTTTAATATCCTTTGACTTTTCCACTCTTCTCCCTTGACTTTCGCTTTCTTCCTTCTTGATTAGGTGCAAAAATCAATGTATGATGTGATGAACTAAAATGGTCTTCCAAGAGGTTGAGTTAACTCTTATATATAGTTGTCCAAGAGGATCGAATAGATGCCATATACGCAGTGGAAATCTTTAAAATACTTCAAAGACATGAATGTCCATTGTAAGACATGTAACTGTATATGGATTATTGTATATTGAATTGATGTAGGATGATTACAAATGAGAAAGAGGGTCTGCTTATATACCCTAGGCAGGTTCCCTTTCATAAATGGCCATGTCTCTAAAACATGCCTCTTCATTACTAATTAACTAACAATTAGTTAATTAATTATTATTTATTATTGTTATATTTATATTTATATTTATTATTTTTATATGAATTATATTCATAACATTATCTCTCTCTTCAAGAAGCTTTGTCCTCAAAGCTTACTGAAAATATCTTCTCGTTTCTAAACATTCATCTTCATTGATACAAGACGATCTGATAGTCTAAGTGATAGACAAAATTGTCGTACTAAGAACGGATCAAACCATCCTAGATTAATCTTCCGTGGAATCGAATTTTGTGATGAATAGTTATCATAGGACTGGATTCTGCAAACTTCAATATTCCTGGAAACATAAATTTGTCGTTTATGTTATGAGTGATACTGGTACGTAGATTGATTGAAAATTTTGCTCTTCTGATTCGGGTGTCGATAAAAATTTCTTCTGGTTGGACTTTCCCTTATCATGTTAGTGGTTGTTTCCTGATATCCTTCAGGCGTTGTTGTTGTTCACTTGGTGACTAAATCATCATTTGGAATATCCATCGTTTGAATTGCAACCTTTGCATGCGTCTTCACTTCAGTAGGTTTACCCTTTGCTTGAGTTACGATTTTGACTGGATCGGTATTTGTTTTTTATCTTCAACTTGCACTGAAACAACTGGAAACTTCGATACTACTTCTTGAAGTTGTTCTAACTTGTCATTTAGTGACTTCTTGTCACTTTTAAGCTTATTTATTTGCGTAAGGCTTGGTTATGATTCCTCAGACGTGAAAGCTCTTCGTTTTCTAAACTGTTGATTTTGTCCTTAGCATCTTCCTCTTTATCTTTTAAATTTTTTATTTTCTCTAATAATTTTTTATTAAGGGTTTTTAAACACAAATTTTCTTTTTCTTTTTCTGATATATTCTCCTTTAGTTCCTTATCAGAACTTTCATTTTCTTGTTTAAGTCTTTGTTTCTTAACCTTGGACTTTTTTATTTGTGAAAGTAATTTCTCATTGTGGTTCCTTAGATGCCAAAATTTCTTCATTGCTTTATGTTGATATTTCATGAAACTGATCTTCGAGATTTTTATATTTCTTTTCTGATGCTTCGTTCTTTTGTTTAAGTTTTGTGATTTCTTCCTTTAATCATTTTATTTGCATCTGCTCATTGTCTTGATGTTCTTCTATACTAAATAATCTTCCAAATGATTGACAACATAAATTGCATTTTTTTCAATATATGTATATCCAAATATGTTTAGACAAGTTGGACATTTAGTCCAAAATAATGATTGTTGTGTGGAACTCATCTTCCCTCCCTTCTTTGCTTTGTCAACGATAATTGGTCCTTTCAATCTCTATTTCTTTTTATAATTCCTTTGTACGTAACGTGTCTTTTGAATATCTTAAATACATATGATATGGTCTTTAAATCTTTAATCAAGTTTTATTAAAATTTTAAGTTTAAAACTGATTTTTTTTTTAACTCTTCAGGCCTTTTGCTCTTAAAAGTCTTTGAATATATACTATTAATATTATTATTATTATTATTTGAATAAGTTGGTATAATTAAATTAAATAATTATATAGTTATAAACTATATAAAATAATTACATAATTAAACTATATAGTTTTTTAGTCATATAAATATGAATTAATTATATACTTATAAAATTATATAACAAATTACTATATTTATATAAGACTTTTAATAAAATTATATGTGATGGTTTATACAATTAAAAGTTATGAAGGGATAAAATACGGTTGAATTTCATGCGGGTTCAATGTTAGATTTGACGTCGGTGACAGGAACATGACAGACTAGAGGGGTACGAGGAAAATATCAAATGGTGGGAGACAAGGTCGTGATGGTCGGGTACAAGAAAATTGGCGGCGGTCGGAAGGATACATAGCAGTCGAGTAGGACAGTGGAACTCAAGTTATCTGCAAGGCTTGACTACAAGGTTGGATGAATACGGCAGGGAAGCCGACAAGTTGGTCTAGAGCTCAGTCGGTGGTAGGAGGAATGAGGAGCAAGGGCATAGGATGTCAGGGAACACGAAGTCAATGTAGAGCAGACGTAATTGGCAGCGGGAGCACGAGTTGCAGAACAATCGCGACAGGCAAGTATGGCAACGGTGGAGACTTTTGTAGTTGTGGCCTGCAATGATAACGTGTGCTTCGACTAGGGCTTGTCGTTTGAGTTTTTACAGTAAGACGGTGGTAATGACCAACAGTATTGCAATGTATTCCGGCGACTACGATGGCTTTCAAACGATTGTTCCAGTGGTTATGATGGCACTATCGAACAACAATTTTTGTTTCGGTCGGGCGGCAGTAAGACAGGGATGCAGTCGCAGGTAATATACTATTCTCTCTTTTTTTTCTTGTTATATATATATAGCTTCTTTTTTTAATTATAATTTTCCTTTCTTTTCAATTTTCTGTTTTTATTTATTATTATTATTATTATTTAATAAAAAAATTTCTATATATATAGATTTTAATGGCCAAGGCCAATTAGGGAAAATGGAGAATCTCCAAAATATGTAGCGAAACGCTTTGATTATGACGGCAACAAAGTTGTCGAAAGATTGATGGCCAAGGGTCTGGTGATCAGCCAACCTGGCTTTGATACCAGTGTGACGACCAAAAGTCGTATACAAAGTGAAAATCTTTAAAATACTTCAAAGACGTGAATGTCCATTGTAAGACATGTAATTGTATATGGATTATTGTATATTGAATTGATGTAAGATGATTACAAATGAGAATGAGGGTCTGCTTATATACCCTAGGCAAGTTCCCCTTCATGAATGGTCGTGTCTCTAAGACATGCCTCTTCATTACTAACTAACTAACCATTAGTTAAATAATTATTATTTATTATTATTATATTTATATGAATTATATTCATAACATGGTCTTTGTGTTGACTTTTTGACCCAAAAATAAAATTCAAATTCTTTTCTTTCAAATGTCCAAATGAGACATGACTCAAATACAAATTCTTCTAACTCTTTTTGACTCTCTGAGCATGAAGAACCTGCTTTGACCAAAAATAAAATATAATAATAATGAATATAATAAATATGTCAATGATAAAATTATATTATGAAGACCGACACTAGTTACAATTTCAACACATTCGACCTCCTCCACAAGCAATTATTCGACCACACACAATACGTAATATTTTGGGCATCTCAGTGAAGAAGACGAAGGAAGAGTTCATCCCTAGCATTTCTCTCTCTCTCTCTTGACTTCGCACGTGTGACTTTCTACGCAGTTTATGGGCAGCAGGTCGAGCTCTTGAGCAGCACGGGCAAAATTTTGGGTAGATTGTTTTAGGCAACAGGATCGAGTTTTTGGGCATATTCTGGGAGGTTGAAATTCAACCTAGGCCAATTAGAGAGGGCCAAAGTTGAAGGGAAAAAATTTGACTTGACAAGAGGGTTGATTGACCAGGTTTGACCATAGCATTGTTGGTCAATTTGACCTCATAGTTGACTAGCTGTATTAGATGTATCTATTGTTGAACTAAAAATTTTCTCTAAGGAAAAGGTTGTTCGGTTTTTCCCGAAGTGGGTTTTCCAGATGTAAATCTTGTGTTCTCCTTGTGCATTGTGATCTCCATTGTCCTTGTGCATTTATAATTGAATTTCTGAAGTGTAATTGCTTAATGATAAACTAGAATTGCTAAAAGAAGATCCACATCATTAGAAATAATTATCGATATTTCATTAATTAGTGCTTGTATCTATTGCACAAGAAAGAAAAACACATTTTTGGAAGTTTCTAGGTTGACCTAAGTTCTCAAGAGGAGATTGGGACCCATAGGAAAATATCACCTTACCTATAAAACTAAGTTATCGGATCCCCAGATCTGAGGGCCAAGATCCCTCGGATCCCCGGATCTGATCCGGATCCGTTGGAAATACGGATCAGATACGACAGTTGGCGTATGCCGTATGCCGGAAACGGAACATGCTGCACGGAAACGGATCCCGTAATATTCGCCCAAAAAGCACATGCCGAAACCGGACAAATTTTTTTCCCACCCGCGATTTGGTTTTTAGGTTTCTTTGTGAAAGTTAAAGCGTAAAGGTAAGGCTCATCTCAACATTGACCATATTGAACAGCAGAGCCAGAACATTTTGTCACATTGCGGAGAAGCAGAACATTTTGTCGCATTGCAAAGGAGAAGGTGGAACACTGAACACTAAACAGTTCATCACCGAGTTCATCACGTACAGCACACACGCAGAGGATTTCATCACACACGGCAGCAGGCAACATTCATCACGCAGCAGGCAAACGTTGTTTTATTTTTCGCAAGGCCGCAGACATTACGAACGCAGGCCGACGTTGTTCTATTTTTCGCAGGGGCTCAGACATTAGGTGTCTCGACAGTGACCATACCATTTGTCTGTCGAGAAGGAGTCAAGGAGTCCATCTGTCAAGAAAGAGTTGGAGCCAGATGTGCTCACTGTTGTGGCCATTGTCTATCGAGGAGACGGAGCCGACTCAGCGGAGGCGCGAGGGTGTTGTGCCTGTCTCAAAACCTTTGTCCCGAATGTTGAAACCTCAACCCAGGTATTTTAAAAATGATATGGTTTTTAAAATTTGATCATTCAATAATTTTATTAAATGTCTATTATAAATTAAATTTACTGCAATATTTAATATTTATTATTATCTATTCGTAATATTATAATCATAAATGTATATAATTATTAATTTGTACTAGACAAATGATAAACCATAATATTCCTAAATACTAAATTGTATCACATTTGTAAGTGATACATTAAGATTTAAACTTTTAATATTTAAATGGTAGTGTAAGTGATAGATGGTAAGATATATGAGGCCCAAGGAGGAGGGGTTTTTAAATATTTTATTTAATTTTTAATTTTAATCCTTTTTGTATCCCTAGGGCCCACTCAACAAAAAAAAAAATCTTCAAAGTAACCCCAAAAGCTAACACTCGCTCTTTACATTACCCATAAGATACCCATAAGAAGATAACCCATAATTTTTTTATTTAATTTTTAATTCTTTTATGGTAGTGTAAGTGTCTGAAATTAAAATTTAAACCTAATTGATTGGTCAAGATCGCTTTGCACTAATCCAAGCTAATATATTATAATTTGAATCTTATATGCAGTAAGGTAACTTATTGACCATTATCATTATGGAACCATCACATCATGAGCAAAGTGAAGGGGAAATCATCAAAATAGACCCAAAATCTCCTCTATGGCAGTATGTGGAGATTATTGAAAAAAATCCTAGAGGTAGTTCATTTAAATGGAAGTGCAATGAATGCCAAGATATAAAAAATGGCTCATATACTAGAGTGAAGGCCCATCTCACAGGTCAAACTAACACAGGGGTGCAAGTATGCACCGGGCCAAAAGATGCAAATGGAAAACCTGACAAAGGTTTGAGTCCTAGAAAAATGAAATTCTATTCCTCTTTGCAAGAAGTTGCTGATAGGAAGCTTGCTAAGGGAAAACACCCTGTGCAAAGCTCTATAACTAAGCCTCCATTGCCATCTAGGCCTACTGCCACAACTAATAAAAGGCCCACTCTAGGCCCTCTTAAAGCAGCTTTCAATAATCAAGGTAGAGACATAGCCGATGAACATGTAGCTCGTTGCATCTATGCAAATGGGCTTGCATTCAATTTGGTGTTCCCCTTATTGGCAACAAATGATTAAGGTTGTTAATGAAGTGCCAAAAAGGTACAAAAGCCCTAGATATGAAAAAGTCCGCACTACTTTGTTGGCATCAGAGAGACAATCTGTGGATAGACAGCTACAGGCAATCCAAGATACATGGGCAGAAACAGGGGTGTCCATCATTTTTGATGGATGGAGAGACCAAAGAAACCGTCCATTAATTAATGTTGTTGCAGTATGCCCCCAAGGGGCAATGTTTTTGAAGGTTGTTGATTGCAGTGGAATAGAGAAAGATGCATCTTTCATATCCACAATTCTTATTGATACAATAAAAACTGTGGGGCCGCATAATGTTGTCAAAGTCATTACGGACAACGCATAGGTTTGTAAAGCTGTAAGCTTGATTGTGGAGGGTCAATATGATCACATCTTTTGGACTCCATGTGCAGTACATTCATTGAACCTTATGCCTATTGAGATTACTGAAATTGAATGGATTAATGAAATTTATGTAGTAGCAAAAGAAATCCAAATGTTCATAACCAATCATTCAATGTCCCAAGCCATATATCGAGGTTTTGCAAAGTTGGAGCTACTGAAGGTACTTTTTTTTTATTAAATATTATTTGTATTTGAAATTATTAATTTTAATTACAAATTTAATTTATATGTGATTTCTCATTTGAGATTTGACTTTTTGAAACTTATAGGTTGTTGAAACTCATTTTGTCTCCCACACTCTTATGATAAAGAGGCTTGTAGAGGTGAGACAAGCATTACAAGCAATGGTCATTGACTCTCTTTGGGAATCATGGAGTACTTCCACTTCTGATAGAGGGCAAAAAATCAAGACCATCATTCTTGATGATGCATGGTGGGACAAGGTCCAATACCTTTTGCGGTTTACTGAACCAATCTTGACATTGATTAGGGCATTTGACATAGATACACCTTGCTTGGGGGAGGTTTATAAAAACATTGATAATATGTTGGAGAGGATAAGGGAAATTATCAGGGCAAGTGACAATGACCCTTATGAAACATTCTATTATTTAGTGAAGGACATAGTTGCAGAAAGGTGGAACAAAATGACCACACCATCACACCTTTTTGCCTATGCATTGCACTCTAAATATTACCATTCCAAAATTTTGTCTTTATCTGGTAGAACAACACCAAACAAGGATTTTGAAGTGGTACAAGGATACAAGACAGCTTTAAGAAAAATATATAGAGATATGGGAGTTGCAATGGAAGTACGCCAAGAATTTGGAGGTTTTGTACAATCTACTGGTATCTTTTCAGATCCAATAGCTATGGATGATCGAGGACATCTTGATCCTATCACTTGGTGGGGCTTCCATGGTAGGGATAGCATTCATCTCTCCACTTTAGCCACCAAGTTGTTATCACAAGTTGCTAGTTCCTCATCAGCTAAGAGGAATTGGAGTACATATGGCTTCATCCATTCAGTGAAGTGAAATAGGCTGGGAGCGGCAAAAGCTGAGGATCTTGTGTATGTTCATTCCAACCTCCATCTTCTATCACATGTTGAACCAAAGTATCAAAAGGGTCCGAGCAGGATGTGGGATGTGGAGCCTGAGATCTCTGACTTGAACCTGACACTAAATGACATGACTCACCTCAACCTACTTGAGGATATTGTTCCACCACCAATCCCTACTGATGCAACTTCATACATTCCAGAACCCCCATCATCTATTCATGATGTAGAGTTGCAATATGCAGAAGATAATGTAGATCCATTTGAGGATATGTAAATGTATTTACTATTATCATTTATGATATTATGATTATCCTTTGGCTTTTTGTTACATTGTATGAGGGATGATGCATCATGATTCATTTCATTTCAGTGTTTCAGTGTTTATATTTAAAATATGTCTAATGGTTTCAGTTCTAAAAGTGTTTGATAGTTTCAGTGAGTATTTGATTTTTGAATTCTAAAGTGTTTTTTAAAATTAAAAAGTATTATTATATTTTAATTTTTTGGGACTTAACTTATCCTTGCCGTATCCGGGCCTTGTATTTTCAAAAAACTAGCGGATCTAGATCTGAATCTGTATCTGTATCTGAATCCTGGTAACTTAGCCTATAAAAGAACCATTTAAGTCAAAATAAAGATAGGGATTGGTCTTTGAGAAATTTGTGACATTGAAAATTAAAGGTAATACTAAAATCTTTAAGTAAAAGTGAGCTTCTCCTTTATCTTACATTTTCTATCCTTTTACTTAATTTTTTAACATTACCATTAACTATTTCAAGATGTTTAAGAGAGGTTCCAACCACATCAAACTTTATATAGAGAAAGAAAATTTCATATCCCATTCAAAATTTAGAAACTTAACATTTTTTTAGATTTTAGGATTGAAGCCCCTTATCTTTCCTTAGTTTTATATTTATCCCTCCTTCTCTAGTAAAAACGTTATGCCTTCCATTAGTTTTGGGGGTTACTCAAAAAGTGTTTCACCTTGCTATGAGAATTCCATGTCTCCTAGACCCTTGGTGATGCTTGATGGACAAATGGATGGCTTAGATTGGGTGGATGCTTGACCTAGTTAGAGAGTCAATATATCAAAATTGCCTATCAAGTTGATACATTGGTCAGCAAGTTGAATAAACCATGGGTTCACACAACGATGGAGTCAATTGCTTGACTAGAAAAGGTTCCTACCTAGGAGGAGGAGCACTGAACAGTTGGAGGGAACTTAACACTTGGAGTTGGGACCATATGGTATGAGGTACATGGACTATGAATGAGCCCTTGGTTGTTTTGCAATGGACATGTACATGTGGAGGCGGCTTGCTCTTGATTTGCTAGAACTAGATTGAGTGCTTATGTGGTCTTCTCTTCGGAAAGTTGGAGACCTTGTGATAGCATGTTACTTGCTTGGAGGATGCCTTGAATTGGAGGAGTAGTGTTGGGCAATCTAGAGGGGGGGTGTTCAACCTTATATGGCATTGGGTTGCTTGGATGCTTGCATGAAGACTTGGAGTTCACTTGGGGATGCTTGGGCTATGACAATGATCATGTAGGTGGGGTGGACCCAAAGAAGCACATGGCTTTGAAGGAGTGATGGAGTCTATTTGGGCTTTCGACAAAGGAAAGTGGACACATCTTGTTTAGCAACACCACCTTGGACCCTTGATTGTGTACAACATCACTGTCTGTACCCTTAGAGTGTAGTGCTTCACATGTATGGACCTACCTATTTGTAGTACGTTGCTTGTAAGGGTTTAGGCCCACTTGTTTATTGTTAGAATCCATAACCCCTCATTAGAAGGAGAGAGTTTGTTCTTTGACTCACTCATTGTTATTCATCTTCCTTTTAGAGAAGGAGCACTAGCATTTCATGAGAAAAGCCTCAGAAGGATGTGGTGAGAAGAGTGTTTTAACCTCTCCCTCTCTCTCTCTCTCTCTCAAGTTTTCTTCTTTGCATTGTATCTCTCGTCTTGGAGTTGCTAGAGTTTCTTGGAGCTTTTGGTGCATCTTGAATACTAGGGTTAAGGTTTCATCTTTGTAGTCTTGGAAATTAGGGTTTTGTGATTAAACCCTAGGAAATACTTGTTGGAGAGGAGAGAGGGGACATCTTGGTTAGAGCCAAGGAGTCTTGCAATCTTGATACTAGTTTTGTGGAGTATCTTTTGGAGAACTAGAGGATTGCAATAGCCTTGGTATGAGGCTATAGTAGATACGTGTGCTTCATCTTCATATATGTATCCAAAATTGTCTCAATCGTACATTTGATTTTCAGCATTCATTATCTTCTTGGTTGGTAATTTTAGCAATAGCTTATCATGTTGATTTGACATAAGTGAAGCTTGAAATTGTTAAGTGTTTTAATATTAATATAGAAGATAATACGAAAGAGTTATTGCAGTAAATATTCATTATATATATGGGAAGACAACATACTCCTTGTACCATTGGTATGAATTCAACCCTGCTTTAATACCAAATGAAACATTCCAACCTGCCAAAAATAGTCCCAAAAATATTTAATACACCATAAATGGATGTGACACACATCTCTAAGTATAGTAATGATGGTAAATTGCACACCATCTAATTTGAAATAGGCGAATATCTAACAATCCGTAGAAAAGTTAACAATATCAAATAATCCAATACATTTGTGTGTGAATGAGCATAATAATATCTTATATTACTAAAGTCCAATTTTCCAAGTCAATCAAGAGTTGACACACTCATGTAGGGCCTAAATATTTGCAACCCTACTAGTTACTTATACAAGTGGTCCCTTTATTGGCTAGAGGATCCACACCATTATCTACAACATAGCATGAAAGAATCATTCATTCAAGTGCTAATCAATTTTATAAAAATAGTAGCTAGACCAGAGTAAACTATGGATTAGGAGGAGTTATGAATAAGGAGTTCAATAATCAATGCCACCAACATCAAGGTACATAGAGGGCTTGGTCCTCTTAATTAAATGCTAATTCCATGCCCTCATACATGACAGACTCCAAAGAAAACGTTACAATCCCCCCAATATTGAAATCTTGGAAAATGTTAAGCCTGCTAGAATTTGAGTGGGATGTAAAATTCTACTTTCTCCATATGAAATCCAATGAGGTTTGAACGACTCTCAAATATCCTGAGTCAATTAAAAGTAATGTTAAAAATTAAAGTAAAAGGATGAAATAAAAGAAAAAGGAGAATGTCACCATTAATTGCACGGCATTAGTAGGGCACGGACAAATCCACTTCCCAACATTTGGAATTCCTTCCAACATTGCTTAATCACTCTTAGTTGCACTCCAAAACCTTTAAGAGCTTCGAACCTATGACTGCATTGCATGAAAATGAGGAAATAAATCGATTTTAAGATGCTTTTTGACTTGACATGTGTCCAAATTTGGGGACACTGATAGGGCTTGTGTCCGACAACATTCAAACTCATGTCCTGCAAACAACACACAAGTCAAACTCATGTCGAATATGTGTCATGTCTGACACATGAAATACATGACACGAGGGGTGGGTGGAAAGGATGTGTCATGTTACTTAGTTTGTGAGTAATAGTTATCACTGCTTTCCAAGCCTGCAGTTAAATGACTCAAACTTACACTGAAAGCAATTTAGAGAACTTCAATCAGCATATTAGACACATTTTGCCTTGTTAAGAACTCAAAAATACTGAGAGGTGGCAAGTACAGGGGAGTGGGTGGAGGAGGGTGGTGGTCCTAGTGGAGGGTTATCATTTTTATCCCAAAAAAAAGACAGAAATAATATATACCTGGGGACTAGGTCAAACCACAAACAACCAAACTGAGGACTATCCTCTTTTCCAATGTTTCTTCCTTGCCAAAGAAACAAACATTCAATCTTTGATAGATATAGGGGATTCAAGTGTTATCATCAAATCGATGATATGAAAATCAACTCTTATGGACAACAAGCTCACTCTGATCATCACTCGAATCAATAAGGAGGTAAACAACCAAGTTAGAGTCTCGTATTATCAAGTTTTGTGAGACTTCAATTTGAAATCAAACTCACTTGCCAATGAAGTCACCTTATCAAATCCATGGGACTTACAAAAAAAATGGGAGACAATTGAATAGGTTCATCCCCTAAGAAATCAAGGTTAGAAATTCCATACCAGATCTCATCTTCATTAAACAACACATACATCAACAACTATCATTTCAATTTCCCAAGTATGGGAAGGGGATATGCAAGGATGTGATCCCATCCCATTTGCATGCAAAATTTAATCCCAGGCCAATCTTTTGAACTTGCCTTTATGGATACCCTGGCAGCTAGGTGGGACCATGGCACAGAACTGAAATATAATTTGCAACGTTTTCTGCAAGGTTCTCAGGAAGATCCAATTTCATTAGGTAAGATCATTTTCAATCCTAGGGTTGTTTCTTCGGGATTGGAGTATACAAGTGTCTAATTCTGGAGGCATTCAATGAATAACTGAGTGTGTGGCTTTCTAGAACATGTTTGGATTTCAATATTTGGTATCTCTTTGTGGTTTGGACATGGTTTAGGAAAAGGTGCTCAGGCACAGACTCTTTATTCTCTTGAATTCATATAGCATTTATGGTACTTGCTTTTTGTCCTTCGATAGCAACCAATCATGGTCTCTATACACTCTGGTTTTGAAATCTTTGAGATACATCTTTTGGGTTACATTTGGGATTGTATGTGTTAAAGAGTTTCAGTTCAAGTTGCAGTCATTTGTAATTAAGAGTTTCTCAATGGGGACTTTGAACTATAACATGATGACCCAAGCATGAAACCCATGCTTTAATATGTCATAATAATAATAATAATAATAAAACTATTTTTCTTTCTTTTGATTAATACATTTCATTATGGCTCAAATACAATTATGAAGCATGAACCTAGTTACATTCTTCAACACTCCCTCCTAATCAAGGAGGTATTCATAATTACACATATACATACAAGTACATGGAAGATCTCAAAACACATGAACCATGAAGAGTTTAGGCACACACAGTGCCACAGACTAGATTCCTTACCAGGGCAATCTATTCGGGTGGGACTAAGATGGACTAAAGCTTTCAGCCTCTATAGTTACCATCAAGCTTACTTACTAACCGTCAACCCAGAGATCTAGGTGCGTAATGCAAGGTCAGAGCTCTATGACCAACACCACCCTCCCTACTTCGGGAACTAGACATCAACACACAAGTCGGCCAAATGTCCTCCCAGGCATTTTGTATTACACACGATGCCTCAACACTCCCGATTATTCAAATCAGTAACATCAAATCTCTCTTGATCAAACAGGTCGGTAACATCAAGCATGCTTCTTAAACTTCAAGAGATTTACTTGAGCAATCACAACCCCAATCAGTGAAAAAATTTCAAATACATAAGCAAACACAAACCTTCGAGGTCTTCAGACATCTTGATGTTGCCTTGATTGTCTCAATTTATCACAATAGGACTTAGAGGCTTCTCAAATCTGACAAACATTTCCTCAGCCATACAGCCTCCTTTCCTACTTCGCATGTAGCAACATATTCTGCTTCATCACTACTTAATGCAATCGGATCTTTCTTTCTACTCATTCACGAAATCATAGCAGATCCCAAACTAAAACATCCACCATAACTATCATAATATGCTCTCCCTCTCAACTGGAGATATATCCTTTCTTCTATCCAGGCTCCCTATTAACTTAGGGAGATCAACTACTTTCTATAACATTGGAGAATATTTCATGGCTTCATTCCATCTTATCAAAGTCATCTTGATCATCATCATTCATATAACTCATTTCATCATGCTTACCAATCAATTTTACTTACGAATATCTTCAACATCTTCAAGATTATGTACCTACACAACTTAAATAGCAAGTACAACCAAATACATATACAGAAGGATGAAGTTAACTATATCAGAATCATACAATAATGGAAGCATTAGACTTTAGATATCAAATACCTAAACTTAGTTAGGTTCATAATCAGCAAGAGACACATTCTTCTATACTTCAACTTCTTGCTCGGGTTTGGTTATAAACTCTAGATCATATCTTTTAAAATAAATCAATCAAGATATCAGCCTCATTATATCTAGGGCCTCAATATTTCTTTCAGATATATGGCAAACACTTTTATGATATATTACAACCATAGAAGCAATTCAAACAAGTACAATTCTACAATCCATCTAACAATTTTCAAATTTTATATGTTAGACTACTACTAGGATTTAAATGCAAACCCTAGATTCCATCTTTGAGACGCTAAGCCTTAGATATGAACAATCAAAACCAATCATAGCACAATCTAAGGTTTCAACAATATGACCAACTCTTTGTAACCACTATACTTTATCATCACATTTGAAACGATAACATCATATCCTAGAATATTAAACTTCTACTAGGGCTTAAGTTACAAACCCTAGAACTATGAGCATCAACAATTATGTTAGCACATATACATATCTAGGATTTCATAATCATGCACAAGCATATCACAACATCTATCAGGAAAATCCAAGATACAAACATTAAAGTTAGACATACAAGAAACTTGATCAGGCAAGGGTTTGATTAGACGGATAAACATACACCCAGGGTTTCATTCATAGTATCTTGCTATAGATACTATAAGAGTTTTTCTCATAAACCCTAATTTACCAAAACTTTAAAGCTCTAGGATTTTAATATACAGCAAACCCTAAGAGACTAGGGTTTCTATAATAGTACCAAAACCCTAAACATCAAAAGAATAGTATTTTCTAGATTTTGTCAATAACCCTAAGTAGACTAGGGTTTTCACATTAGTATCGACATACCCTTAGGTTAGCGTTTTATAGAGAACTTTTTTAGGGCTCCATAAGAATGATCAAATATATAAAGAGGGTAGATTCAATCAAATGATGGATCACCCAAATAAGAATCTTTATGATTCAAAGGTCCAAGACATAATGATGTTAGTAATGTAAAGTAGATTAAAGAAATGACTATACCTTTATTGTGAAGAGAACAAAGCTTATGGTCTAAGACATACCTTTGAGTTGTTTCTTAACAAACCTTGTAGGACATCAATTCTTGAAGAGCTTCCTTTGCAACAAGACTTCTACCATGCTTTATCTTGTGAGGTCTTCTCCATAACCCTTGAGTATTCAGAAAGCTTTTCCTAAACAAGGAAAATATGAAAATAAATGTTATTAGCATTTAATACACACATTTTAGATAAGAGAGGGAAACCAAATATAAAAAGATAATGCAAGGAGTAAGATACTTATCTTTTGTAAAATGGTGAGGGATCCCTCCTAATCCAATCTCAAGAGATAACTATAATTAGTAGTGTAAGTCCTTTACTTTTTATTCTTCGGTCTTATTCCTCTTTGGAGATCCTTCATCAGTAACATTTGCTTGATCTTTGTTTCTTCTTTTATTCCTTGGATTCTCAGGACAATCACTTCTATAGTGACCCATCTTGTGACAATCGTAGCATTCAATCTTGGATAGGTCTATCTTCTTCCTTGGCCCTCTGGATTTCTTGAAGGTTCCTTTATCCTTGTGATGAGGGGTATAGGCATTTGAAATTTTCTCCTCTTCATTCTCTTTTACTAATGAAATTATGACTTCTTCTTGACCACATGCATTCCATAATTGTTCGAATGTAGCAGTGGCTTTATTCCATCCATTATTAGGCTCATAGCCAATATCTTTGTTTCTCTAAACTTTGTTTTTTCTGCTTCACTTGATTCATTTGTAGTTCTCCTTATATGATCCTTTTCTTGATGACCCTTATTCAACTTCTTAATACTCCTTATTCTCACTTCTAGATATCTTCAAGCTGCCTTTTTCCTTCTTCTTCACCTTTTAGCTCTAAAACCATGTTGGAAAATCAGAAAGGTAGAAAGATTTTCTTTTGTTGATAATTACTTGCGATATTCTTATGTTCATATTAACTTTCTTGCGATCTCTTTTATCGTAGTTCATCAAGTGATTACCAAAACTATGACATGAAGATCAAAGACCCCAGATGTAGGTGGACAGCCAAGGCAAAACCCCTATCTAGGGGAAAACCCAGTCAACAACTCTTCCTTCAATAGTTTCATTAGATAATCCAACACCCTTTGACCTAGACACAGACTTCCTCCAATCACCATGTCAGCTCTCCCTTCTTCTATAGATGATAACCTTCCAACAGCAACTTCAACCTTGCAGCAGTAGAAATTTGACCTAGTAGTAGCAGAAGAAACTTTGACCTTGAAGCAGCAGCACTTCGACCTTGAAGCAGCAACACTTCGACCTCTCTAGCAGCAAAACTTCGACCTTTCTAGCAGCAAAACTTAGACCCCAACAGTGACCCAGTAACTTCGTACAAATGAGAGAGAGATAGCCCAAAACGTCGACTTTGTCCTTATCCTGCAATTCTCTTTCTTCTCTTTGAACTTCGCACTTTTTCTGCTCCTCCTTGTGTATTGAACTTGTTGAGTGAGTGAGCAAATGGATTGAACTGCACTTCTATATATAGTCTCTTTTGTGGGTCGAATTACCCTAATGTTGGCCGACTTGATCAGGTAAGGGCCGACTTGGTGTGGAGGTAACAAATGACTTATTTGACTCAATAAAAATTATTTTTACATGATTCAAAAGCCCAAGAAGGGTCTCATAAAATGGGCAATTACTCTAATGACTCAAGATAAAACCTTAAAGTCCTCAATGGGGACTTTGACCTATAACATGATGACCCAAGCATGAAACCCATGCTTTAATATATCATAATAATAATAATAATAATTTATTTTTCTTTCTTTTGATAAATACATTTCATTATGACTCAAATACAATTATGAAGACCGAACCTAATTACATTCTTCAACAGAAACAGTACACCAGACGAAAGATGTCATGGATATTGAGCAGAAGAATTCTCTCCCATCTAACGTTGGACAGGAGGCAAACAGTCAGTGTGTGTTTCACTGACTTTTATGTTTTTTAAATTAAATTAAATTATTTGGAGTTTTCATTAAGCAGTTTACTTGCAAGAACAGCTGGAATGTCATAATCTTAGACATTAGAAAACTTTCTTATGTGGTTCCTGAGAGTTGCCATTTTTGTGAGATACTCTATATCATTGCCTTTTGTATGCTCGCTGTTCGCTTAGCTGCAGTCTTTTTAATATCATATTTTGCAGTTTTATTTAAACAACAACAACAACAAAACTCAAAAAATACTGAAAAATATCTTATGTATACTTTAACGAGTATCAACAAAAAAAAAAATAGGTTGAGAAAAGAACATAGACAAGAAGTTTAACCACCTGAAGACGGGAAATATCACATTTTGCCCCATCAGAAACAAAGATTTCGGTATCCTTTATGCCAAGATCTCCATAAAATGTCCTTGATAAAGCAGTCCTAAGAACCTGCATATATAATATATACAACAATAACAATGAATAAGCATGTGTTGATATATACCCAAGTAATTAAACAACTGTAAGACACAAAAGGAAACGTTTATAACCAAAGAAAAAATATGAGAAAAATAGAATTAAATAAATGTCTTGCTACCCAGTATAGATGTGCTATATTTATTTCTTCCAATAACCAAGTATGATACTGTTTGTTAGGTCCTATTGCAAATTTTATTTTCCTATTCTGCATTCCTCAATCATATATTTGCTTGCACCCAGAAGCCCTTCTTTCATGCATCCTAAATGTTCGAAATACAGTGATGCAATCCCAAAATATTCCAGTTAGGATATGTTTTTGAATTGGCATTGAATTACATTTTCAGGTTTACATCCATTCAAAATTCTTAATCCCAGTCTTTCTCTTCTGTATCATTTTCATTTGTAGGTGCATTAGCAGAAGCCATACGTGTTACAGCTTCCTATATTAAGGAAAGTCTTTCTTTGGTCCCTCTCATGTTGCACATGGTAGATAGGGCCATGAAATAAAATTTGGACTTGGAAAAGAACACCCATTAACTTGAGAATAATCCCACCTAAAAGGGCATAATAAAGATAAAAGAAAGATAAAGAAGACAGGCTTAAAAAGGGCAAAGCATGCTTCCAGAGGCTAATAAGGACAAAAGCAAGGCTTCCTCAAAGGAAATATCCAAGAGCTTAAGCAGGAACTAAAAGGTTTGGACTTCAATTGACTAGACAATCCTCCTAAAGAAATCAAAGACTGTTAAGGGCCTATAAATCCTCAAAAGCCTAATCTCAAAGAAATGTAACACTAGGGATGAAGACACAGCTTGCTAAAATACAAGTGCACGTGGAAAACAACCAAGACACTTTCACAATCCAGCAGAGAAAATAAGGACTCAATGTAGATTGGTAAAATGACAATGCCTTGCTGTGTACAGATTTTAAATAAAGGGTGAAAAGCAGACAAAAGAAGAGATAAAGAAGCCCGATCTCCAGGTTTCAACACAAAATAATTGACACCGATAAATCTGGCAAGATGAGAATCCAAAGGGGTCTCCTATCAATGTCAAGAATAGTTGTGAGATTGACAGAAAGATATTTATCTCAGAATGAATGGCTTAGCCTCTTTTGTTAATTGTCACTCAGATTGGAGGCCTTTATTAATGGATTAGCCTCTTATGTTAAGCCAATAAACATTTGTCAACAGACATAAAATGCTATAAATACAACTATTACAAATATGGCCACTCAAATTTATGTCTACTGACATAAACTGTTGACAATACAACTAACAGAAAATACCATTGTGTGCTCAATACTCGCCTAATTCTTGGAATTAAACAACACACAGGAAACAAAGGAACGTAAAATACAGTGAGCTTCAATGTATTGCTTATCGATTAGTTTGGAATAGATGGCTTTCCAACTAAAAGACATTGATTGTTACAATTAATATTTCCCTGTGAGAAATGAAAGGTAGGTTATATTGCAAGTTCTTTTAAAAAATGACTTTGTTTGGTGTGATCCAGTTTAGCCAAATATGTGAGCATACCATTAAAGAAGCCATTAATTATTGCATTTTTCCCAGATGGGCAGTCTTCTTTGCCCAATAATTACACATCAGTTAACTGCAGGTAATCCTTTGTACAAATTGTGTTTCATTAAGCCTTTTTTCAGCATTTTACCATACTTAAACAGTAAAGACCTGTTCAATGTGCCTTCAAATTCCAAGCAATCTAAAACAAAATGACACTAGCAAGGGCAAAAGATTAGCTTCGTTATGTTTTTCTTGTGCAATGTTAAAATGGCTTAAACCTTCTAGCTGCTGATTCTTCCAAACCACTAGCTTTATTATTAATGTGCACAAATTAAGGAATTCCAAAAACAAGTTTGCATGTTTTCAAAAATAATATCTATTTTGAGCAAGAGATACGTTTCACATAAATAAAATGAAATCACATTATATTAATGTCCACACCTGACCAAAGAAATGTCAATGGAACTCGAGGGTAAGGTTGGTAACTTGGTACAAATCAAAAAATAAGGAGTGCCTAGCACATCTCCTAACAAATTAACAATGTGAAGTAAAAGTTAATAACAGTGCAAGAAGACAAAACAGGGGAAATTTGAAGAGTTTAACAAATAACAGAAAAATAAAATCAACAAAAGCATGTAATTACATAAAGGATACAAAACACTACTAATAAATCTATGATGAATCTGCAGTTACAACTAACACTAGGATCTAAAAAATGATCAAAGTATTTCATACCTTTTCACCTTGTTCTGCTCCATATCCACTATAACCCTCTATTGTCGATAAAGCTTGTGCACACTGCAAGCTCAGCATGAGCAAATTCCAAAATTAGTACTCTTTATGAGTTGCTTTCAGTCTATCAAGTATAAGCGTAAACAAAATACAGATTCTCCATAGAGCCTCTATGCAGAGAGACGCATATAAAAGGTAGCATATACCAGGGTCCAGTAGTGAAGGCATGATCAAAAGAAATTTATCAGAGCAAATGCATGATCCTACTTACACAAATCATTAAAGATCTTACCAGGAAATCATAGGCATTGTGAGACATGTAGAGAAGCTAAAATTTCTACAGATTAAGGTATTTTATATTTTGAAGAAACAAGCTCAAATAATAAACTTATAAAGTTAAATCTTGGTAAAATTCAATAAAAGCTTTGCAGAATATTTACTAGTGAAGTAGTCACGAAAGAAACATCACAAACAGCCATAAGAATCAACGGAAAATGCCAAGAAACAACAAAAGTAATTAATAACAAATTGAAACAACATTCTATTATCCATGACTATCAGTTTTTACCAGAGGCTGGAGAATGCCCTGGGAATCTTTTTATGGGATAATAAATCTAGAGGCATAGAATTCTGTACAGTTAACTGGCATTTACTTGTTGTAACTGTAGAAACAGGGTGGGAACGGAGACCATTAAAACCCAGATTCCGGCCCAAGACCCTTGTGCTAAGTGACTCATGCTATGGAAGAAAACAAATGCTTGGAGCTGCTGTTTAGGAATTGTATAAACCTCAAGAGCACTCCTCGGTGAGAAATCCCAGCAAGGCCTTCATCTTCAGACCCCTGTGGCCACCCCAACCATGGTTATGAACAAATGTACATTTGTAGCTCAGAGTCTTTGGAAGTCTTGCAAAGCAGTTAAGCCCTTCCTCAGCTGAAGGGGATAAGGCCCTTGGGTTTGGCCTCCAGTCCAAATGATCATTTTTTAGGTGGTCCACTATTTTCTTACATGAGGGCAAGACCTTGGCTAAGAACACCTGGTTCTCAACCCTTGGATTCTTCAAAAAGGGCATCAACCTGGTCGAGTATATTTTTTACTGCCAAGGAAGAGATTGACTGCCATGGCCTGCTCTTAAAGCAAGATTTCAACTTGACAACTCTAATCCACTCAATGTAGACAGGGTAGAGGACACGATCCCTGATTCTCTTTTCATCAAGCTCAATCTACCCCAGCCCCTGTGGAAAGACTGGAAGTAAAACAGGTCAAATGTCTGTTAACTACAAGACTATAGATGACTATTAAGTGGCTCTATCAAAAGCTTATTTTGGGTGGTAGACTGAAAAAGTCATCAAGACTGAAATCAAAACAGAAGACATGGATGTTTAGGATTTACAGCCACTAGAAGGCCTTTGTGGAAGTTTTAAAAGCATATTTTGCCCGGTCAGTTATTATGGGAGGGCTACCTAATGGTAGACTCGCCACAGGCGTGTTACAGACCAAATGTTTTATGTAGTAGAACTGAAACTCTCAATTTTCTGGCTTCTTCCCTTTACCAAGACTGCTTGGGATCGAGTTGTCTCCTTTGTAATAAGTTCCTCCATATGTCCATTACCTGGAAAGCAGCATTGCTGGGGGATACACTCCCTTGGGGTGTGGAGTTATGAAAAGCATTAGAGTACAAGTGCTCTCTCATATGGAAGAAGAGGAATGATGATTTACTTCTATGTTGCAGGAAACACACCCACTACACCCTCATGAGTTATGTTTACAGATCCAAATGTTAAAACATGCTGGAAACATGTTTCAGTCCATAGAAAATGCATTTCACGTGTGGAAAACATGTTTCATACAGACTGAAACACATTTCAAGCGTGTTTCAGTGTCCATACATCATGTTTCCAAAAACAATTGTCCAATTTTGCCTTAATTTGATTGCTCGGACCCACAATTTTGGTTTTAATGCCTAATTAGAGATTAATTATGAATTAATAAGACTACTAGAACACCAAAAAATGTTTCAATCTCATTTTCCACCAAAAAATGCTGCCAATTAATTGCAATGTTAAATTTTGAATTAAATCTTTAAGGTTATCATTAATTGTTTCAATATGTTTTAGAGTGGTTCCAATCTCATCGAGCTTCATATTGAGAAAGTAGAATTTCATATCCCATTTAAAGTTTAGCAGACTTAACAGTTTTCAGAATTTCAAGATTGGTAGGGTTGCAGCATTTTCATTAAATTCTATCATATATGTGTGAAAATTTCTGATAACAGAAATCCTACTACTAAATATTGATTTACTTCTCCTACTTGATTTATTATACACAAGTTATTTAACTGAATATTCAGAAAAACTTCGAAGTAAACACAAATAGCAACCTACACAAATACAGATCATTTACTGAACATCACGCACATATGACAAAGGACACAAACTTTTCAAACAAATGTCCCCGGAAAAACCCAATGCAGGAAAACTGGTGCAGCAAATATGAGGGTTTATTATTATTAAGCAGCAGTTTCTGAGTACATCTAGGGTGCCATAGACCAGCTCACCTGTTGTGAAACCAGCTCCAAAAATAGAAGAAAAGAGATATCAACGCCTTAGAAATAAGCCACTTCGAAGGGGCAACCTCCAATACATTACATAAATGAACAATTCTTGGATGATACAATTTACAAAACCTCCTTTCTATATATAGGAGTCCATGGGGCCATAATGTAATCCTAGTGGGGCCACAATGTAATCCTAGCCGACCTAACAATAATAATTTAAGGGCAAAATAATAACAAAATGGGGGTTACAAGGGTACAATGATAACAATAAGGGGGTTACACTAACAATAATAAGGGACTATACTAGTGATATAGGGACCTAACATGCCTCTCCTTCAAAAAAGTGTTGTCCTCAATGCTTGAGTAGCTTCGGGTGCTTCTGTATAAAATTCTCATCCTCCCATGTAGAATCTTCAGTGGGTAAGTTCTTCCACTTGATGAGATACTCTGAAATTGATCGATTCCGTAGTTGGCGAGTTCTTGTTTCCGTGACCGCTTCCGGTTCCAATATGATTTTTCCTTCATCATCAAGTTCTGGCAATATTGTTTGAACTGGAAGATTTTCACCTATAACCTTCTTTAAGCACGAAACATGGAAAACTGGATGTACTCGCGAAGAAGCGGGAAGCTCCAATTTGTATGCCATAGTACCAATCTTTTGCAACACCTTGTAAGGACCATAGTACTTTGGCGATAATTTATTATCCTTCTTAGCTTGCTTGAGGGACATTTGTTTGTATGGTTGTAGCCGTAAAAATACCCAATCTCCTACATCAAAACTTCTCTTGCTGCGATGTTGATCTGCCTGTTGTTTCATTCGGTTTTGTGCCAAATTCAGGTTATCCTTTTAAGAGTTGGAGAACTTATTGCTGATGCTCGATGTGATCTTCCACTGCTTGAACCTTCAAATTTTCCCTTGGATATGATGTGATGGATGGTGGATGATATCCATAAAGTGCCATAAATGGGGTCATTTTTGCTGCAGTATGGAAGGAAGTGTTATACCACCATTCAGTGAGAGGTAACCACTTGACCCATTGTGTTTGTTTATCAGATACAAAACAACAAAGATATCCTTCCAAAAATTTATTTACTATCTCAGTTTGACCATCAGATTGAGGATGATAAGATAAGCTATGAGCTAATTGAGTACCCAAACAAGAAAATAACTCCGTCCAAAAATTTCCAGTAAAAATGGGATCTCTGTCGCTCACAATAACCCTTGGGCTTCCATGTAGCTTTTGAATTCTGTCCATAAATGTAGTAGCAACTGTACTTGCTTTAAATGGATGAGATAAAGCACAAAAGTGTGCATACTTAGTAAGTCTATCAACTACCACCATGATGACACTCTTTCCTTCGGACTTAGGTAAACCTGTGATAAAATCCATTGAAATCTCCTCCCAACGTTGACTTGGAATGGATAAAGGTTGTAGAAGTCCTGGGGTCTTAATTGTCTCAACTTTATTCTGCATATAATTGTTTCTCCTGCAATAGTTTGAGCACCCTGTCAACATGTTCAACATGATCCTTCCAAGACCTGTTGTAGATTAGTATATCATCAAAAAATACTAGCACAAATTTTCTAAAGAAGGATTTGAAAATGGAATTCATCAACCCTTGAAATGTAGAAGGTGCATTGGTAAGGCCAAAAGGCATGACCAAAAATTCATAATGACCCTCATGAGTTCGAAATGCTGTTTTTGGAATATCTTGAGTCTTCATTCTAATTTGATGATATCCTGAATGAAGATCCAACTTGGTAAAATAAATTGCTCAATGTAATTCATCCAATAATTCATCAATCACAGGAATGGGAAATTTGTCTTTAATGGTGAGCTTATTGAGCTCCCTATAATCCCGACACATTCACCATGATCCATCCTTCTTGTGTACCAATACTACAGGAGCAGAGAAAGAACTTTGACTAGGTTGAATTATACCCGCCTCTAACATTTCTGCAATCATACGTTCAATTTAGCTCTTTTGGACATAAGGATATCTATAAGGCCTGATGTTTGGAGGAACACTTCCTGGAATCAAATGAATAGCATGATCATGATCATGAATAGGCGGGAGTCCTTTGGGAGTTTCAAACACCTTGGAATGATTGTCCAAGACTTGTTGGAGATCTGCAGAAATAGATGATTTTGATGTCGGAACTTCTAGTGAGCATAATTGTGCAATTACGCCTCGTTGTTCTTTCTTTAGAAACTTTGTCATGACATTAGAGCTTATTATCCTTCCCGGCTTCCCTTCAATACCTCGTAATTCGACTTCCTTTCCTTCTGAAAAAAATTTCAAGAAAAGTTCTTGAAAATTAAAAACTACCATCCCCAAAGATTGTAACCATTGTACTCCTAGTACAACATCAACACCTTCCATATGAATTGAAAGCATTGGAATAGTCAATACATATTCCCCCATGGTTAGCTTGATATTATGGCATTTTCCAGAGCAATTTATAGTTCCTCCATTTGCAACCATCACTTGACATTCTGGTGCTGGGTATAGGAAACAATTTAATTCCTTGGCTACCTTATAATGAATAAAATTATGGGTGTTACCTGAATCAATCAACACTATTACCTTTTTCTTCTTGATTTGTCCTTGTATCTTGAGAGTTTGAGGAGTGGTAATTCCTGCCAGTGCATTACACGATATGGTCGGATTCATTTCTTCCTCTTCTAGGGTTGGTTCCTGGTGTATATCCTCTTGTTCATTTTCTTCTTCCTCTTCACAATCTATGTAAAATAATTTCTTCTCAGCACACTTATGACCTTTAGTGTATTTGCTATCACAACTGTAGCAAAGCCCTTTTGCTCTTTTTTCTTCCAATTGTTGTGGCGTCAACCTTGTAGGTTGTGGAAATCTAGGCGTAGCAACACTTCCTTCTTTATAGAATTGAGTGGTAGGCTTCCTTGTCGCCATAATTTTACATTCAACTTTTCTTGCCAACCCGAATGCCTTCTCCAATGAATCAGGTTCCAAAACGCGAACTTCATGTTGGATGTTATCCTTTAAAGTGCCTAGGAAGAGATCAATCCTGTGTTCCTCTGTAAGATCACTTACCCTTATATTCAATTTTTGGAAGTCCTCAATGTGCTGCCCCACTAAACCCTTTTGTTTGAGATTTATCAATTGGGTAAAGAAGGTGTTGCTCTTTGTATCCTCATAATGTGCTATCATTTCCTCCGTAAAAATTGACCAAGTGACAATTTTTTTACGTGAGCAAAGCCATCGATACCATACAAATGTATTTTGTTCTAAATGTAAAGTTGCAATGCGTACCTTTTGTGTGTTTTGCACATTATGGAGATCAAAATATTGCTCCATTTGTAGTATCCATGTTACAGGATCCTTTCCATCAAACTTCCTCATCTCCATTTTTGGAATATGGTGGTTCTTCCCGCCAACATTAGAGTTTGTGAAATCATGATTAACATTTATTTTGTTCTCATCATGAGTTTCTTCTACTATCTTTTCACCATTATGAAACATTTCTTGTATCAACTTTGTCAAACCTTCCATGTCTGCTTTTAGATCATTCTTCATGTTTTCCATGTTTTCTTTCATGTCATCCATCATAGCTTCCATGCCAGCTTCCATGCCATCCATCTTAGCTTCCACGCCTTTCTTCAAAACTTCCATTTCATTTTTTGTTGCTCTTTGTGAGAGCGAAATTTCGTGCACTTGCTCTTGTAATTTTGATAGATCATGTTGTAATTCTTCATCTTCATGAGTCATAGTAGAGCCTTCTGAAGGCTTAATGGGTGTTGAATTATTTTTACGGAGCATCTTTTAGAAACCAATACTGATATATATTCTACAATATGCCCTTGGAATCAATTCAAATTGATTCTTCAAACAAGACTTATGCAATTCGGAAAACAAATATACACCTTTTTCTTGATTTTGAGGAGCTCGATATTGAAATTGGATTATCTCTGTGATTGCAGCACTTCAATATTTGAATTTCGGTACCGACATAGCCCTCTAAATTCTCTTTCGAATGCCACAGGTCTGACCTGATTTGGATTCTTCAAGACAAAGTTGTGTCCAATCTCCCACAATGACCTAATTATGGATTGGTTCAGTAGAGCGAACTTGTATGACTTGCCACGTGTCACTGTTTCGTCCTTCGGCTCTGAAATTGATAGCCAAGAAACTACGGTCCGTGTACTTGTAACCACTTTTTACGGCACTCCAATCCGATGCTCAAAGAGAGAGTTATGAATCTTTTCCCATGATCACCACTTTGAGATGAAATTCGGGAGCCTCAAAAAGCACTACCTTCCACAGATCATATCTCCGAAAATATTGCGAACCAAGATCTGAAATTTTTTGACGAGTTTCCTCAGGATTTCGGCTTTGCACCCTAAAAAATTCAGATTCTGAACCTTCGTAGAAAAAAAGTTATAGCGAAAATGCCACGATGACCTGTTTAGAGCAGCGAAACCCTAGAATCCAAAGCTCTGATACCAAATGTTGTGAAACCAGCTTCAAAAATAGAAGAAAAGAGATATCAACGCCTTAGAAATAAGCCACTTCGAGGGGGCAGCCTCCAATACATTACATAAATGAACAATTCTTGGATGATACAATTTACAAAACCTCCTTTCTATATATAGGAGTCCATGGGGCCATAATGTAATCCTAGTGGGGTCACAATGTAATCCTAGCCGACCTAACAATAATAATTTAAGGGCACAATAATAACAATATGGGGGTTACAAGGGTACAATAATAACAATAAGGGGTTACACTAACAACAATAAGGGACTATACTAGTAATATAGGGACCTAACATCACCCCATAGAGAAATCCTCGGCTACAGAGAAAAAATGTGAGATATACCTCACTCTCGCAAGTCCCGGCTGATCCGAATGAGCAACTGGTGAAGCCCCAGCTGGCTCTAAGCTGCCTCTACGCTGCTACTGCATGGAGCTGCGCGGCCCTGGCTGAGGGATTGTGTTACCCTAGCTCTGCGTGGATCTACTTCTCCCGGAGTCTGGTTTCAGCCCTGCCAGCTCAGAAACCTCAATCTCCAGCAAAATTTCAGGCTTTCCGTGAAGACACTGCGTTACCCTTGTGTGAGCCCTGCGTGGGCTTCCGTCAACCTCTGGAGGGACTGCGTCACACCCTCTGATGGTTGCGTTGCCTCCACTGCGTCTCTGCTGCCCTTGCTTTGCGTTGTACTATTGGCTCTCCTGACCAATCACTCCATTTTCCCCTCATTGCTTCTCTGAGTCACTCAGATCTGATCTTCGTCCGAGCACTGCTTCGTTAGGAAGAATTCGATCTCTTAGACTCTATGCGTGTTCTCCAACTGTCTCCAAGCCCTTCCTTTATACTTTTCTTGTTGACACATCAACGGTCGCGATCTAATCTCTAATCAACGGCTAAGATTATAAGTAGCTTGATCCACATCACTTAAAATGTTCTCATCACATGTGTAAATTAATTCACTTTAATTTTTTAATTTTCCTAAGTTAGACTTGGGTCCTCATTAAAAAATTTAATTAATTGAATAATTTTTACACCAAATGCAATTTCTCCAAACGCTTTCTGGTTCTTGGAGATCTCATGTGTTCGAGCCCCTCCACAAAGTTTCAAAGCTAGAGCACATCCGATGCTACTCCAAAATCTCAACACTCCCTCTTAGCGAAGAGTGTGGTCTAGCAATACTTCCACACTGAACCATTGCCCTGATCTCTGGCATCAGTCTCTGCGTTGATGCTTGGCCTGCTGCCCTTCATCCACTGCATTATTGCTCTCTGTACTGCTGCTCATTTCACTGTCACTGACACTGCCGCATTTGTACTGCAGGTCCCTCTCAAATTGCTGCATAATGCTGCCAACTGCTACACTACAACTCAGTTGCTGAGAAGTAAGCAATTGAAGGACCTCTACCCAATCACTGATAGACAAGTCAATCGGGCTGCATCTCATCACTGAAGCATCCTCTACTACTACGTTGTGTTATCCCTCTAGAGCCTTTGCGCTGCTGCTACTCTACACTGTGTAAGCACTGCCCCTCTGCGTTGTTGAAGTCCCATCAGCCTCTACGTTGTTGTTTCCACTGCACTGCGCTGCTCCAATCTACAGCGTCCCAGCTCTGCCTCTGCTTCAACATGATCTTCTGCACCCACTGCTCCAGTCATCCTGCTACTGTCTTAAGGCTCTCGTAGCTTGTATGTGATCCAAGAGTTTGGGCACCTCAAGGATCTTGCCGCCACTATCTGTAGTTTCTCTACAAATCAATCACCCCACCTCTTCTCTCAAGGCACATGAGCACTCATTGCCACATCATCCTCACTACCACTGTCCCCTCTAGCTGCTTTTGCCTTGGAATCAGAAGATTCCTTGTACTTTCTCTTAGGACAAGTGCTGGCGAAGTGTCCAAGTTCGCCACATTTGAAGCACCGGACCTTAGATAGTTCCCTCTTCTTCTTCCCTTGTTGTCGATGTCCCTTTGATGCTAGGGCCGCATCCTCCTCCTCCTCCTTCACTTTGCTACTTCCGCTATTGAATTCCCTCTTCGTCCTTCGTCGAATCTCCATCTGTCGAAGGATAGCCCACATGTCACCCCAACTAGAGAGTTGTGCTCTGCCCAAAATGCTTTGGACAAAGGTCCCCCATTCATCAGTGACTGCATTCAGGGCAGTCCTTACCATCCTCCTCCTTCACTTTGCTACTTCCACTGCTCAATTCCCTCTTGGTCATTCGTCGGATCTCCTCCTGTCGAAGGATAGCCCACATGTCACCCCAATTAGGGAGTTGTGCTCTGCCCAAAATGCTTTGGACAAAGGTCTCCCATTCATCGGTGACTGCATTCAGGGCAGTCATTACCAAGAGCCCTTCATCCAAAGTTACCCCATGGCAATTAGCTGATCTCGTATCATCTGCAATCTGAAGAGGAATGGTTCAATGCCTTCTCCCTTATGCATCTGGAACATCCTCATTTGGTTCTCTAGAAGCATCTTCCATTGGACGGAACTGCCTTGATACAGCATGGTCAAGGATGTCCACATCTCATCTCCTCGGCAATGTGTGGGACGATGTGATCCTTCACCCATCCATGATCAAGCGCTTTGTCTGCGCATGATTCTCGTTGAACTTCTTCAGAGTGTCTGCATCAGTCGGCACAGCTAAGACATTTTCCGCGTGGTCTCTGATACCGTACTCCTCCAGGACTGTCAGGATTCTGGCCTTCCAGATCACAACGTTAGACACACCATCCAACCTATCTTGATCACGCAGTTCGTACGTGCTCATCTCTGCTCAAAATTTGTCAAAGCTGGTACTCCTCTCCTTTCTATTGTTGCTGCACTCAACAGAAGACCGTATCTGGGTTTCTTGTCGATAGAAAACCTCTAGAGTAGCTGCTCCCTCTGACAATTGATTTCTCTCCTGGAAATCCTCCGCCAAATCTCCTGAATCAGTCCTCTACAATCACCCTCCTGATTGAATCTCAGATTTCTTTGGCACAAATCTGTTGAGAGACTATTCTCCTCACTTTGTCACCTTTGTTAGGCATTGTTCTGCACCAACAGAACCTATGCCACACCAACAACTTCTGAAGATCGGAAACTACACTTCCAGCCCTGGCAAACTGCACAGCAACTCTCCAACTTGGACTACATCATCCTCCTAGTGTTGCGTCACCCTCTGCGTGAGCAGACTGGCTCAGCATCCCTCTTCTGGTGCTACGTCAGCGTCTGCGTGAGTAGACTGGATCAGCATCCCTCTTTTGGTGCTGCGTCAGCCTCTACGTGAGCAAACTGGCTCGGTGTCACATCTCTGGAGTTGCGTCAACCTCTGCGTGAGTAGACTAGCTCTGTGTCACCCTTGCAGAGTCTATGTTGTCCCTCTGGTGTTGCATTGCCTTCTTCCGGATATGTGCTGCTTCAGCTACCCTTCCTGCAGCAAATATCTTCAGTCGCTTTGCTGATGGTTCAGCTTGATCTGCAATGCTTTGATACCATGTGAAAATTTCTAAGCACAGAAATCCTACTGCTAACTATTGATTTACTTCTCCTACTTGATTTATTATACACAAGTTATTTAACTGAATATTCAGAAAAACTTTGAAGTAAACACAAATAGCAGCCTACACAAATATAGATCATTTACTGAACATCACGCACATATGACAAAGGACACAAATTTTTCGGACAAATGTCCCCAGAAAAACCCAATGCGGGAAAACCGATACAGCAAATATGAGGGTTTATTATTATTAAGCAACAGTTTCTGAGTACATCTAGGGTGCCATAAACTAACTCACCCAACAGAGAAATCCTCGACTACAGAGAAAAAAAGTGAGATATACCTCACTCTCGCGCAAGTCTCGGCTGATCCGGATGAGCAACTGGTGAAGCCCCAGCTGGCTCTGCACAACCTTTGCGCTGCTACTGCGTGGAGTTGTGTGGCCTTGGCTGAGGAACTGCGTCACCCTAGCTCTGCGTGGATCTACTTCTCTCAGAGTCTGGTTTCAACCCTGCCAGCTCAGAAACCCCAATCTCCAAGAGAATTTCAAACTTTCCTTGGAGACATTGTGTTGCCCCTGCATGAGCCCTACGTGGGCCTGTGTCACCCTCCTAAGGGACTGCGTCACACCCTCTAATGGTTGCGATGCCTCCATTGCGTCTTTGTTGCGCTTGCTCTACGTTGTACTCTTGGCCCTCCTGACCAATCACTGCATCTACCCCTCACTGCTTCTCTGAGTCACTCAGATCTGATCTTCGTTCGAGCACTGCTTCGTCAAAAGAATTCGATCTCTTAGACTCTGTGTGTGTTCTCCAACTGACCCCAAGCCCTTCTTTTATACTTTTCTTGTTGACACATCAACGGTCGTGATCTAATCTCTAATTGTTAAATTTGGACAACTAGGTCCAAACTCCATCTTGTGATGCTCAGATGAAGATTCCAATATTTGTATTGGATTCCTCTTTCGGAGAGGTGTAAAATCAATATAAAATTGATTTTAATCTGATGAGCAGAACATTTATTTTGAATTTATTATTTATAATAAATTTAAGTGCAGGTCGGCCTTAAGGTTTTACACCCCCAACAGATGTGTCACACACCTCAATGATGGATATAAATACAGTCAATGTTGGAGAGCTTTTCACTCATCTCCACATCTTCTCCTCTGATTATCTACAAGCATTTGAGAAGCAGTTTCATCTCCCACGTGAGAAGAAGGACGAAATCTACTGCAGCTAAAGGACGAAATTTACCGCAGCAAATTTTCTGCAATTAGGGTTTCTGGGCAAGTTTGACCAGCGTTGACTTTGGTCAACGCATGGTCCGTTTGAGCTGAAATTTTGTGGAGAATTCGATTTTTGTAGGCCGTACTCATTGGCACAAAAATCGAGGTCAAAAGATTGACCGAAGTTGGAGTTGCGTTGACTTTCTTGTTGCTGCCCTGCGTTGACTTTTTCTGGACTGCGTTGACTTTTTTGGGGTTGACTTTGAGTTGACTGCATAATTGATTTGAGGACTGCTGTGACACATTTTGGGTTGGCCGACCAAGAAGACTTTGCTGGTTGAAGCATCCTGCTAATCGCCGTAACGCACCAACACTTTCTCCTGTTTCTGGTTTGTCTTCTATAGATCCACTGTTATGTTCTATCAGCGGTTTACTTAACTATTTATGTGATTGCTGTTATAAAAGTAAATTTGCATCAAGCATAGAACATCTACAAAAATTTACATGGTATCAGAGCTGAGGTGAAGACAAGCCCTAACTTATAGCAATCACCAACTGAGAAAAATGAGTTCCACAAGTTATGCCTTCAAGGAGGATGACAAACTGACTGGAAGGGATGACTTCCATGCTTGGAAGATGATATTAGATCTCAAATTGGAAAACCATGATCTCATGGACTATGTACTGGGTAAGATACAAGAACCTCCATCCACAGCTACTGATGCTGCTAAAACCAAGTATAAGAAGGGGGAGATCAAAGAAAAGCTAATGATCAAGGAATCCATACATAAAAGTCTGGTTGATAAGTTGATACAAATGTTCAAAGTAAACAATGCAAACCAAGTGCTATTCTTCAAGAATCAATTGAAGAATCTGAAGAAAGGCAGGGATGAGTCTGTCCAAACATACTTTCTGAAATTGACCGAGATCAGGAACAATCTGCTGGCTATTGGGGAGACAATAGCCGATCGTGAGATGGTACTCATCGCACTTGGAGGGCTCTCATATGAATGGCAAGTATTCAACACTACCATTCTCAATAATAATACAATTCCTAACTTTGACGAGCTACTGTCAAGATGCATGCAAGAAGAGACAAGAATGAAGAAATACGAAAATGACAGAAATGTTGCCTACGCTGCTCATTCTAGAAAGAAGAACTCTGGTGGTCCTAAGAACAAAGGAAGAGCAAGGGCCCAAGGAAAGAAGGGCAAGTGTTTCACTTGTCATAGGCCTGGTCACTATACTAGAGAATTTCCTTTCAAGAAGGATTCTTCCGATAGTGACGACAACAACAACAACCAGAGAAATGGAAATCAAAGAAACGACAGGTCCAAAGGAAAGAGGAAGGCTCCCTCTGGCGGAAACAATCAACCTTTCAAAAGGTCTAGAAACTCCAGGTATGAGGAGTCAAATGTTGTTGATAAAAGAAATTAATACATTCTTGTATCTGCCCTCTCTGCTGCATCCCCGCCCGACACTATGGATGTCTGGCTGATAGATAGTGGTGCCTCAAGACACATCACTGGGTTCAAGGAAGCACTCTCTGACATGGTTGAGAAGGATACTAATCTGGAAATTATTCTTGGAGATAATGCCACATATCCCGTAAAAGGGACAGGGACTGTGACCCTCCACTTGTCTCAAGGACAAGTCCTACATTTGCAGGATGTACTCTATGTACCAAAATTGAAGAAGAACCTTGTGTCTATATCGGCAATTGAAGACAAAGGCTTCAATGTGGCATTTATTGATGGAAAGGTACGCATGTGGAAGAAGAATCTCAAGGAAGCTATCGTGATTGGTTTTAGAGTTGGAACACTCTACTAGGTTGAAGGAAGTCCACTAGGAGCTATGACATGTGATACTATGCGACAAACTGAACTATGGCACCGAAGGTTTGGACACCTTCATTACAAGGCCCTTCCCAAAGCAAGGAAGGTGGTGACAGGGATGCCCGAATTTGGAAATAATCATGAAGGTGTATGTAAGGGTTGTGCCGAAGGAAAGCATACAAGGGGACCTTTCCCCTCAAGTGTCACAAAGACATCTGATATTTTGCAATTGGTCCATTCTGATCTATCTGGTATGCTACCCGTGACATCCCTGGGAGGATGTTCTTACTATATGACATTCATTGATGACTTCTCCCGCAAAACCTGGATATACTTCTTGAAGAAGAAGGATGAGGCTTTCATGTGGTTCCGTACCTTCAAAGCCTTGGTGGAAAATATGACAAGGAAGAAGATCAAGATTTTGAGGACCGACAATGGCACTGAATATGAGTCAAATGAGTTCAAGGACTTTTGCAGAGAAGCTGGCATTAAGAGGGAGACTACTACTGCCTATACTCCTGAGCAGAATGGCGTTGCTGAACAAAAGAACAGGACCATTGTGGAAGCTGGTGCCATGCTATGTGACCAGGGTCTACCGAAGTTTCTGTGGGGAGAAGCTGCGAATACTGTTGTATACATTCAAAACCGATGCCCTCATTCCGCCCTGGACTCCAAAACTCCCGAAGAGGTTTTCATCGGTAAGAAATCTGACGTCTCACATTTTAGAATTTTTGGATGTCCTGTTTATTTTCATGTGCCAAAAGAAAAGAGAAGTAAGCTGGATGCTTCTGGGAAGAAAGGAATGTTTGCGGGCTACAGCGAAACCTCTAAGGCCTATAGAGTCTATGTACCTGGTCAAAGGGAAGTAGAGATATGCCATGATGTCACTTTTGACGAAGATGCTTCCCTGAAGAAAGTAGTAGATCTTCCAAGATGTGAGGAAAATCATGAAGCAAGGCCTGGAAATCAAGAAGAACCGCAGGATGAGACAATGCCTGATGTTGAAGGACCAATGGACCCAATCGATCCATCTCCTTCACTAAGAAAGAGACCATAATGGCTCAGGGACACTCTCGAAGATGCCGAGGGACATGCTGCCCCGAGGGGGACATTCTGAGAAAGCAAGAAGCTGAGTAGATACCAAGGGTATCTGGCTGCCATGAGTACTATTGTACAATCTGAACCTGGATCTTTTGAGGAAGTCGTAAAGCATCAAGTCTGGAAGGATGCTATGCATGAAGAATATGAGTCCATAATGAAGAATGATGTCTGGGATGTGGTTCCAAGACCGAAGGACAAATCAGTTGTCACCGCAAAATGGCTCTACAAGATCAAGCATGGATCTGATGGAAGTGCTAAAAAGTTCAAGGCAAGATTTGCCCGTGGCTTCTCTCAAAAGGAAGGAATAGACTATGATGACATATTTGCACCTGTGGCATGATATACCACCATTCGATCAATCATAGCCCTTGCTGCTACGCAAGGATGGAGTCTTCATCAGATGGATGTCAAGATCGCCTTTCTGCATGGTACAATAAAAGAAGAGGTGTATGTAGAACAACCTCTGGGATTTGAAGTTCAGGATCGGGACACTCATGTCTGCAGGTTGAAGAAAGCCCTCTATGGGTTGAAGCAAGCACCCAGAGCTTGGTACGAGAGGATGGATAGTTACTTGATGAAGTAATGCTGATCCGAACCTTTACTTCAAGGTTGATAGGGAGAAGCCTCTCATTCTGGTGCTATATGTGGATGACCTCTTCTTGACAGGTGCTGACCCTCTTATTCATCAGTGCAAGAGGGAGCTCGTTGCTGAGTACGAGATGAAGGACCTAGGGCTGATGCACTACTTCCTAGGCACGAGTGCAGCGGGGAACTAGAATTTTCCTTTCTCGGGAAAATATATTGTCGAAACACGGAAAGATTTGGTATGTAATTGGACCCCATGAAGTACTATTGTCAACACCAATGGAACTCAACTTCAAGAAGTTGAGTGGTAGCGCTGTTGGGCCCGTATTGGCAAATCCTACTGAGTATCGTCAACTCGTAGGGGCTCTGATGTTCTTAGTGAACACCCGTCCAGATATATGTTTTGCAGTGAACACTTTGAGTCAACAGATGGTTGAGCCTCGTCACTTTCACTGGGTTGGTGCCAGGAATCTTCTGAGATACCTTCGGGGCACGATAAACCATGGGCTGAGATACACTACCGGGAGCGTGACACTCCGTGGATATACTGATGCCGATTGGGCTGGCAGTGTGGTGGATCGTAAGAGCACATCGGGATGCTGCTTCAATCTTGGTTCTGCTTCGATTTCATGGATGAGCAGGAAGCAGAAGTCGGTGGCTTTGAGCACCGCAGAGGCCGAATACATTGCAGCAAGTATGGCCTATTGTGAAGCAGTTTGGTTGCGAAAGCTCTTTAGTGAGCTATTTGGACATGTGTTAGATACCACCGTGATACTCTGTGATAACCAGAGTGGGATTCGCTTGACCGAGAATCCTGTGTTCCACGACCGATCCAAGCATATTGATATCAGGTACCATTTCATCCGGGATATGGTACAGCAAGGCGCCGTAACACTCGATCATATAGAAACTGATGAGCAGGTCGCGGATATTCTCACTAAGCCCCTAGGGAAGGTCAAGTTCCTAACCTTCCGTGAGAGACTTGGTATCGTGGAACGACCCTATGATGTGGGTCCTATTGGACGATGAGCTCGAGGAGCTCTGGGGGGCTTTGGGGACAGCTTCTCGGAGCTATGAGCAACCACAAGGCTAGGCTTGCCAAACCTTGATGGTGTGCTTGGACCCTACCGTTGTGATTATTGAGTTGGTTCACCTCTCATTATCAGTGCCACGTATGCATCCTACCCATTGAGTTCAGGGCTCATGGAAAGTACCTCTCATTTGGCCAATGAGATGGGAAAAGCTAGAGACCAGTAGCAAAGACTGATGGACGCATCAGAGATTGCCGTACTCTCTATCTAGGATGGCACGGTCCAACCACTTGATCTGGGATCAAGTCTAGTGAAGTCTCGGACCTCTGCCTGACTTTGGGTCAGATGAGCCAACTTCGGGTTGGTTGGAGACTCTTTGTGAGTCTGATAGAGGTTTCGGACCTCTGGGCTGAATTTGTGAGCCGGGGGATGATGTCTTTGTGACTGACCCACTTTTGTTCTGAAATAAAGAGGTCAGCAAAGCAAGTTACGGCGGGATGACGCACGATGTTTGATTGCATTGGTGGATGGAGTTCTCCCTAGTTGAGAGGGAGTGTTAAATTTGGACAACTAGGTCCAAACTCCATCTTGTGATGCTCAGATGAAGATTCCAATATTTGTATTGGATTCCTCTTTCGGAGAGCTGTAAAATCGATATAAAATTGATTTTAATCTGATGAGCAGAACATTTATTTTGAATTTATTATTTATAATAAATTTAAGTGCAGGTCGGCCTTAAGGTTTTACACCCCCAATAGATGTGTCACACACCTCAATGATGGATATAAATACAGTCAACGTTGGAGAGCTTTTCACTCATCTCATCACACATCTTCTCCTCTAATTATCTACAAGCAATTGAGAAGCAGTTTCATCTCCCACGTGAGAAGAAGGACGAAATCTACTGCAGCTGAAGGACGAAATTACCGCAGCAAATTTTTTGCAGTGAGGGTTTCTGGGCAAGTTTGACTAGCGTTGACTTTGGTCAACGCATGGTCCGTTTGAGCTGAAATTTTGTGGAGAGTTTGATTTTTGTAGGCCGTACTCATTGGCACAAAAATTGAGGTCAAATAGTTGATCAAAGTTGGAGCTGCGTTGACTTTCTTGTTGCTGCCCTGCGTTGACTTTTCTGGGGTTGACTTTGAGTTGACTGGATAATTGATTTGAGGACTGCTGTGACACATTTTGGGTTGGCCGACCAAGAAGACTTTGCTAGTTGAAGCATCCTGCTGATCGCCGTAACGCACCAACACTTTCTCCTGTTTCTGGTTTGTCTTCTATAGATCCACTGGTATGTTCTATCAGCATTTTACTTAACTATTTATGTGATTGTTGTTATAAAAGTAAATTTGCATCAAGCATAGAACATCTACAAAAATTTACACTAATCAACGGCTAAGATTAGAAGTAGCTTGATCCACGTCACTTAGAATGTTCTCATCACATGTGTAAATTAATTCACTTAAATTTTTTAATTTTTCTAAGTTAAACTTAGGGTCCTCATTAAAAAATTTAATTATTTGAATAAATTTTACACCAGATGGAATTTTTCCAAACGCTTTCTGGGTCTTGGAGATCTCATGTGTTCCAGCCCCTCTACAAAGTTTCGGAGCTAGAGCACATCCGATGCTACTCCAAAATCTCAACAATATGAGAGTATGTGATTGCCATTTAATGAAGAGGACCAAGCCCTTTACGTACCTTCATGTTCGTGTTATTGGTTGTTGAATTCTTTTGCCATGGCATTAGCAAAAAAGTACGCTTCACTCAAACCAAAATCATTGATTGGATATGTTACGCTTTTGTAATGTCCCCAATGTTTGGATTGCCTTGTGGTGAGATTAGGGGGGTTTCCAGAGCTCATGTTAGCCAGGTCACCGAAGAAGGAATATATTATCGGTAGGTCTAGAGAGTTTTGAGGAGTTTTATGGGGGCCGATTGGGATTGCTTGTCATTTTCCATCATCGGGATCAGTTTCGCACAGTATGAAATGGTTCTGCGATTTCCATAAAATGGAGTTATTAACAGCGATATTTTAATTAATTATGTTTAAAGTGTTGTTTTGGGTTAATTACTTAGAGAAACATCTTAGTGTAATAGCTCGTTGGAATCGGGGGGAAGAGATCTAAATGGCAGGATAATGAAAAGGGGCTTTGGGTGGACAGTGTGACCAAGGAGGCAGATTAAGAAAAAGTGTTTTTAATATTTAGTTGGGGGAAAGGGTAAAATGGTGGCAAAAGTGGCGCATAAGTTATAAAAGGGGAAAAGTGAGGAGTCTCTCTTCATTCTATCACTTTCCATTTGAGAAGAAAAGTATTTTGGAGAGTTTTTGAAGAGAAGCTTAGGGTTTAAGAAACCCTAGCCGTCATTTTTAGCTTTGGAGTTAAAACAAAACATCCTAGTTGGTTTAGATAGCGGAATCACTAAGATTTCATCATTGTGCTACCAAAGAGAAGAAGATTTGCAGAAGATAATTGAGGTAAAAGGTGTTCAGTTGATATTATCTTCTATATGGTGTTTTCTATCTCATTTTACAGGCTGAGAACGCTCAGATCTTTGGGGGCCAAGCCATCCTCTCTGCTGGCCGAATCTCATACTGCTGAAGTGACCGAGTTCATCTCTGCTGAAGGGCTGAGTCTTCTTACTGTTGGAGGGCTCAAATCTGTCATTCAAAGAGAGACGAGGGAACTCATTTCTTAGGCTGAGATCTGATATATTAAAGGGAATCAAACTCTGGACCACATGGACAAGTTTCTACCTTGTTGACTGTGCCATATATTCAAAGAAACACCAGCCGCATGTACCTGTGCTAGAGAATTAAGTTCACTGTGGATTGTCAATTTAGTTTGGTTGCTTCTGAGATTTTCATTTGCCTAAGTGTTGGGCTGAGTTCTAGACTTGGGTTGTCTGTGGTTGGTCACTAATATTTCACCTAGAGAAGGGCTGAGTTACACTATAATCTGGGTCGAGTTCCTTCAGCAAGGAAGTCTGTGTTTTCTCTGTGCATGGTGACTATATTGTAAAAGGGACACAAAGATCTTGCTATCTTGTGGCTGAAACTATCACTGTTCATGGGACAGATTTCTGAGCTGGATTAATTGCTGAAGTACCTCTGTTCGAGGGCTGTAAAAATAACTTGTGGAGAGATTGAGATCTCAAGGCTCAACTGTGTATTATTCTCCTACAACAGGCTAAGTTCCAGACTGCCATCTTGGTGCCATTCTATAACCAGCTGCTCTGAATTTAAGTGCTGATATATATATATATATATATATTGTTATACTCTTTTCTAAGTTGCTGTAGCATACTTTTCTGAGTTTCTGTCGCATACTTTTCTGAGTTGTATTACAGTGCAGAATAGTGATTTGTTGGCTGTCACTGGTGCTGTTCTTGGGGTTTTTGCTTGCTGAAATAAAATGAATATTATTATACTGTTCTGAAGCCTTTAATGAGCATATATCATTGACATCAAATGTTTTTTTAAATCAAAAAACAAGAAATGTACCTAAAGCAGTCTATTCATAATATGTGTTTGACGAAATCTCACTGAAGAAACACATTAAAACTCATAAATCTTGGTGATAATTTTGGGAGAATACCAAGCAGGAATCTTACAGCCTTTTTAACTATATTTTAAAGCTTGGATTAGGCAGTTTCATCAAAATTAGACGACATTGACTGAGGTCCCTAGATGATCGAGGTAGAAGTAAAGGGTGATACTAATGATGAGGAACCCAATATAAGCAATGGTGGAACATTGCTTGTCATTTATGTTTGTCATTTAAAAGTTCTTGCAGATTTATTCATAGTGGTTTCTTTCAAAATTTTAATACAATGTGCTATTTATAAAATAGCATATTATATATACCCCATTTCCAAAATTTTGGAGGGTCACATTTACCTTTAAGAAACATGTACCCATTTCCCCATAACATGCAACTTAGCTTTATTTAATAATAGCTAGTCTGTTAATAGTTGTGCATGGTGTGGAAGCTCACTTAGCCATGCAAATCTGTACATGCATAAGTCCAAATGCAAAAGGTTGAACTGTATATGTGGCCACCTGAGACAACCTTTGGATTTTTGAGGAGGCAGCCTCCGTACTATGAACATGTAACCTCTAGGTGCCTCTCCTACACATTCAGTTCACTTCAGACAGTCTCAGCAATAGACGCACAGGTCATGGCCAGTCATGACATCAAAAGAGGAGTGTTAAATAGTCTGTACAGTTGGCCATCCCCACGGGCACAACAGAATGACAGGTTTCCTACATGGGCTCTGACCATCTCAAAGGCAATGAATGAGAAACGATACTTACTTATCTTCAACCAGCAATGGATGGTTGGGGAGTAGGGACCGACCCACCAGGACCCCAAAGTGAGCTTATCTTGACAGTTGTTTAATCATGTCTGAGTCCATATGTTGATGGGCATTGGGCCAATGGACTGTAATATATATATATATATCTGTGTGTGTGTGTTGGCTAGACCCATGGGGTTTTGGACTGGTGACCTTCGCACGAAGAATATATATATGTGTATGTGTGTGCGCGTGTGTGTGTGTTGGCTAGACCCATGGGGTTTTGGACTAGTGACCTTCACACGAGGAATGTCTTAACAGTACACTCTATCACTGAGTGTTCTACACCCCATGGGCACCAATGGACCATGTATTGTTTTATGTTTTGAACCTCATTTCTTTTTACTTTTCACCCAGGGGGTATTGGCTAGGTGAATGGCTTGGTTTGGTTTATAAACTCATCCAAGCTTGATTTTTTCTGGTGCTAATGTTGGCTGCATTTGCAGCAGCCTTTTTTGTATGAAATGCCAACATACACATGTCATTACTGTTTATATTAAAGTTGAAGGAAGCATTTTATTTACAAAAAAAATGGAGGATATTTCTTTTGAAGGAACTGCGAGAATCATTCAATCCTTGTTTGACAACTTTAGATTGTTTGCAAGGTTGAAAAAATGTTGATGAATTTTGTTCATGTTTCCCACAAAGAATTGATGCAATGTTTGATTTTTATATGCTTGTCAATCAATTCAAAGCCATTTAGGATCTTCTTTGTTCCTTCATTTTGCCTCCAATGATGGCCATCAAGTTAACAGAATTTAAAGATATGAACATCAGATGTTCTAGTGGATCCTTGTGCATCTGTGCTGCACAGATTGAACAATGAATAGTCTCAACAACTGCTTTTCTTGGCTAGCTTTTATTGGAAAAGGTTATGTTTAGCCTGTTTTGCTAATGAACCAGATTTTTTCAGCATTTTATCTTCAGAACATTAATAAATTTACTTTATCATTGCTATCATGGTGTTATACCTTTTTCACAATTGTGATTTATTAGAAAGCAAAATTCAATACACAAGAAGACAGTTCCAGAGCAGGGTGCTCCCAACCCATCCTATTACCTTCCAGTACCATAGGAGTGGCCAGCGATCTATTTAGAGTTTCTTTCCTTCAATTTCAGATGCTAGGAGCAGTGTTGCAGGAAATGCCACTACCCCCCCCCCCCCGCTCCAACACCCGATCCGTGTCCCGTACAAAAACGTGGAGGATCCGTCGTACGAAATGCAGATTGGGCTGAAAAAAGTGATTCTTGCCATTTCCGAACTTCCACGCCCGATCCGCATTTCTGTACACTGGATCCATGTTTCGAAAGGCAGATCGGCGTACAGAAACGCTGTGTTTCCGGGTCGGATCCATATGGATCGCAACCGCTTCCATACGACGGCGTACGGAAACGCTGCGTTTCCAGGTTGGATCCATATGGATCGCGACTGCTTCCATACAACGGCAGACGGATCCAAAATGCAGCCCACAAAAAAGTGATTTTTTTAGTTTATTTTTTTTATTTTTTGGCGTAAGTTGGGTTGGGAGGTGGGTTAGTGTTGAGTTAGGGATGGAATGAGAAATTTTAAAACTCACTTTCACCTCTCATTTGCTCACTTGTGTTTTTGGAGAGCTTGGAGAAGAGAGGAGAAAGAGAGGAGAAGAGAGAGTTGAGGAGAGCTTGGAGGAGTGAAAGAGGAGGAGCTTGGAGGAGTAAAGAAAGGCTTCCATCTACAAGAGCTAAAGAGGTAAGTGCAAACCCCAAACTCCCTCATTTTTGTCATTGTTTTTTGTATTTTCTCTCCTCCCTCTCCTACACTTTCCCATTCTTTCTTCTTGCTCATTTATTTGCAGGTTGTCCACCACCTATATTCATATTCAAAGATTATGTTTTTTTGGCTTCTATGTATCATTCCACTCTTGGTTTTCATGGGCAAGGGAGAGTAGAAATAGAAGAGAAGAACAAGAAGAAGAACAGAATAGTGGCCCCATATGAGTGACCCAATGTATGATGAGGAGGAAGGGGATGATTTTGATGAGAATGTTGAAACACTAGAGTGGAAAGCTGCATTGACACCCTTGTGGAACTATGTGACCAAACTTGAAGGGGGAAAAGGTGGTGGAAGCTAAAAGTTTTTGTGCCCTCATGGTTGTCATGGAGGAAAACCATATAGTGGTTCATATACCCATGTGAGGAGGCATCTTTGTGGGGTCATGGACAATGATGACAAAAAGGG
Organism: Pinus albicaulis; assembly: GCA_034641835.2. Lineage (NCBI taxonomy): Eukaryota > Viridiplantae > Streptophyta > Pinopsida > Pinales > Pinaceae > Pinus > Pinus albicaulis. Next base: position 37,330,060 of record CM076578.1, read on the forward strand.
TGTCGTGGGGATAGCAATTTGCCCAAAGGTTCTAGCTGAACAAAGAAGAAATACATCCAAATAGAGGAGGTTGCACAACAAAAAAACAATAAACAAAAAACTCAACTTAAATCAAGTGCAACCTCTCGATTTGGTAGCTCTTCTCCTCATGGTACTTCTGCAAGCTCTGGAGGTAAAAAAACAATAGGGGATTTCCTTAATGTTGTTGGGAGGGATGATGTGGATGGAAAGATAGTCCGATTTCTTTGTACTTGTGGTGTACCATTCAATGTGCTTCGCTCTCCCTATTGGCATGAAATAGTAAAGGCCATCAATGAAGCCCCAAAAGGATACAAGTCTCCCAACTATGAGAAAGCTAGAATAGCGTTATTAGAAAGAGAAAAAGGAAAGGTTCAAATAACTTTGACGCATTTTAAAAATGAGTGGGTGGATTGTTGGGTATCCATTGCATCAGATAGGTGGACAAATATCAGAAACCAACATTTGATAAATGTTCTTGTGTTTCTGCTAGTGGTGTAGAATTTATTACATGTCATGACTCCTCCTCCGTCAATGCAACTTCCCAAAACATTGCAGATATCCTATTGCAATCAATCAAAGATGTTGGTCCTAGTAAAGTGGTTCAAGTGATCACAGATAATGCAGCAAATTTTAAGGGAGTAGGAAAAATTATTGAGTGTACTCATCCACACATATTTTGGTATGGGTGCTTGGTGCACACATTGAACCTTTTGATGCATGATATTGTGAAGCATAAAGGATGTGGGTGGATTAATGAGCTTTACAAGAGAGGGAAGCAACTCATTAAATTTATCACACGGCATACAAGGGTAAACTACTTCTATGGTACTTACTCCAAGTTGCAGCTGCTTATGCAAAAACAAGATTTGCAAGTTATTACCTCACCTTTAGGCGGTTTGTGAAGGTGAGACAAGCTTTAACTAATATGGTCACCGCTGAATCATGGGAGGAAATTAACACTGATAGAGATGGTGCTAATGTAGCCAAGGACACTATTCTTGACATGTACTTTTGGTCACAAGTTAAATATGTTTTGCAATTCACCAAACCAATTTATTACATGATCAAGTTTGCAGATTCAGATCGGCCAATAATTAGGGAGGTGTCTGCGCAAATGGATAACATGTTGGGGCAGATTAAAGACATTGTTGAGCCTAGAGATATCACCTTTTACAATTATATTCGTGCAAAGGTGGAAAATGATGGAATATGCTAAATGTTCCATTGCATGCATTAGCATATGTTTTGACACCTAAATACTATCATCCATCATGGCTTTCAACACTAGCACTTGGGGGGGGAGTAGGAGAAAACCACACCTAGATCCAGAGGTTCTAGAAAAATATATGATTGCATTGACTAGATTAGTCCCTGATGAGGAGGAGGTTGCCTTGGTACGGAAATAGTTGAGCAACTATACGCTTCGCACTAGTCCATTTGGGAGCATACATGCGATTAGAGATCAAGAGACTTTTTCTTCTATTGAGTGGTGGAACATGCATGGAAGTGCTACTCCAATTCAACAAACTTTGGCATTGCGAGTGCTATCACAGGTGGTAAACACTTCTTCTACAGAGAGGTGTTGGAGCTCTTATTCTTTCATCCACAGTGTTAAAAGGAACAGGTTGAGTTTAGACCGGGCAGAGAGCTTAGTTTATGTTCATTACAACTTGCGATTGTTGTCCCATTACTGTGATGATGCAAAGACATTGTTGAGCCTAGAGATATCACCTTCCACAATTATATTCATGCAGAGGTGGAAAAATGATGGGATATGCTAAATGTTCCATTGCATGCATTAGCATATGTTTTGACACCTAAACACTATCATCCATCATGGATTTCAACAGTAGCACCTAGGGGGGAGTAAGAGAAAACCACACATAGATCTAGAGGTTCTAGAAAAATATATGATTGCATTGACTAGATTAATCCCTAATGAGGAGGAGGTTGCCTTGGTATGGAAACAGTTGAGCAACTATACGCTTTGCACTGGTCCATTTGGGAGCATGCATGCAATTAGAGATCGAGAGACTTTTTCTTCTATTGAGTGGTGGAACATGCATGGAGGTGCTACTCCAATTCTACAGACTTTGGCATTGCAGGTGCTATCACAGGTGGTAAACACTTCTTCTGCAGAGAGGTTTTGGAGCTCTTATTCTTTCATCCACAGTGTTAAAAGGAACGGGTTGAGTTTAGACCGGGCAGAGAGCTTGGCTTATGTTCATTACAACTTGTGATTGTTGTCCCATTACTGTGATGATGCAAAGAGTAATAAAGACCTTAAGTTTTGGGACAAGTATCCAGAGGAGCCCAATTTGGAGAATGTAGTGTTGCGATTAGAGCAATTAGAGGATGCTCTTATCCATGATGATGATGATAGAGTTGAGATGCCACCCCCATCTGGTCCCTTGATTCCCAGGTTCCATGGTTCAACACCAACAGCAGGGGCTTCGTCTTCATCAATTGCATTGCCACAACTTCCACAGCCACCATCTTCTTCATTGCCACCACGTGGAGGCCCACCGCCACGTACTCTTCGTGGTGGAAGGAGGAGAGATTAGTAGATATATTCACAATTTACCAGTGTTACACGGGGACTCGCCCCCCCACCTAGGGGTCTAAAATCCTCGCCCCCTCGCGCTCCGGGGTCTTGGGGACTTCTAGGGGACGTTTCCCGATGCCCCCAAAAATTAGGAAATTAAGGGGGGCGTCAAAGGGATGTTTCCTCAGATTGAGGGGTCGAGGGAGCGTGAAGGGGGCATGAGGGAGTGTGCAGGGGGCGTGAGGGGGCGTGAAGGGGGCATGAGGGAGCATGTGGGGCCCACAATTAAAAAAATTAATTTTTAAATGAAAAAAAATTTAAAAAAAAATTAAATGAAAAAAAATAAAAATAAAAAATATTTTAATAATCGATTGTTTAATTAAATTAATTTTTAGGTTTCATTTGTTTTCATTGTATCATTGTATCATCCGCACTTAGCACTTGCCGCCCAACCCTTAGCACTTGCCACAGCCGCCGAAAGAAGCCCGCAGCAGCTCGTAGTCGGAAGAAATTATGTTTTATGTTTTATGTTTCACTGTTTCAAACACAACTTTAAACTTATTTGCTTTTAAGTTTTAATATTTATGTTTCAGACTTGAGTTGTAAACTTCAATTTAAAGTTTATTTTGAATCTTGATATAATATCATATATGTCATGACTCATATGATATCTTAAACTTTATTTTCATTGTACATTGTTAGTAGTTACATTAATGATTATACAGTTACAAAGTTACATATGAATCCATTATGTATGTTTTAACTTTTAACTTTTAAATTTGTTTCAATTAGATGATTCATCATTCATCGATTTATAATTTTTAAATTTTATCATTTATGATTTATCTTTCATGATGTAAGTATATGATGACTGTATATACATTCCTTGCAAAAATGAAAAATATAGTTGCATTATAAATATTTATTATTAAATTTTCAATGATATATCATATATAATATTATAATATTATATGTATTTTTATATTTTATATTTTTATGACTCCGACGTCCACCCACGTTTCCTAAAAATTGGTAGGGAGCTTTTGCATAGGCCGCTCCCTCGCCCCCTCACTCCCATCTCCAGGGGACTTGGTGGAACATTGCAATTTACTTCTTTTGTCATAGATTAGACTTGTAGGCTTGTTGTGAATTTGAACTTTTTTGTCTTGGTGGTGGCCAAGTGGCATATTTTGTAAACATTATTATTTGAATTTTGGACATAACTAATGTTCATAGTTGGACACTTGCTAAATAATATGCTTTCTGTTTTATGTTTTATAATATGGTTAAATGTTTTATGTTTTATAATATGCAGCATGCTTAAATGTTTTATGTTTTATAATATGCTTAAAAATGTGATGTATGTTTGTTATTGCTAGAATCTAGAATCTAGATGGTTCACGCTCGAATAATTAATTATTGATGTGCAATGGAATCATGGATGTCATATCTATCTTGATTTATGTAAAAATATGTATGTTTTCATGTCTTCTACAACTAATTTGGTATTTGGAATGTTTGCTTTGAATATAAATACAAAAAAAATATAATATAAATATATAGTAGACTCTTCGCTTCCTAATTTTTTGGAAAAAGTCCCTGCTTCCAAAAAAAGTCCCCGCTTCGTGCAACGTTGGCTAGGAGTATTACTCGCTTCTACGTCCTTCCCAGGACATATGGCCGGACCCATCATTGGTTCCAGGGGACTTCTACAGTGAGCCAGTGCCCAGTTCGCCTCCCTCACCATTGATCATCAGATTCAGGATCCCTTGACATATTTAGCTCCATCAACTGATCTTCCAATCTTTCTATCCCACTCATTCTTTTTTTTTGACTGCCTACTGATTATTTTGGATAGTGACAGTGTCTCTATATGTGTGTTGCAACAGCACTACCACTTGTTTCTTTTTTTCTTTATGTTATTTTCAGAATATTCTAGGAGCTGTGATTGCACTCCCACATCATATTCATACTGATTGTACTCTTCAGTCCCATTGACCTACTTGTGTGGTCATTTGTTGGACATTAATAAAATCATCTTACCTTATGCAGTGATTTTATCCATTCTGCAGCGATAATCTGCATATTACTCCTAAGTTTATCATGGCATTTGTTGTGTAGAGAAATCTGAGATAAAAGAGATAGATGGACACAAATGGACAGAAACTGTTGTGCATGGATAAACAGTGTCCAAATGGAATGTGAATATCTAAATTTCTTATATAAAAACGTGCAAGAATTTCCTAATTGACCTGATGGATGAAGACTGCTATTCTTTTTAGATTAACCAAGAAGTACCTGTGCCATTGCTGAAGTCATGACTTCTGGAATAGGTTCAGTTGTATCTCCAATTCCAAGACTTATGACTTTTGCATCTGGGTATTTTTGCATATGTGCTGAACGTCTTCTTCCAATCTGATTTGGAAATTGAAATGTTAATCAGAGGTGTGATGTACAATCCAAGCTCAAAAATATATTACACAAAAGAACATAGTGAATGATCCCCTCGAGTTGGTACCATGACAATTAACTATCCATACAGCTTAAAGCTTGTCTAAGATAGTTAGAGAAGTTCTGCAAGTAGAAAAATGAGAATATCTGACGTCTGGCAATACATGTAAATTAAGAAAGATAGCATTCCTTTAGTATTGAAAATGCAAAAATAAAATGACCAATAACAGAAAACCCTATTTTCCTATGGATGGCTATGATAAACAAACAGATCGGAGATGTATATGGATGATCGTACACAATATAGGACTTCTAAATTCCTCTCAAAATACATAGCTGAATTAAGATTTTAAAGAAAAGGAGATTAACAAAAAAAACTTTAATGTTCTACAATATGCATTATTATCAACAATTTTAAGTAATATTTATTAGTAACAAACAACCAATTCATAATAATTCAACTCTTTACGCACTCTGTCATATAACTTATAACAATAAAACCTGAGAATAGTGAGAAAACTGACCTCTGGAAAGAGATATCCTGCTTGTAATTTGGCAATATTGCCATTACGTGGCACCTTTGTGGTGTAAACTGCAACCAGTTGACATCATCAATCAAATATGTAAAGATTTTATTATAGTAGACATTAATTTGTATCATTCTTGAAGAATTTTGGATTCATATAAAAGCAAAAAAACAATTGATAAGAACCCTACTTATTAAAACGTGAAATCAAAGGCACCCCTACTAGAACAAAATGATAAAGGAATCTTAGTCAGCTATGTTACTTTGATTATTGACAAGTGTCTATTTCAGGTTGGACGAATTTCAGGTTTGTTCTGGAACATTGACTAGCGTTCACTTGGGTGAATTTGGCATGGTTTGACTGCTATTTTTGCTGGAGTATCTCTTTTCTAGTAGGCCGCAGCTATTGGCACAAAATCCAAGGCAATATGGGCACTTTGACTGCAGCCCTAACTGCAAAACTTTGACTACAGGTGTCCTCTCTAAGTTGACCAAGTTTGACTGTCTGGAATTGGACTATTTTAGGCTCATTCCAATTAGCAAAGGAGGCCGCATTAATTGAACCAGGATCAATCTTTTTTGGAGACTACTTTGGCTGTTGCATTGACGGTTGACTGCTGACTGGTTAGGGCACATTGAATGCTGCTGACTTTTCAGAATTGTAGACTATCATCAAACCTATCAGATTTGACTTTGACTTCATCAGTTGGATATTGGTTTGGATACTTTGCAAAATTCAAGTCACATTAACTTTGACTTTCAACATTTTATTCTATTGGATATTCTCTCTCTATTGAACATTTGATATTTGATAATAAGAAGGATTGATTAAGGGTTTTCCCCCTCTGGGGGTTTGTACCTAGCTTTAGCCAAATATTTGTGTTCTCTTGTCTTGACTTCTCTTCTACATTTTATTGTTTATGTTCTATCTACAGTTACTGTCAATGTGAATTAATGGTTTATGTGATTGCTATTGGAAATTAAAGTGGAATTGTCATTGGGCTAATAAAGGGACATTGAAGTAATTTCTGCAAGCATAGAACATATCATTGTTGTCTAAAATTAACATGGTATCAGAGTTAAAGTGAGGACAAGCGCAAGTAAGAGAAAAACCAATTACCAAGATATTTGTTGACAAGGACTAGTCTCCATGGCTGCTACTTCATATTTCAAGACTGGGGATAAGCTCAATGACAAGTCACATTATCATGCCTTAAAGATGACCCTTGATTGTTGAAATTTGGTTACCGGAGGACAGGTGGTTCCCTAAGGCTTTGATCTTTGGCCTAGGGAAAAATGTCCAAATGTATTTCACTTTTTCTCCCAAAGTGACTTTAAGTGATAAAGTTATTAAGTCTAATTTTAAAGTGACTTTAATAAAGTCAATGTGAAATTAGAAAGTGAAAAGTGACTTTGGAAATCACTGACTAAGAGGATCTTTATTAAAGTGGGGTGAATTACAAAATAAAAAGTAAGATTTAAATGCACATTTAATCTCAGCCCTAGATCTTGTTGTACATATTCCCTTCTCCATTTAAATTTTGGCCACCAGTTCCTTTAAAATCTGTTTCCAATGTCTTTGTGGTCAAAAACCCCCCATGTCGCACTCATTGCCATCTTCTCTGCCCCGAAATATACTGTCCAAATGATTAAAATCCGCATTTTAAGTTATATTGGGCCGAAGCCCCCAGGTCCTTAGCCCCTCACCTCGTCGCTGTCATACGACTTGGGGCTGGAGACCGCAAGCTAAAAACAAAAGGGGCTTATTGTTTTAATAATCGGGCGCAATGGTGGCCGTCCGATCAAAACCCAAATCAACGAAGCGGACAACTTTTATACGGCGGCCCCCACATATGTACCCCCGCGCGCCTGAAACCGGTGGTATTCCCCCCGCACCAATCTCATCGAAGCAGCGGTATTTCCCGCGGGGGCAACGATTCCATACAGGAGGTGCCACGTGTTTTAGGTGCGGGTTTTAAAACTGCTTTTCTCCCGCTCGTTAAAGTTCGCAATATCGCCGGGCAGCGGGATTCACGAGAATCGTTGGATCTCCAGATTTCAATCCAACGACAGAGGTGTAACAGAACCGTCCGCCCGATAACATGTGTTCGCCATGTCCTATGGCCCGCCACCGTGTCGTTTTCACTCATTCCCGCTCGTTGACTCCGCCACGTCGTCCTCCTGCTCGTTCCTCCCGTACGCCCATGTGTCGTGCCCCCATGTTTCCGTGGTGTCACCCCATCGTATATGTATATATATATATATATATATATATATATATATGCGCGTCTATTTTCGACTATATTTCCCCATTTTATTCATTCCCCTCCCGCGACCTAATTGTTTTACGCGCTGTGCCTGTTAACTACATATCTCCATTGCTCTTCCTTTGCCACCCTATGTATTTCCGTCCCCTGTTCATATCCACGATGTTGTCTTCGTCACCACCTCCATTGTCCCCGCCTTTACCTGTGTCGGTTTTTCTAATATTTGGTGGGTTTTGCAGGTTCCAAGATAGCAGGAAGATATTTTAATCCGCTGCCGCTATTACAAAGGTTCAGGGCCCATGAAAGACTTTTTCCTGGGGTGAAATTTAATGAAAGAGGCTGAGAACTGGTGCGTGAAATGACCGCCATTAAAGAAGACACAGATATGGATTCTCAGAATCCTCCAGAGAAATTCGCCCCGCATTTAAGATCCAGAATTCAAATCCAAAGCTAAGGGCCGAGAGTACAGTACAGGGATGCAGATTATTCCAAATCTCTTACGGCAGCAGATTTTCCCTCAGCCAAAAGCATCACAGTGTATATATTTTATTATTTATGTCTTGTATATAAGGAGATTTTTATCTCCTAGCATTTATTTCTTTGGACAGATTGTTAGGTATATTCATTTACAGCTAGTCATTCATAGAGAAGGCGCGAATGTTTTCCGCCATTTTATTCAAATTAAGTCATTAATTGTGCCTCTTCTCCCTCCTCCTCTAGAAGTTTTTGTCTTCTCTATAAAGGCTCAAAAAGAAGACATTGTAAAGGTTCCAGATCTCTATCAGCAAACTGTGCAGCGAGAAGACTTCTGTATACATTTTGTAACATTTCTGTATGAAGTTTCAGAGCCCGTAGGGTCTCAGTGAGGAGGGGTTATAACTGTATTGAGGATTCTGGTCTTTGGTATCTCACAGTATGTAACTTTTCTTATGTGTTAATACATTATCTCATTTTCATGCAATTTATCTTCTTGTATCATGTTCTAGAATGCGAGTGGCTCACTAGTTTGCAGTAAGGATTCATCTTAAGTGGTGCCCTTTCTGGAATTAGTCAAGCGCTTTAAATAGGCCTAGAAGTGATATGCTGTTCCATGTTCACTCTTTTCCCATCTTTTCGCCATATTAGTTGCTTTAGGAGGGTGCTTTTTAAAACGCCATTGTCATATAAGGATTCATAAATCGGTGCGCCCTTATATGGTTCTCACAGGCATTCTGCACGCCCCAAAGCGCCCAATATCTTCTTATTTCTCACCGCACTCACTTCCCGATATTTGATTTCGTGATATATTATTTGAATCGGCCCTCTTTTACAATAAGCTGTTCAATCGTCCGATGCTTTCTGTCAAGCGATATGATGTCCCTACATTATTCCTATCTCTGTGTCACTTTCCGGAGAGAGATTGGTCCCATTCAAATCTAGTTTCCTTGTTTTAAACAAGAGATAGTAAGTGAGTTCTTGGACTGACAACCCAAACTATAAAGGACTCCTTGCTATATTAAGATGTCCTAGGCACTGGTCTATAGCAACTCTAGGCTGTCTCTAGGGGGGTGAAAAAATCATCCACCACATCTTTCTGGCGCCGTTGCCGGGGAGCGAATTCAACAATATTTGTTTCCCTAGGTTTTCGACATCTCATATTCACTCTCTAATCAGGTCAGCACAGAGAGGTGAAGAGTTGCAGATTTCTCACCTTGGCGACTCCACTGGTCTTTACTTGATAAATTTTATTGGAAGTCCTGGCTTCCCGGAAGCCCCATTTGAGGTCAGATACCTCACAGCCGAAAACACCTGTCTCTGACCCAGAAAAAATTATTCATAAAAGAGTTTGGAAGGAGAGGAAGTCAGCCCGTGCTGAAAATTCCGAGTGTTCTGTTGAAGATTATCCGCCCTCTTCTTCTCAAGAAGTTAGAACAAAAAATCCTGAGTTTTATTTGGAGACTCCACGTAGAGAAAGTGCCTGGATTGAAGAAGAGTCTCATCCTACTTTCGAGGCTGAAGAAATTAAAGAGGTCGTTGAAGTAGCTCCGGTTAACCGTGAATTATTCCCATCCACACCTCAAACCTTTGTGCAATATATTCCCATTGTTATTCATACTCCGCTTCCTCCTACCCCTCTCCCTTCATTTGTTTCTCAGACTGTTGTACAACCCCCACCTCCTCCAATGGCTAATGTTCCTGCATTTCTTTTGAACAAATATGCTCCCCTGGCTTTACCCCAGGTGTTGAATGATATGCCGCAGGATTATCTGAAGATTCTGCCAAGGTTTAATGGTGAAAATGATATTGATGCTCAGAAACATCTCGAGACAATCTGCTCTTTTGCGGAGAACTTAAATGTTGAACATCTGGATGTGGTCTTGAGGTTATTTGTGCAATCCTTGGAAGGTGAAGCCCGAAAATGGTTCAAAACATTGGCAAACCATTCAATCACCACCTGGGACCAGATGGAGAATGCTTTTCTCAGGAAGTGGGGAGAAAAGAAAGATCATGGGCAAAGCCTTGTTGAATTCAATACGCTAAAGAAGAAACATAACGAGGGGGTGGCAGAATTTATCAAAAGGTTTAATAAATTATATCTGAACCTTCCTGCTGATATGAAACCTCAACAAGTTGCTGCCAAAGTTGTTTTCATAGCAGCTTTTGACTCTGATTTCGGTTTCTCTCTGCGGGAAAGAATGCCTGTCACCCTGGATGATGCTCAGACAGATGCTCTAGAGTTGGAGGCAAATTTTGCTGCCACTGGGAAGTTAAAAGGAAAAATTGAACAGGAAACTAGAAGAAAAGGCAAAGAAGAGGTTTCTACCTCTAATCAAGAAAAGGATTCAGATAAAATGGATGAGATAAGCAAGATGATAAAGAAGATGGTCAAGCTAGAACTGGAAGCTAAGAATGTAGCTCCCAAGAACTATTATAATGCTCCAAACAGAGGATATAATCCTCAGTACAGAAAGCCTCCATTGCAGATATTGCCAAGGGAAGCGAAAGAACAGCAAGATCAGGTACCTCATCCCTTGTACCTTGAAGGACCAGCAGATGACTCCACTGGAGATGCAGCTTATGATTAGAGGACTCAAATCTGGCTTTTTCAAACAATGATGACATGGAGTGCCCCTTGCAAGAAGAAGATGAAGAGGCAGAGATTGACCATTACTGCAAGAAATTTGCTGATTTCATGGAAGCCCAATTCAACGTCAAATATGATCTCAGATCCTCGAGGAAGAGGACCAGAACTCAGGAGCAAGAAGAAGAACCACCTCAGAAAGAAGCATCTGCTCAGAAGGAATCAGCAGCAAAGAGATGTATAGAAAAAGGTAAGAATCTTCTAAATACCCCCTTGCAGTCAAATGATCAAATTCCTTCTTCTTCCAAAATAGTCAGTCCTCCTAATACTGAGCCAGTGTCAAAAGAAGTCAAGTCTTCAGTTGAAAATAAGGAGTCCAGAGAAGTAGTGATAGAAAAGCCCACATCTGCTTTTAATCTGCAAAAAGAGCTTGACAAGATTAAGATTCCTGTCCCTCTGATTGAATTGTTGAAACAGCCTGTATATCAATCTCAAGTTACCTCTTTCATGCTTCCTCCTGAAATACCAATTGCACCTGATAGTTTAAATCTTCAAGAAGAAAGACCCATGGTAGTCTTTGGCCCACATGTCGAGGAGATAGATCCTTCTACCCCTCCCTTTTATGTGTCCCTAGTCATTCATGACCTGCTGCTACACAATTGTATGTTAGATTCTGGGGCTTCCCATAATCTTATGCCTTTGTCTGTCATGGAGCAACTAGGACTGCAAATTACAAGACCATACAAAGATTTATATTCATTTGATTCTAAAAGAGTTAAATGCTTGGGAATGATAAAAGATTTAGTGGTCAATTTAGCTCAAATCCCAGCAAAAAGTGTGGTCATGGACATTGTGGTTGCTGATATCCCAGCCCGCTTTGGCATGCTGTTGTCAAGGTCCTGGGGTACAAAGATTGGGGGATCAATCAAATTGGATTTAACATATGCTACTGTCCCAGTCTTTGGAGGTCAAGAAAGGAGGTTATACAGGGAGACAAGATTTGTTAAAATAGTAACCAATGCTGATTGCTCAGATAATTCTCCAGTTTATAACAAAGAGGGAGACTTCTCATGTTTAATGTTAGAAGAAAATCAGAATTATGCACATGAGTCCCTTTTTGGTCAAATTCAAGCTGAACAGCCTGAAGGAAATCAGGAATCAGAGATTTGGACTTTGCATTTTGATGGGGCAAATTCCAGGGAAGGTAATGGAGCTGGGGTGTTGTTGATTTCTCCCACAGGAAAATGGGTGCCGCTGTCTTTCAAACTGGAATATGAGGCCACAAACAATGTAGTTGAATATGAGGCACTATTGCTGGGACTGCAGACAGCTAAAAACATGGGCATCCAATGTCTGAAAGTTTTTGGAGATTCTGAACTAGTGGTGAGACAGATTAAGAATGAATGCCAAACTAAACACCCATGGCTCAGAGAATATAGAAATGAAGTATGGGACATGATATAAAACTTCTTTTTAGCATTTAACATACAGTTCATGCCCCGGGAGCAAAACAGAATAGCCGATTCTCTTGCTGTAGCTGCCAGTACATTCCGTCCTCCTCAGAATCCACTGTTAAGATATGAAGTGGAGGTACGGTACAGACCATCCATTCCAGATAATATAAATCATTGGCAGGTTTTTGAAGATGATGAACAGATGAAGAGATTCATGGAGACGGTGGGAGAATTCACAAATATGGAAATTGATGATAATGAGGAAGAGGAAGTTGAAAATATTGCAGAAGATAAATGGGAAGAGAATATAGCAGGAAATAGAGTGCTGCAGCTGAAAGGAAATGTTATACCTAGGGGATTGGTGCCTCTAGAAAGATTATTCAATAAAGATGATGTTCCTTTGTAGCCAAACAGAGTGACAGAAGAAGATCAAGTGGGAGATTTGAATCTGGGTACTCATACTGACCCCAAAATTGTTAAATTATCTAAAAGAGTCCCAAAAGAATACAAGGAAAAGTATTTGAAATTATTTCAATCTTATAAAGATGTTTTTTCCTGGTCCTATCAGGACCTAAAAACTTTTGATGTAAATATAATACAACATAAGATTCCATTGAGGGAGGATGCAAAACCATACAAGTAGAAGCTCAGGCAGATTAATCCTCTGCTTCTTCCCTCAATTGAAAAGGAAATTAAAAAGTTGTTGAAGGCTAAAATAATTGTGCCCTTGAGGTACTCAGAATGGATAGCGAACCTTGTTCCTGTCCGAAAGAAAAACGAAGAAATAAGGCTGTGTGTGGACTTCAGGAATTTGAATAGAGCATCTCTCAAGGATAATTATCCACTGCCTAAAATGGACCACATCCTGCAGAAAGTAGTGGGAGCATCCAGAATGTCAATGATGGATGGGTTTTCTGGTTATAATCAGGTGGCTGTTTTCCCAGAAGACCAGAAGAAAACTGCATTTATTACGCCATGGGGAACCTTTGTGTATGCTAGGATGCCATTCGGATTAATCAATGCAGGAGCTACTTTTCAGAGGGCAATGGACATAGCCTTTGTTGGAGAACAGGACAAGTTTCTGGTAGTTTATCTTGATGATATCACAGTATTTTCAAAGAATGATGATGAGCATATTGAGCATTTAAGAAGAACTTTTGAGAAATGCAGAAGGTATGGCTTATCCCTCAATCCCCAAAAGTCTTTATTTGCATTAGATGAGGGAAAACTTTTAGGGCACATTGTAACAAAAGATGGTGTGAAAATTGACCCTAAGAGAGTTGAAGTGATAAATAGCATCTCTTTGCCAAGGAATAAGAAGGAAGTACAGGTGTTTTTGGGTCGAATAAATTTTTTAAGAAGATTCATTCCTAACTATGCTGAGATAGTTAGGCATATAACTAATATGTTGAAAAAGGATAATGAAGTTAAGTGGTCCCAGGAGTCTAGAGATGCATTTACAAGGATAAAACAGGCATTTGCTGAAGCTCCTCCAGATTACAGTAGGCCATTTATGATATTTTCATTTGCTTCACCTCATACAATTGCTGGAGTATTATTGCAGAAAAATGAAGAGGGATATGAACAGCCCATAGCAGTCTTCAGTCAGGTGTTGTATGATGCTGAATTGAAATATAATATATTGGAGAAGCAGGCATATGCCCTGGTAAAGTCCCTTAAAGCTTTTAGAGTTTATATTTTGCAATCTCATATTACTGCTTATGTTCCCACAACAGCTGTAAAAGACATTCTAGTTTAGGGAGACAGCGAAGGCAGAAGGGGAAGATGGATTGCAAAAATTCAGGAGTATGATTTGGATATAAGGCCTACTAAATTAATCAAAGGACAGGGACTTGCCAAAATGCTGTCTGAATCTAATCATCAAGCTCTGGGCATTAATCTATCTGTGATAGCAAATGAAGAATTAGAGAGAGAAGAGGAGCAGCAAGGACTAGAAATGGCCACTCAAAAGATACATGTGAAATATCTAACTAGTCGTTGGAACAAAGAAATTGTTGAATATCTTTTAACACTTAGTTGTCCATCGGGCTGTGACAAAGTAAAGTACAGAGCTGTAAGGATGAAATCTCAGAAATACGTCATTGCCAATGGACATCTCTATTGGAGAGACCCTCTAGGTATACTGCTGTTATGCCTCACAGAAAATGAAGTGCAGAATATAATGACAGAATTCCATGAGGGGATATGTGGAGGACATTACAGCTGGAGGGCTACAACACATAAGATCTTGAGGACTGGTTTTTACTGGCCAAAATTATATTCAGATACTTTTGCTTGGGTCAGAGCATGTGACAAATGTCAAAGGTTTGCAGAAAGACAGAAATTAGCAGCTTTGCCTTTGATTCCTATTCATGTGAATGAACCATTTCAGAAATGGGGATTGGATTTCATAGGAGAGATACATCCCCCATCCAGTTCCTTTAAAATTTGTTTCCAATGTCTTTGTGGTCAAAAACCCCCCATGTCGCACTCATTGCCATCTTCTCCGCCCCGAAATATACTGTCCAAATGATTAAAATCCGCATTTTAAGTTATATTGGGCCGAAGCCCCCAGGTCCTTAGCCCCTCACCTCGTCGCTGTCATACGACTTGGGGCTGGAGACCGCAAGCTAAAAACAAAAGGGGCTTATTGTTTTAATAATCGGGCGCAATGGTGGCCGTCCGATCAAAACCCAAATCAACGAAGCGGACACCTTTTATACGGCGGCCCCCACATATGTACCCCTGCGCGCCTGAAACCGGTGGTATTCCCCCCGCACCACTCTCATCGAAGCAGCGGTATTTCCCGCGGGGGCAGCGATTCCATACAGGAGGTGCCACGTGTTTTAGGTACGGGTTTTAAAACCGCTTTTCTCCCGCTCATTAAAGTTCGCGATATCGTCGTGCAGCGGGATTCACGAGAATCGTTGGATCTCCAGATTTCAATCCAACGACGGAGGTGTAACAGAACCGTCCGCCCGATAACATGTGTTCGCCATGTCCTATGGCCCGCCACCGTGTCGTTTTCACTCATTCCCGCTCGTTGACTCCGCCACGTCGTCCTCCTGCTCGTTCCTCCCGTACGCCCATGTGTCGTGCCCCCATGTTTCCGTGGTGTCACCCCATCGTATATGTATATATATATATATATATATATATATATATATGCGCGTCTATTTTCGACTATATTTCCCCATTTTATTCATTCCCCTCCCGCGACCTAATTGTTTTACGCGCTGTGCCTGTTAACTACATATCTCCATTGCTCTTCCTTTGCCACCCTGTGTATTTCCGTCCCCTGTTCATATCCACGACGTTGTCTTCGTCACCACCTCCATTGTCCCCGCCTTCACCTGTGTCGGTTTTTCTAATATTTGGTGGGTTTTGCAGGTTCCAAGATAGCAGGAAGATATTTTAATCCGCTGCCGCTATTATGTTGTCTGTGTGGCCCTATGAAAGACTTTTTCCCCGGGGGTGAAATTTTAATGAAAGAGGTCGAAGACCTGGTGCGTGAAATGACCGCCATTAAAGAAGACACAGAGATGGATTCTCAGAATGCTCCAGATAAATTCGCCCCGCATTAAATATCCAAGATTTAAATCTAAATCCAGGAGCCAAGAGTACAGTACATGAATGCAGATTATTTCAAATCTCTTACAGCAGCAGATTTTCCCTCAGCTAAAAGCATCATAGTGTATATATTTTATTATTTCTGTCTTGTATATAAGGAGATTTTTATCTCCCAGCATTTATTTCTTTAGACAGACTGTTAGCTATATTCATTTATAGCCAGTCATTCATAGAGAAGGCGTGAATGTTTTCCGCCATTTTATTCAAATTGAGTCATTAATTGTGCCTCGTCTCCCTCCTCCTCTAGAAGTTTCTGTCTTCTCTATAAATACTCAGAAATAAGACATTTGAAGGGTTCCAGATTTCTGTCAGCAAACTGTGCAGCGAGAAGGCTTCTGTATACATTTTGTAACATTTCTGTATGAAGTTTCAGAGCCCGTAGGGTCTCAGTGAGGAGGGGTTATAACTGTATTGAGGATTCTGATCTATGGTATCTCACAGTATGCAATTTCTCTTATGTGTTAATACATTATCTCATTTCATGCTATTTGTCTTCTTGTATCATGTTCTAGAATGCGAGTGGCTCACTAGTTTGCAGTAAGGATTCATCTTAAGTGGTGCCCTTTCTGGAATTAGTCAAGTGCTTTAAATAGGCCTAGTCATGATATATTGTTCCATGTTCACTCTTTTCATACTTTCTGCTATATTAGTTGCTTGAGGAGGGTGCTTTTAAAACGCCATTGTCATATAAGGATTCGTAAATTGGTGCGCCCTTATATGGTTCTGTTGTGTATCTGGGTATCAGTCTCATGCCAGCTAATATCTTCTTATGTTTCCTCACCGCACTCACTTCCTGATATTTGATTTCTGTGATATATTATTTGAATCGGCCCTCTTTACAGTAAGCGGTCTCTTAACTGTCTGATGCTTTCATGCTGAAGTTTTACATGATGTCCCTACATTATTCTTATCCTTGTGTCAGCTTCTAAGAGAGATTGGTCCCATTCAAATCTAGTTTCCTTGTTTTAAACAAGAGATAGTAAGTGAGTTCTTGGACTGACAACCCAAACTATAAAGGACTCCTTGCTATATTAAGATGTCCTAGGCACTGGTCTATAGCAACTCTAGGTTGTCTCTAGGGGGGTGACAAAATCATCCACAACAGATCTAAAGCTATCTCAGCCATTGGATTTAGGGATTCCCCAAAAGTCACTTAGTCTTAGGTTAAAGGAGGAAAAGAGGGAAAAGATCATTCAGTCTTTCATGAGCAGATTGAGAGAGGAGAGAAAGCTAAAGAGAAATTTCTGAGCGGAGGCAAAGCAGCAAAAGACACATAGCAAATCCATACAGCAGGAGGGCACATTTCCCAAGGCAGCATTTTCGAACAGCAGCATTTATTTGGCACGATTACCAAGACAGAATCTGTACAACATTGTTAGCACGCTTTTCGAGGCAAAGTACGGCGTTTTCGAAGAGTAGATTCAATAGTCAAGGGCACGATTTTCGAGGCAACTTTTTTAGGCACGAAAATCGAGGGATTGTTGTACAATCTGTACAATTCTGTACAGGCATAATCTAGCACATTTTCCAAGGCAGCAAGTACAGCATTTAATGCTGTAATTTTTCCTATAATTTTATGTTTGTTGTTGGCACGATTTTCAAGGTGGAAAGTTGGCACGAAAATCGAGATAAGTGGCACTGTGTTTTACTGTTCACTATAAAAGCATATTCAAAAATAAAGAGAAGCTTTCGAGCTGGTTTTCCCCAAGAGTTGTAAGGGGTTTTTCCAGGGTCATCTTGACCAAAAATCAGTGTGTCAAATTTCTGTGTGTGGCTGATTTATTTTCTGAGTTTTTATTTCTGTATTTTCAGCACTGTGAAATTTCCAGAATTTGTGCTTTCAGAAAATATTTATTTTTCCAGCTTGTTGAATGTATGGTTATGGGAATGGGCATTTAACTTTATGGGAGAAATAAGGAGAAACTGAAAATCGGAGTGGGTCTTAAAATTTCTACATTGATTTGACCTTGGAGGAGCATGAAGTATTTAACTATCTGCAAGGGAAAGTGGTGGAGCCTCCTTCAAATGCACCTGATACTGCTATAAAAAGTATAGAAAAGGTGAGGCTAAAGCTACGAAAAATTTAATTGACTCCATTCAAAAGCATTTGGTTGCCTATATTTCTGACTTGGGAACTTTTAGGGAAATGTATGATAAGTTGGTTGGGATGTTCAAAGTGAACAACGCAAATCAAATCCTCTTTCTCAAGAACAAGTTGAAGGATATTGAGATGGATAAAGGGGAGTCTACCCAATCCTATTTCATAAGAATAACTCAAGTAAAGAATGACCTGCTATCTTTTGGAGAAGTTACTGTTGACAGAGAACTCACCCTCATTGCTCTTGGAGGTCTTTCAAGGCCATGGGAAACATTTGTCACCACCATTCTCAATAATGACAAGATACCTGGTTTTCATGAGCTATTGGTTAGATGCACTCAAGAGGAAACAAAGATGATGCAGAGAGATAATTCCTACAATGGAAATGAACCTACTGCATTCACTACACATGTTAAAAGGAGGAATGACTCAAGAAGACAAGGTCAAGGATCTAAGAAGGGATTCAAAGGAAAAGGCAAAGGAGGATGCGACAATTGCAACAAGTTTGGCCACTATGCTGGAGAGTGTCCTCACAAGAAAAAACCTCCAAGGGATGACAACAACAACAACAACAATTACAAAAGCAATAACAATCAAATTAACAACAAGCATAACAATAAAGGAAAAAGGAATGCTCTCGTTGCCTGAGAAGGAAATAATCGACCTCCCAAGAGGACAAGAAATGGCAAGTATGAGGAAAATAATGTTGTAGAAAAAAACAAGATGAGTTCTATCTAATTTCTGCTCTATCTACTGCCTCTCCTTCGGATTCCTTGGATCATTGGTTAATTGATATTGGAGCCTCAAGGCGTTTCAATGGATATAAGGAGGCCCTCTCAAATTTAGTTGAGAAGAAAACTAATCTAAAAATTATTCTTGCAGATAATGTCTGTTGATTTTTTTGTAGCTTGGGAGTTACTCCAACCCCTAGGGTTCAGGGATTGGAGGGAAAAGCGCCACAAGAGTCACTTGCGGGCTTGGAACCCAAGTCTGGGGTTTTCCACCCATCGATGTTTGGGACAAAACGTGACGAGTTTTTGACATTGATGGATAAGAATAATAGTGCTCATCGAGATGAATCCGACGCATCGAAAATCATTCGATTCCAAGTTGTCGTTGAAGAGATGAATTTTCCCAGTATATGTGTGGGTTTGCATGAGTTGAAGTCCAGCGGGCCTAGTGTTAAGAGGCCTAATGACAGGTTGGCAGCCCTCTTGTTGACATTCGTTGGAGCCCTTGGATTTGGAATAAATACAAGGTGAGGGAGCATTCATTTGGGATCCAAGAAGTGCATCGACTCTCAAGTTTGGGCTCTGATTTGACAGCGGATCTGAAGCAGGGAGAAGGGACGCAAGAAGGACGTGATTTGGCACCGTTTTGGAGAGGTTCTCTCATGGATTGGGTGTGGACTTCTTGCTGAGATATAACGCAGATGTATTAGGCCTATTCTAGCTAGCGTGGAGGCTTTAAGGGCAGTAAAAAGGCAGTGGATCCCTAGCAGAGAATGTCGCAGGTTTGAGGTAAGTTTTTGGTATTTGTGTATGGTTATGCCTCTGTTTTAGGACGCAGTGAATGTTGTAGCAAACAGCAGCTTATGGAGAAAGTATAGAGGGTCGAGAGGCCTAGTTTAGGGTCTCCTTCCCTAGCCGCAGCCACTAAGAAGCTAGCGCAGTTAAAACAAAGGGTGTAGACCCTTGGACAAAGGCTTTGATCTCTTGTTGTAGCACTACCGCAGGCTGTAGGATGCTTTAAGGAGGATTCCAAGGCTGAACAGTGTGTGGGGATGACCTAGTAGGGACAGCAAGAAGTGCAACCAATTGGAAAAGGGAGAACACAGTGATTAGAGGATTGTTGTAGCATATTTTGGAGGGTTTTTGGATGCCCTTACCAGAGATAGGAAGCTACAGCAGTGTGCACAGAACCCTAGGCAAGATAGCAACAGCAGGGAGTTGCAGAAGATCTCTTGGTGATGATTGGATGCGAGTTGGATCGACGTCCTAGGTGAGGACATATTGTTGGAGCCTAGATTTGTGCAATAGCTCCTCTATTGCAGAAGCAAAAGGCAGTTGATGAGAAGTTTGTTGGTAGCCGTGTGTAAGGGTCTCCTAGGTGTGAGGATGCCCTAACTAGTTGTAGATGCTATAGCATAGACTTGGTCACTCGTGGACTGTTGGAGGGCAGCGTGAGAGTGGACCAAGTGTGAACGTGGATTGGGCACTTATGGTCTGCTGGAGGACAGTGTGATAGTGTCCAAGTTGGATCCCGGTGTGCAACACCTTGATGGACAAAGGTAGTTGCTAGAGTGGCAGTTGTAGGAGGTCAAGGGTCTGATCAGCCAAGAGCAATTTGTGGAGCCCGAGACTTGTGTGTTGAGAAGGACTTCTACAGCAGATGATGGCCAGTCCTCCTATCCTGTGTTGATTGTGGGAGATGGACATCTTGCAGTGATAGGTGGCAGCCCTTCGTGCCCTATGTTGGTCTTCATCGAAGCAACGCAGGAAGACCATAGTGGGCTGAAATCCCTGAGTGGCAGAGGAGCAGCAGTGAGCAGATTGAGAGTTGTTCACAAGTGGAGCTGTGAACAAATCGATGGGAGTCTCAATGTGTTGATGCATTAGTGGACGAACAATCAACTAGTGAGTAGATTAATAGCCAAGGTCCAGTGGTTAGATGGACTTGGAGCATTGATAGAGGCAGTAGCTGCAGATCCGGAGTTGAAGGACCGGACAGGTACAAGGTACGACTGAGAGGAGCTAAGAGAGCGTGCTACAGCAAGATGTCAGAGTATCTTGTTTTGTCTCTTGTACTAGTGGATGTATGAGGGCCATTATCCCTGGTACGGGAGCCCTAAACTGTTGTATTATATCAATTGGATTAATATAACGAAGTTGGGTTTAAAATTTTAAAAGTTGTATATATTCTCTGCATGTGTGATTTACTGTTGTTTATATTCCGTTGTGCAAAGTAGTTTTGTTGAGATTCTTTGTTTGGTAGCGTCAAAGATTTTAAGACTCTATCCTAGACCCAAGGTTATGGAAATTAAACAATGCCACCTACCCTGTAAAAGGATAGGAACTATTAATCTTCACTTGAACTATGGTCAAACCATACATCTTCAAGAAGTTTTGTATGTGCCTGATTTGAAGAAGAATTTGGTGTCTATTTCTGCGATGGAAGACAAAGGCTTCAAGATAGCTTTCATTGACGCAAAGGTACATGTATGGCATCGAAACTTCAAAGATTCTTTTACTCTTGGATTTAAGGTTGATGGTCTTTATCAAGTTGGTGGAATTCCTTTAGGAGCATTGGCACTGGAGATTTGCCCGCTTACATTACAAAGCCTTACTTGTGGTAAGGAAGATCATCACAGGAATGTCTAAGTTTCATATGAACCATGAAGGAGTATCTCAAGGTTGTGCACTTGGGAAACATATAAAGGGACCATTCCCTTCTAGTGAAAGCAAGACAACTGATATTCTTCAATTGATCCATTCTGACATGTTTGGTGCGTTGCCCATAACTTCATTAGGAGGATACTTATACTGTGTAATTTCTGTGGATGTCTTCTCACGCAAAACGTGGATTTATTTCTTGAAAAGGAAGGACGATTTGTTTCGTTCTTTCAAAGCGTTGGTGGAGAATCAAACCGGAAAGAAGATCAAGACGTTGAGGACTGACAATGGAACCACATATGAATCTAATGAATTCAATGACTTTTGCAGAGAGGTCGGCATTAAGAGGGAGACCATTGTTCCATATACTCGAAAGCAAAATGGGGTTGTTGAAAGAAAGAATCGAACTATTATTGAAGCTACCTGTGCCATGATCTATGATCAAGGTCTACCGAAATTCTTGTGGGGACAATTTGCTAACATTGTTGTATATGTTCAAAATAGAAGCCCTCATCAAGCCTTGGATTTCAAGACACCCGAAGAAGTCTTCATTGGTAAGAAACCTGATGTTTCTCATTTTAGAATTTTTGGTTGTCCTGTGTATTTCCACGTGCCTAAAGGGAAAAGGAACAAGTTGGAAGCTTCTGGGAAGAAAGGTGTGTTTGTTGGATACAGCGAAAATTCAAAGGCATATAGAATTTATGTACCTGATCAAATAGAGGTAGAAGTAAGTAGAGATGTTACCTTTAATGAAAGCACTACCCTCGAGAAAGCCAGAGATCTCCCCATCTCAAGGAAGGATGATGATGTTGTTGAAAAACAAGAAGAACCTCTGATGGATGAGGTTATGCCCGATGTTGATGGGTCAATGGATCCTCTTGATCCACCTCCTTCTGATCCCTCTACCTCAAGGAAAAGACCACTATGGCTCAAAGATACACTTTAAGATGTTGAAAATCATGTTGCTCCAAGAGCAACTTTTCGGGAAAGTAAGAAGCCCAACAGGTATCAAGGGTACTTGTCTGCCATGAGTACTATCATTCAATCTAAACCTTGCACTTTCGAAGAAGGTGTAAAGCACCAGGTATGGAAGGATGTGATGGCTGAGGAGTATGAGTCAATCATGAAGAATGATGTCTGGGAATTGGTGCCTAGACCCAAGGACAAGTCTGTGGTCACTTCAAAATGGATCTACCATGGAGCAGAGGGAACTGCTGAAAAATATAAGGCAAGGTTTGTGGCTCGTGGTTTCTCTCAAAAGGAAGGAGTTGACTATGATGAAATATTTGCACTAGTTGCTTGATACACCACTATCTGATCCATAATTGCTCTTGATGTTAATCAAGGATGGAGCCTACATCAAATGGACATCAAGACTACTTTCTTGCATGGCTCACTTAAGGAGGAAGTCTACTTGGAACAACCTTGGGGGTTTGAAGTCCAAGATAGAAGGACACATGTATGCAGTTTGAAGAAAGCCCTTTGTGGGTTGAAGCAAGCCCCTAGGACTTGGTATGAGAGAATTGATAGTTATCTTATGAAGCTAGGATTTACAAGGAGCTATGTTGATCCAAACCTATACTTCAAGGTTGAAAAGGACATGCCACTTATTTTGATCTTGTATGTCGATTATCTATTTCTAACTGGCGCAAACACTCTCATTTATCAATGCAAAGGGAGTTGAATTTTGAATTCAAGATGAAGGACCAAGAACTAATGCATTACTTCCTAGGCCTAGAGGTCTAGAAAAAGCTAGGCGAGATTTTCCTTTCCCAAGGGAAATACATTGTGAAGCTCTTAGAAAGATGTAGTATGGTGGAATGAAAATCTGTGTCTACTCTGATGGAACTAAATTTGAAGAAGTTATGAGGAAGTGTTATTAGTCCCGAATTGGCAAGTCCTTTTGAAAATCAACAACTTGTGGGGGGCGTGATGTTCTAGGTAAACTCCCGACCTGACATATGGTTCGTTATATATACTTTGAGTCGATTTATGGTTGAGCTTCATCATGTACATTAGATTGTTGCAAAGAATCTACTAAGATATCTTTATGGCACTATCAACTATGGACTGAGATATACTGCCAAGAATTTGGGGCTACATGTATATTTTGATGTTGACTGGGCTAGCAGTGTGTGTGAAAATTTCTAAATCTAAGTTACAAAAATACTACTGCAGAATCTGATTTATATTACCTACTTGTTTTCATTAATTTAACAATTTATTTTATGAATACATCTAGAAAATATTAATGTAAAATTGTAAATACACTGCAGCCTACACAACTATACAAAGCAAGTACTGAAAGATAAATGAGACAATCAGACAAAAGACACACTTATTTTCGGACAAATGTCCCTGGAAAAACCCAATGTGGGAAAACCGATGCAACAGTTCTGAGGGTTTATATTATTAAGCGGCGGTAACCTGAGTACATCTAGGGTGCCATAATCTGGCTCACCCAACAGAGAATATCCTCGACAGACGGATAAAATAGTGAGTTTTACCTCACATTGCAAGTCTCGGTTGATCCTGATCAGAAACTGGTGAAACCCCAGCTGCCTTTGTGCTGCATCTGCACAATAGATGCGTAGGCCTGCATGGGTCTAGCTGAAGACTGCCTCACCCCTTCTCTGCACTGATCTACCTCTCAGAAAATCAAGTTTCAGCCCTGTTGGCTTAGAAACCCGATCTCCAACTATTTCTGGATTGTCCCTTGGAGCCTCTGTGCAACCCTTGCATGGGCCTATGTCACACTCTCTGGGGTCTGCGTCACCTCTCCTAGTGGCTGCGTTGGATCCTCTGCGTATCTACTGCCTATTTGCTATGTACTCTTGGTCCTCCGACCAACAACTGCTTTTGCCTCTCACTGCAGCACTAAATCACTCAGATCCGATCTTCGTTCGAGCACTGCTCTGTCAGAAGAATCCGATCTCTAGATTCAGACTCTCTGTGTGTTCTCCAACTGACCCTCAAGCCTTCCTTTATACTTTTCTTGTTGATGAATCAACAATTGTGATCTAATCTCTAATCGACGGCTAAGATTAGAGAAGACTTGATCTTCGTTACTTAGAACATTCTCACCCACATTTAAATTAATTCACTTTAATTATTTTATTTCCCTAAGTTTTAACTTAGGCACCATTTAAAATAATTAATTATTTCAATAACTTAAGCTCCGAGTGGAATTTCTCCAAACGATTTCTGGGTCTAGGAGATCTCATGTGCTCTAGCCCCTCAACAAAATTTCAGAGCTAGAGCACATTTGATGCTACCCAAAAATCAGCACTCCCTCTTAGCGAGGAATGTGCTCTAGCAATACTTCATACCAGAAGCATCACTCTGATGCACGGCATTAGTCATCTGGGCTACTGATGCTCTACTGCTACCCCTCATCTATTGCATTGATGCCTTCTGTACTGGTGGCCATGACAGTGCCACTATCACTACCTCATATGTACTGCAGCTCCCTCTCAAATGTTGCATCATGCTACCCATAGCACTGCCACTGCTAACTGTTGCACTGCAACTCAGTTGCTGAGAGTTAAGCAACTGAAACATCCCAAAAAATCCTGACATATAAGTCAGTATGGATGCATCTCGATGGTGAAGCTCCCTCTGCTGCTAATCTGCGTTGACCCTCTGATGCTCAGCGTTGATGCTGCTCTACACTCCATTGTTGAAGTCCATCAACCACTGCATTGTTGTTGCTACGTTGTTGCTGCCTCTGCTCTACGCTACTTCAAACTTTAGCATCCTAGCTCTGCCAGTGTTGCTCCATCCTCCTTGCACCAACTGACTCTAGTTATCCTGCTACTGCCATTAAGGGCTCCTGTAGCTCATATGTGATCCAAGAGTTTGGGCACCTCAAGGATCCTACCCCTCACCGAAGTTCAAAGAACTACAGATCAATGTCGCCCCAACTCTTCTCTCGAGGCACATGAGCACTCATGGCACAATCATCATCATCCTTAGCTGCAGCAGCCTTCGAGTCAGATTCTTCTTTGCCCTTCTTCAAAGGGCATTGTGTGGCGAAATATCCCAATTCTCCACATCTGAAGCATCTGACCTTCGAGAGGTCCTTCTTCCTTCTCTGTTGCCCAGGTTGTCCCTTAGATACGAGAGTCACATCTTCCTTTTCCTCCTTGATTTTGATCCCTGTGTTGTTGTTTTCGACCTTGGTCAACCTTCTGATCTCTTCTTGTCAAAGAGTTGCCCACATTTCTTCCCAGTTTGGAATAGTCTCTCAGCCCAAAATACATTGGACAAAGTTTCCCCAGTCTTCAGTGACTGCATTCAGGGCAGTGCTAACCATGAGACCTCGATCTAGTGTAGCCCCTACGGAAACAAGTTGATCTCGGGTCGCTTTCAATATGATAAGGAAAGCGTTGATCTCTTCTCCCTTCTGCATCTGAAATAATCTCAGCTGATTCTCAAGCAACATCTTCCGTTGAACGGAAGTTCCCTGGTACAAAGTGATCAACGAAGTCCACATCTCATTTGTTGTGTTCTTCTTAGCAATATGTGGGATCACATGATCCTTGACTCCATCCATGATTATCCGTTTTGCCTTCGCTTGAGCCTCTTCGTACTTCTTGAGAGGATTAGCATCAACAGGAACAATAATTGTGCTCACGACATGTAGCTTGATGCGATGTTCATCCAAAACAGACAGGATCCTGGCCTTCCAGATACAAAGTTGGATGTTCCATCTAACCTGTCTTGATCCCCCAGTCCATGTGCAGCCATTTCTGCTAACCAAAAAGATGTTGAACAAGTTCTTTTCTCCCTCTTTTGTTGCTGCCCTAACAAAACTCAGATCTGGATTTCTTTCGCGCGAGAAACCCTCTAAGGAACAAGCTCCCTCTGAATATCGATTTCCTTCACGGAAATCCTTTTGCCAACTAATGTCAAAACACTCCTCTCCGATCTCTCTTTGTTGTTGATTAGCACTGGATCTAGACTTCTTGGTAAAAAGTATTCTAAGGAATTGCTTCCCTCTACTTTGCCACTGCCCCACTAGACATTGTTTTGCACCAACAGAAACAATGCCCCACCAGCAAATCCAAAATAAAATCGTACTGCAGCTCCAACCATGGCAACCGAAAAAATGAAGCTCAGAAACCTCTGCGCTGGCCCAACAATCACTGCGTTGCCTCCTGCAGCTACAGCGTCACCCTAGTTGGCTGACGCAAGCTCTGCGTGAGCCCCTCTAGTGACTGCGTCACCCTTCCTCTGCCTCTTTCTGGTTCAGTGCTGTCACTTGAGACAGTCGCTTTCCTGCAGCAAATTTTTCTTCATCCTTTCATTGATGGCTTCAACTCTACTTGAGCTGCAATAGCTCTGATACCATTTGAAAATTTCTAAATCTAAGTTACATAAATCCCACTGCAGAAATCTGATTTACATTACCTACTTGTTTTCATTAATTTAACAAGTTATTTTCTGAATACATGTAGAAAATATTAATGTAAATACACTGCAGCTTACAGAACTGTACAAATCAAGTATTGAAAGATAAATGAGACAATCAGACAAAGGACAAACTTATTTTCGAACAAATGTCCCCGAAAAAAACCAATGTGGGAAAACTGGTGCAGCAGTTCTGAGGGTTTATATTATTAAACAACAGTAATATGAGTACATCTAGGGTGCCATAATCTGGCTCACCCAATAGAGAATATCCTCGACAGAGAGATAAAATAGTGAGTTTTACCTCACACTCCAAGTCCCGATTGATCCTGATCAGAAACTGGTGAAACCTCAGCTGCCTCTGCGCAGTAAATGCGTAGGCCTGCATGGGTCTAGCTAAATACTGTGTCACCCCTTCTCTGCGCTAATCTGCATCTCAGAAAATCGAGTTTCAGACCTGTCGGCTTAGAAACCCTAATCTCCAACTATTTCTGCACTGTCCCTTGGAGCCTCTGCATGGGCTTGCGTCACACTCTCTAGGGTCTGCGTCACCTCTCCTGGTGGTTGCGCTAGATCCTTTGTGCATCTGTTGCCTCTCTATTATGTACCCTTGGTCCTCCGACCAACAACTGTTTATGCCCCTCACTGCTGCACTAAATCACTCAGATCTGATGTTCGTCTGAGCATTGCTCCGTCAGAAGAATTCGATCTCTAGATTCAGACTCTGTGTGTGTTCTCCAACTGACCCTCAAGCCTTCTTTCATACTTTTCCTGTTGATAAATCAACGGTCATGATCTAATCTCTACTTAATGGCTAATATTAGAAAAGACTTGATCTTCGTCACCTAGAACATTCTCACCCACATTTAAATTAATTCACTTCAATTATTTTATTTCCCTAAGTTTTAACTTAGGCACCATTTAAAATAATTAATTATTTCAGTAACCTAAGCTTCGGGTGGAATCTCTCCAAACGATTTATGGGTCTTGGAGATCTCATGTGTTCTAGCCCCTCCACAAAATTTCGGAGCTAGAGCACATCCGATGCTACCCAAAAATCAACACTGTCGTGGATAGAAAAAGCACATCTGGATGTTGTTTTTCTTTGGGATCTGCTGCAATTTCATGGATGAGTCAAAAACAAAAAATCGTTGAACTAAGCACCATGAAGGTTGAATATATTGCAGCTAGTATGGCTTGTTGTGAAGCTATTTGGTAGCGGAAACTCTTCAGTGAGCTATTTGAGCACATGCTCGATACCACCGTCATTTATTTCAATAACCAAAGTGGGATTCTCCTTTTAGAAAATCTCTTGTTCCACAACCGATCCAAGCATATTGATATCAAGTACCACTTTATCCTAGATATGGTACAACAGGGAGCAATAAGGCTCCAACACATCAGGACTGATGAACCGGTTGTTGACATCCTCACAAAGCCCTTGGGGAAGGCCAAGTTCTTAGCCTTCTGAGAGAGACCTGGAGTCGTGGAAAAACCCTCTCATCAGGGTCCCACTTTAGTTGGACATTGAGCTCTAGGAGATCCGGGGGGGGCTAGGGTACTTCTTGGAGCTATATGAGCACAAGGTGAGTGGTTCACCTTTCCCCGTGGAGTATATACCCCAGCTTGATTGAGCATAGGGTGAGTGGTTCACCGTCCCTTATGGAGGAGACTATATGAGCATAGGGTGAGCGATTCACCTTCCCCTATGGAGTACGTTACATGAAAATAGGGTGAGTTGTTCACCTTCCCCCTACGTTGCACAGGTTCCCGCACCCGGGGGTGGGGTTCCCAAACCTGCACCGGGTTCCCGCACCCAAGTACCGGATTCGGGTACGGGTTCTTCTTAGAAGAACCCAAACGAACCGGGTTCTTCTCAGAAGAACCAGGTTCTTCAAAAAAAAAAATTCAGGTTCTTGGGTTCTTTTGGTATGAAGAGCCCATCGTTTGGGTACTTAGAACCCGAATTTCGAGTTCTTCAGGGTTCTTCATGAACAATTTTTTCAAATATTTAAATTTTTTTAAATGATTAAAAATTAAAAAATTTAATTAAATTTTAATAAATATTAAAAATAAATTATAATTTAATAAAATAAATTATAAAAACTATTTTTATTTTTATTTTTTTTCTAAATTTTAAAACCTTCATGATTCAAAGTTCAAACGATAAATAAAAATTAAAATCAAACTATTTTGATTTTTTTTAAAGTTAAAAAATATTGCTCTGCTCCATAAATAATTTATAAGTTGTTATTAAAAGAATCTAATTTCAAGACCTACCTTCAAATAGAAATGATAGCACCTTTCACGAGCAAATCATTTTCTTATTGACTTATGGAGTTAATATAAAAAATTAAGTTTTAGATAGCCGAGACATGATATGATCTGGAAGAAATAATAGTCTGAAAGAGGTTAAGTAATATATATGCGTTTAATGTTCCCGAAAACGAGATAATTAAGGGGTCCATAAAGAGAGTACAATGGTCAGAAAGAAGTGAGATTTTGGGTCCTGAGATCACTTGGGTGCAGGATGCAAAACGCCAAGTGAGGTAAGTATACTTATGGGAGGGATAGAGGTATGATTGTCAAAAAAATGTGAAATTTTGGGTCCTGAGATTAATTATGTCGAGTGCAAAACACGAAAATGAGGTGAGATAGTATACATGTGCAAGGGATTGGGAGAGAATAAGAGGATGCAGGGCAAAAACATATTTAAAATTATATTTTTGTTTTTTTAAGTTGGAAATTGGATGCGGTGTTAGGAAAATATCTTGTAAATTTAACAGTATATAGTTTCTTTATGCTTTAGGAGTTGAGATTTTTGGAAAGACGTAGAATCTTGAAAACTCTGAAACTACTAGAAAGTATGTCTTTTTTAGATTTTTTACTTTTTCTAAATTCTGGAGATAATGAAAATTTTCAGAATGTTTTGAATAACCTATAGAATATGGTGCTGAGTGGAGTCGGTGTAAAGGACGGAGTGAATTAATAAGTGAATACAGTCAACTTTTCTAGTGAGTATTTTTCTGCTACGGTAAAATTTCACTCTAATTTATTTATTTTTATTTTTTTGGAAATAATGATGATTTGGGTAATTTTTAAATGGTTTATAAGTTGCAAGAACAAAATTCTGTGATCAGAGTTCATATCAACAATGAGAAACAATAAATGAAGCAAATTTTAATTTTGAAATTTCAATGGCAAATGTCACATGTGAATGTTGAAACTTGAATGTTCATTGTTGATTCTTGAATGATGTGCATGTTTAAATCTTTAAAGTTTATAAATTATTAGTGTCATTAAATTTATAATTTATAAAATATAGTATTATATATGATATATAAATTATAATTTATAATTTATAATATATATTAATATAAAAATACCCAGACGAACCAACGCACCCTGTTTCAAAAAATGTAGTCCCCGTCCCCGTCCATGCACCCGCACCCGCACCCGCACCCACGTTTCCTGGCAACATAGCCTCCCCCTGTGAATGCCCCAACATACATCCTACCCTTGATGTTTAGGACTCTTGGGAAGTACCTCTCATTTGGCCAATGAGTTGGGAAAAGTGGTTAGGGACCATAGCACTACAAATGGACGCATCGTGTATTGTCGTACTCCCTATGACTAGGATGCATTATGTTCAACCACTTGATCGCTCAGGATCAAGTCCGATTGGGGTTCTACCCCTGGTCATGTGGATTGACTTTCATCAACGAAAAGAGAGAGGTAATGTCTTGTGACTCGCTCTCAATCGATCCTTCTTATTATCCATGATATCAATCTTCGGCAGAGACGAGACGAGATGCAGAGGTAGTACATGAGGATCACAATGGCATGATGATTGATGAATATTGGTAGGTGGAATTCTCCCTAGTTGAGAGGGAGTGTTAAAATATGCAACTAAGGCCAAATTCCACTTTGGACAACTGATTGGCATTAGATGATTATTGGAAAAAATTCCTCTTTCCAAGAGGGCCAAAATTGTCCCTGGAAGCACTGAATTTGGACAAGGTGAAATATGTTTTTAATGTCAAACCCACAAGAGCACATTTGGCCAAGGTCGGCTTGGGGTCAAATTAAACAAAATGATCCCCCTCTAGCACATATAAATAAAGGAGACCCTCAACCTCATTTGGCACATCAACAACACAAAAACATTTTCTTCTCTCCCCTTCATTGATTGGTTTTTACAGCTCATGGATTGCAAAGACTTCTCACACGTGCAAAGGGACAAGTGAACATTTCAGGTTGGACGAATTTCAGGTTTGTTCAGGGATGTTGACCAACGTTGACTTGGGTAAATTTGGCATAGTTTGACTGTTGTTTTTCGTGGAGTATACCTGTTCTAGCAGGCCGCGGCTATTGGCATAAAATCCAAGGCAATCTGGGCACTTTGACTGCAGCCCTAATTGCAAAACTTTGACTACAGGTGTCCTCTCTAAGTTAACCAAGTTTGACTGCCTGGAATTGGATTGTTTTGGGCTCATTCCAATCAGCAAAAGAGGTTGCATTGATTGAACCAAGATCGAGCTCTTTTGGAGATTACTTTTACTGATGCGTTGATCATTGATTATTGACTGGTTAGGGCACGTTGCCTATTGCTAACTTTTCAAAATTGCAAGTTGTCATCAAACTTATCAGATTTGACTTTGACTTCATCAGTTGGATATTGGTTTGAACTTTGGATACTTTACAAAAGGCAAGTCACATTAACTTTGACTTTCATCATTGTACTCTGTTGAACATTTGATACTTGATAATAAAAAGGATTGATTAAGGGTTTTCCCCTAGCTTTAGCCAAATATCTGTGTGCTCTTCTCTTGACTTGTCTTCTGCATTTTATTGTTTATGTTCTATCTACACTTACTGCCAATGTGAATTAATGGTTTATGTGATTGCTATTGGAAATTAAGTTGTAATTGTCATTAGGCTTATAAAAAGACATTGGAGTAATTGTTGCAAGCATAGAACATACCATTGTTATCTAAAATTAACAAGGAGTAACTCCTATGCCTTGAGAAGGAGTTACACATGCAAATAGGAGTGTAACTTATGCATTAAGGAGAGAATTGTAACTTGTGCATTAAAGAGGTGTAAGAGGAATCTTTTGATGACGAGTCATTAAAGTGTGTAAGAAAGCGTAAGAGGTGTGTAAGAGCATTAAAGAGAGAGAAGAATGAATCCATTAAGAGAGAGAGAGTAACATATGCATTAAATGAAAAGAATTACATACGACATGATTGAGAGACTTAATTTTTTTTAATAATAATATAATAATATCATAAAGAGGATAATAGTAATAACAATAATAATATTGATGATTAAGTTAAAAATTAAACAATTGAGATTGATTAAGGACAAGTTAAGTGATTTTCCACCATATACATATGATTATGAATTGATGGAAGGTGATTTACTATTTTTGAAAGTCATGGTTACAAAGATACACAAACTTTCTATTTTTAGAAAGTCACTCTAGAAAGGTCAGTAATGAAATTTTATTTCAAGGAAATTCATCTCATAGCTGCGAATTTTCAACACTCCCTCTCAGATAGGGAGGAATTTCTTTCTGATACAAGGATTTTTGTTATCACTGCTTTGGAACAATGATGTTACAATCTAACGAAGAATAATCATCATAGGGGAGATACATCCATCATCCTATACACTGCTTGGGGGATCCACTTGTCAACACATGACAAGGATCTTCGCACAAACAAGAGTCCTCTTTGCTTGGAGGGATCCACTTGTAAACACATGACAAGGATCTTCGCACAACCATGACTCCTCTTTGCTTGGGGGGATCCACTTGTCAACACATGACAAGGATCTCACACATCCAAGGTTCATCACTACTTGGGGGGTCAACTTGTCAACACATGACAAGGATGTCGCTCAGCCAAGGTTCATCATCCATGACCGTTCTCTCTAGGAATGGTCACCTTTGTCAGTCCAAGCTGCTCTCTCAAAACCAAGGAATTCCCTTTCGGAAAGGCTTGGTAAGAATGTCAACAATTTGATTATCAGTAGTTATATGATAGAGTTTCACTGCTCCTCTTTGCACCATATCCCGAATATAGTGATATTTGATCTCAATGTGTTTGGACTTGTCATGGAACACGGTATTTTCAGCAAGTCGAATCCCACTGTTATAGTCACAGTTAATTATTCTAGTATCCAATACTTGCTCAAAGAGCTTTCTTAGCCATACTACCTCACAACTAGCCATGCTAGCAGCATTGTCTTATGCTTCAGTCATGCTAAGGGCAACAGACTTTTGCTTTTTGCTCATCCAAGATATCATGGCAAATCCTAAGGTGAAGCAGCACCCTGATGTGTTTTTTCTGCCAGTAGAGTTACTGGCCCAATCAGCATTAGAGTATCCATGTAGCCTTACATCTTGGGCAGTATATCTCAATCCAAGATTGATGGTCCCATGCAGGTACATCAACACATGCTTTGCAGCAGCCCAGTGTGCATGAGTAGGCTTAATAATGTATTGACTCAAAGCATTGACTGCAAAGCACATATCTGGTCTAGTCTTCACTTAGAACATCAGAGCCCCAATCAGTTGATGGTACTCGAAAGGATTAGCCAAAATCAGGTCATGCAGCTTTACCACAAAGCTTCTTTAAATTCATTTCCATTGGAGTATTCATGGACTTACACTTAGTCATGCCAAACCTTTCTAGTAGTTTGACAAAATATTTTCCTTGAGAAAGGAAAATATCACCAGATATTTGCCATAACCCCAAGCCCAGAAAGTAGTGCATCAAACCAAGATATTTCATTTCAAATTCAAAAGCTAACTCCCTCTTACATTGGAGAATAAGAGGTTCATTACCAATCAGAAATAAACCATCAACATACAATACCAAAATCAAAAACATACCTTGGACTATCTTAAAGTAAAGATTTGGATCAGCATTACTTCTGGTAAAACCAAGTTTCTGTTGATTTTTGGGTAGCATCGGAAGTGCTTTAGCTCAGAAAATTTGTGGAGGGGCTAGGACACATGAGATCTCCAAGACCCAGAAATAGTTTGGAGAAATTCCACCCGGAGTGAAAGTTATTCAAATAATTAATTATTTTAATGGGGACCCTAAGTCTAACTTGAGGAAATTAAATAATTAAAGTGAATTAATTTAAACATGTGGGTGAAAATGTTCTAAGTGACGAGGATCAAGTCTTTTCTAATCTTAGTCGTTGATTAGAGATTAGATCACGGTCATTGACTGTTCAACGAGAAAATTATTAAAGGAAGGCTTGGGGTTAGTTGGAGAACACACACAGAGTGGTAGCACTTGAGCTAAGTCAAAATTTTGGGGTGTCGTTTGTTGAGAATTTTCGAGTGAGCTTGCAGTGCAACAAGGGGCAGATCGACAATGGGATTGCAGATCCAAGGCCGAGGATACATTGGCAGAGAGGCAAATCCGTACCAGAGTAGCGCAGTCCCAACAGGGGTGACATAGGCCCAACTAGGCTCACGCAAAGGCTCATGCAGACCCGAAGGGGTTACGCAGAGCAAGGGAAGCTGACGCAGAGCCATCAGCGGCAGCACTGAGGTTTCAGTGGGCCGAATAGGGCTCGTATTCAACAAATCCAGAAGGGGTGACGCCAGTGTTTTAAAAATCGGACTCGAGTTCTGAAACGGCCGAGGGTTGGCTCCGACTCCGACTCCGACTCGGTATCAACTCAGCCAGTTCAGTTTCGATGACTCGGTTTTTGTAAAAAATACATTAAATATTAACTTTTTTGTAAAAAAACATAATTTTAAAGATTTTCATTCATGTTTCCAAACACAAAGCATTACAATATAGACAAAAGACAACATATGATCAAAGTAGGCTCATGAATATATCCATTATATCAAAATTGCACCCAGTGCACTATCCAATACATGATGATGATATAGAGATCAAAACAAAAAACATAACCAAGGAGGCTCTAAATGGCCTCTACAACAAAACATGAATAGTCACTACTGCTACACATCTGACAAGCCAATGTCCTCTTCCTCAAACTCTGAACCAGAGGGGGATTCCACTCGCTCCTCCTCTGAATCAGCATCCTCAAATGGAACTATAGCCCTACCACCCTGAGATAGACGAGTTATGCGCCTCCGTCGTGGCTGACTAGAGGAAGTGCCTATGTCTGCAACTGGAGGGCTTGGGACTGGGCCTGCTACTAGTGGATCTGCATTGAGCAGAGGCTCTACCTGTGTATCAAAGTCCATCCCCAAACCAATATCCTCATCAGAGTCAAACTCTGGTGGACAAGACTCCACTACCCAATTTGATGTTGGATCAATATCCTCCAACATAATGGGATCTGAATCAAGTCTTTTGTTCAGCAATTGGTTGCGTCTTAGTCGGAGGTTGTACTGGACATACACTAGATCATTTAACCATTTTTGCTCCAAACGGTTTCTCTTCTTTGTGTGAATCCTCTCAAAGACAGACCAATTGCGCTCACACCCAGAAGCACTGCAAGTTTGACTCAAAATGCGTATTGCAAACCTCTGCAATTCAGGACAATGGCTACTCCCACCATTGTGCTGCAAAAAATGAGTTTCAGTTAGCTCAACAAATTATATCCAACTTTGAAATTGAAATTATAAACAATTATACAAAATAATAAAATATGAATTTGAAAATTGAAACTTTTTGTTTACCTGGCTCATCCGATTCCCTTGCAATCCTTGCAAGGTTCTTGCTAAAGGTACATGTGGCTTGGCTGAACACAGTGATCTGATTGTGTATCTCCAACTGGCCACTCTCTATGGGGATCATGCGATCAATGCAATCAATCAATCCATCTCTAACCTCCCCAGTCAAAGCTCTTGCTTCCTGAGCTTTATAATGATACCTTGGGTTCAGAAAATACTCAGCTGCATGTATAGGGTGATGGAGTTGATTGTTCCATCTTTGATCAATGATTGCCCAAATGGGCCCATACTTACCACTATGTCCTTGTATGCTGCCCTTATTTGCTCTTTTGCTTTATCCATAGCCTCATAAATGAAGCCCATAGCCAATCTTTCCCCATCCACCAACCACAACACCTTAACCAGTGACTCAGCAAGTTTCACAATCTCTGTTGCCTTTTTCCAAAATATTTCTTCATTAAATTTCTTTTTCACATCTTTGCCATCCTGTTTGCGAGCCCACTGACATTCATTCCATTCATCACTAGAAAACAACTTTTGCAAGTTTTTATGTTGGGCAAGCATATATTGCAATGTCAAAAATGTGTTGCAAATCTAGTGACGGCAGGCCTAATAATTTCCTTCCCCCTGTGTGTTTCTCCATCAGATTCAGAATCCATGAGTGATTGTAAATATATTTTGTGATGCTTTTAGCATGCTCTATAGTGCTCTTGATCCAGTCTATTTTGCCAATATCCTTAGGCCTATGCAATGTGCAGCACCTGGGGTCCAAAACATGGTTGGGTGTTTTTCCTCTAACAATTTACCAGCAAGAACATAGTTAGAGGCATTATCTGTGATGATTTGAACAACATTTGCCACCCCCACCTCTTCAACAACCTCATCCAAAAGCTGAAACAACAAGTGTCCATATTTCACCCTATCAAATGCATCAACTGATTTTAAAAACATGGTTCCCTGTTGGCAAAAGACAAGAAAGTTTGTGATGGTATGGTTCCTCTGATCAGTCCATCCATCTGGCATGATGGTACATCCTGTATGTGCCCATGAGTTTTTGAAATCTTTCAAATAATCATCAATGGACACAATCTCTTTTTTCGAAAGAGATCCTCTTAACTCATGCATAGTAGGGCCTTTGAAGCCCTTTCCAACAGCATATATGGCATCAAACATACGTTCATAATATGGTGAACGAGTAGCATTGAAGGGAATATCAACATCATACCACCATCTAACAATGTAATCACAAGCAACATCTCTCAATTCTTTTTTCCAATGACCATCTAAAGTGGGTTGCACTTGACCTCTACTTGGAGGACTAGGACCATGTGCACTATCAGAGGGAGAAGAGGGTATGAAAAAACTTTTGATAGTACCCCTATTTCTCATTGCACCCTTACCCCTTTCAGAAATAGACTCCATAGAGGGAGGAACATAGCGAAAGGGGTCTGATGCATTAGTGCAAGGGATAGATGAAGAACCCTCATAATCAAAAGTTGGGTTAGCAGCCATCATGTATTGTATATTTCTCTTCCTCCCAATTTCAGCCTCTATTTCTTTTGCCTAACTTTGTCTTCCTCAAACTTCTAAAATTGCTCTTTCAACTCCTTCCTAATTTCCCCAATGTTTTCTACTTCACATGGAATAATTTGGCCTCTAAGACCAGCGAAATGTAGTTTTATTCTATGATTGCCCCCTCCACCTCCCTTAATTTTTCTCTTACAAAATTTGCAATACATTTGAT
Organism: Pinus albicaulis; assembly: GCA_034641835.2. NCBI lineage: Eukaryota > Viridiplantae > Streptophyta > Pinopsida > Pinales > Pinaceae > Pinus > Pinus albicaulis. The sequence continues at coordinate 37,367,338 of CM076578.1, forward strand.
CATCAATCATTTTAGCATATGCCCAAGCAGCGTCTTTCATTCTAGGAGCCATTTTGGATTGAATTTTTGACTTGGAAAGAAAAGGTTTAAATCTGAAAATGAAAACAAAAAAATACTATTCATTCTATGTTCATTTCTTTCACCAAAAACTATGTTTACCATTTTCAGATTTGCAAAAAAAATAATACAAGCAAAGGCAGATTTTAGAAGAGAAAAAAAAATACCCCTAGGCTCAAGCCTCCTCAATGCAGCTCCAACAAACCTAATCCTCAATGTTGCTCCAAAGCTTGCCCAATAAGCTCCTCAGTGTTGCTCCAAAGCTTGCCCAAAAGACTCCTCAACGCTGCTCCAAAACCAACTCCCCAACTCTTCACAAATTCCTCACAAATGCTCACTCAAATTCAATGAGATAGATCTAAGGTAATGAGAGGCGTTGGGTAGCTTAAATAGGATGGGGAGGGGTTAGAGCCATGCACAAAACCCTAATAACAGAAAAAATAGTGATTTGAAGTCTGTTTTTTACCTTTTGAGGGGCCCACAACCGGCTTGGAGTGACTCAGTCAGTTTAGCTTAGGCTCGGCCGAGCTAGCCAGTTTGTGGCCGAGTCGGAAGAGTCGAGCTGCTCAGCCAACTCGTCACAAACCGGCCTCCGGACCGGTTTTTCTACTAAGTCGAACTAGCCGGGGGTATGGCTCAATCAACTCAATCGATTCCGAGCCGGTCCAGCCGGTTTTTAAAACTATGGGTGACGTAGCCACACTAAAGGGTGACGCAGTGACTATGTAGGCACCTGTGGGGTCATCATCCTCAGCTGAATCAGCCATATTATCTGTCTCCGAGAGATAGAGGTACTTTTGACGGGATTTTCTCTGTTGAGTAGACCACTACTAGTGCTCTAGTTTGTATTCAGAATTCTACATAATAATAAAACCCTCAAGAGTTGATGCACTGCTTTTCCCACATTGGGTTTTTCAGGGGACATTTGTCCGAAAAATCTTGTGTGCTTTGTCAAATGTGCTTAATTCTTCAGTACTTGATTTGTATGTATGTGTAGGTTGCAGTGTGTTTACTTCAATGTTTTCTAAATATTTCTGAAAATAACTTGTAAATTTAAAGCACAAGTAGAAGTAAACCAGATTTCTGCAGTAGAATTTATGTTAAGTGAATTCAGAAATTTTCACATGGTATCAAAGGTATTATAGATCAGGGAGAGTTGAAGCCATCAACAAAGAGTTAAAGTTTTTGTTGCAGGAAGGTCGTTGTGACAACACAAATCCAGGAAGAGGCAGCGCAGCACCAGAGGGACAACGTAGACCCAGGAGGGGTGACGCAAAGCCTGTCTAGCTCATGCAGAGCTGACGCAGAGGCTCACGCAGGCCCAGAAGGGTGACGCAGAACCAGTCTAGCTCACGCAGAGCTGATGCAGAGGCTCACCCAGGCCCAGGTGGGTGACACAGTCCAAGAGGAGGTGACGTTGTGCCTGTTGTCAGGGCTGGAAGTGCAATTTGGTTCTTGAGAAGTTGTTGGGGGGGCATTGTTTCTGCCGGTGCAGAACAATGTCTAGCAGGGTTAACAAAGTAAGGGGAAACAATTCCTCAGCAGACTTTCTAGCCAAGAAGTCTGAGATCTGATCAGCAGTGTGATTGGAGAGGGTTGATTTGATAGAATTGGTGGAGGATTTCTGGGAGGGAAATCGCTTGTCAGAGGGAGCATATTCTCTAGAGGGTTTATATCGCAAAGAAACCCAGATCCAAGTCTCTTGCTCATAGCAGCAGCAGAAGAAGGGAGAAGAGTATATGTTTCGACATTATTTGAGTAGATATGGCCTCTCATGGATTGAGGGATCAGGACAAGTTAGATGGAGCATCTAACTTTGTCATCTGGAAGACCAAAATCCTGACAGTCCTTAACGAATATCATATCAAAGATCATGCCGAGAGGGTTGTAGCCGTTCCTGTTGACATTGATCCGTTGAAGAAGTATGAGGAAAATCAAGCAAGGGCTAAGCGCTTGATTATGGATGGGGTGAAGGATCATGTCGTCCCACATATTGCCGAAAAGAACACAGCAAATGAGATGTGGACAATGTTGACAAAATTGTACCAAGGTACCTTTGTCCAGAGGAAGATGGTTCTAGAGAATCAGCTGCGACTATTTCAAATGCACAAGGGAGAGGAAATCCAAATTGGGAGGACATGAGGGCAACTCTTCGTCAAGAGGAGATCATGAGAATGTCCAAGATGGGCAGCAACAGCGGAGGAGCCAAGATCAAGAAGGAGAAGGAGGAAGATGCGACTCTCGCATCTAAGTCGCATCTAAGGGACAGCGGCAGTATCAAGGGAAGAAGAAGAAAGACCTCTCAAAGGTCTGGTGCTTCAGATGTGGTGAATTGGGACATTTTGCCAATACTTGTCCTTTGAAGAAGAAAGGCAAGGAAGATTCAGATTCTAAGGTTGCGGCAACCAAAGGGAATGATGGCAGTGATGACGATGTGGCTATGAGTGCTCATGTACCTCGAGAGAAGAGGTGGGGTGGCATAGATCTGTATATTGAGCTACAGATGGTGGAAGGGCAGGGTCCTTGAGGTGCCCAAACTCTTGGATCACATACGAGCTACAGGAGACCTTAATGACAATAGCAGGATGAATGGAGTAAGTTGGTGCAGAGGATTATGGAGGCACGTTAGCAATGCTAGGACGCTGAAAACTGGAGCAGCGCAGAGCAAAGGCAGCAACAGCGCAGAGGCTGACGGGACTTCAGCAGCACAGAGACAATGCAGAGTAGCAACAACGCAAAGCTTCAGGGGGGTCAGCGCAGTTTAGCAATAGAGGTTGCTTCAGTATCGAAATGCAGCCAGAATGACTTGTCTGTCAGGATTTTGGGTGATGTCCTTCAGTTCCTTAACTCTCAGCAGCTGAGTTGCAGTGCAGCAGTTAGCAATGGCAGTGTTATGAGCAACATGATGCAGCATTTGAGAGGGAGTTACAGTATAGATGAGGCAGTGATTGTGGCAGAGTCATGGGCAGTAGTACAGAAGGCAACAGCACAGTGGATGAGGGGCAGCAAGTCGAGCATCAGCAGCATAAGGAATCGATGTCGTGGATCAGAGTAACGCGTCTGGAGTGAAGTGTTGCTAGAGCACATTCCTCGCTAAGAGGGAGTGTTGATTTTTGGGTAGCATCGGATGTGCTCTAGCTCCGAAACTTTGTGGAGGAGCTAGGACACATGAGATCTCCAAGACTCAGAAATCGTTTGGAGAAATTCCACCTGGAGTGAAAGTTATTCAAATAATTAATTCTTTAAATGAGGACCCTAAGTCTAACTTAGGGAAATTAAATAATTAAAGTGAATTAATTTAAACATGTGGGTGAAAATGTTCTAAGTGACAAGGATCAAGTCTTTTCTAATCTTAGTCATTGATTGGAGATTAGACCATGCTCGTTGAATGTTCAACGAGAAAAGTATTAACGGAAGGATTGGGATCAGTTAGAGAACACACATAGAGTGGCAGCACTTAAGCTAAGTTGAAATTCTGAGGCGCGATTTGCTAAGAATTTTCGAGTGAACTTGTAGTGCAACGAGGGGCAGATCAGCAGTGGGATTTCAGATCTGAGGCCGAGAAAACTGTTGGAATCACAATTGCCATTAGACCAAAACCCGCAGGCGTTAGTCTCCGCTACAATCACTAGAGTTAGGATTCACGAGAGGTGGTTAGACCATGTCGCGAAACACACAGGGAGCATTGAACCTAATGTCCAACAATCTCCCCCCCAACGCGAGCCGGGTGAGTTTCAAACTCAAGACCTGTCGCTCTGATACCACATGTTGGAATCACGATTGTCGTTAGACCAAAACCCGCAGGCATTAGTCTCCGCTACAATCGCTAGAGTTAAGATCCACAAGAGACGGTTAGACCATGTCGCGAAACACACAGGGAGCGTTAAACCCAATGTCCAACAAATACATTGGCAGAGAGGCAGATCTGTACCAGAGCAGCATAGGACCAACAGGTGTGACGCAGACCCAAATAGGCTCATGCAGGCCCGGAGGGGTGACGAAGAGCAAGGGAAGCTTACACAGAGCCATCAGAGGCAACATTGGGGTTCCAGTGGGCCAAATAGGGCTCGTATTCACCAGATCTAGAAGGGGTGACGCAACCACACTAAAGGGTGATGCAGTGACTGTGTAGGCACCTGTGGGGTTCTTCTTCCTCAGTTGAATCAGCCATATTATTTGTCTCCGAGAGATAGAGGTACTTTTGTCTGGATTTTCTCTGTTGGGTAGACCACTACTGGTGCCCTAATTTGTATTCATAATTCTGCATAATAATAAAACCCTCAAGAGTTGTTGCACTAGTTTTCCCGCATTGGGTTTTTCCGAAGACATTTGTCTGAAAAATCTTGTGTGTCCTTTGTCGAATGTGCTTAATTCTTCAATACTTGATCTGTATGTATGTGTAGGCTACAGTTTCAATGTTTTCTGAATATTTCTGAAAATAACTTGTAAATTTAAAACACAAGTAGGAGAAGTAAACCAGATTTCTGCAGTAGAATTTCTATTAAGTGAATTCAAAAATTTTCATAGTTTCATCAAAAAATTTCATAGTTTCATCAAGAAACTATCTATGAGAGCATACCAAGCTCTTGGAGCTTCCTTCAAACCATAAAGGGCTTTATTCAGCCTATACACGTGTTTTTGCATCATGTACTTCAAAGCTTTGTGGTTCCATAAATAATTCTTTAAGGAAGTCATGTAGAAAAGCAGTCTTCACATCCATTTGGTAAAGAGACCATCCTTGGCTAGCTGCTAGAGCTACAATAGATCGGATAGTGGTGTAACGGGCAATGGGTGCAAAAATTTCATCAGTTTATTCCCTCTTTCTTAGAGAAACCTCTAGCCATAAATCTAGCTTTATATTTTTCAATAATGCCATCAGCATCATGTTTAATTTTATACAACCATTTAGAAGATATAGCCACAAATCTAGCTTTATATTTTTCAATAATGCCATCAACACCATGTTTAATTTTATACAACCATTTAGAAGATACAATAGATTTACCTTGGGGTCTTGGAACCACTTCCCGTACATCATTATGAATGATGGATTCATATTCTTCACCCATTGCGTCTTTCCACACTTGGGCCTTTACAACTTCTTCAAAAGTGCACGGTTCAGCTTGAAAAATGTCGCTCATGGCTACAACATATTCTTGGAACAGACAAGGTTTCTTGCTTTCTATAAAAGTTCCTTCGAAGGCAGCATGTTTATCAACATCTTGAAGAGTGTCACAAAGCCATGAAGGTCTCCTTTTAGGAGGATCACATGGAGGACAATCCAAAGGATTCATGGGCTCCATGGGTTCATTAGCAAGATCAGTTTTAGCTACAGGATCTTCTTTTATTTCAAATACATCATCTTGACTATCAACATTAGTAAGAGGAAGAGGAATGTCTCTTGCTTTTCCAAGAGCGACATCTTCATCAAATGTTACATCCCTGCTAAATTTTATATTTCTTTAACAAAGTACGTATATTTTGTAAGCTTTAGAATTCTCATAACAACCAACAAATGTACCTTTCTTACCCGAAGCTTCCAGCTTGTTCCTTTTCTCTTCCTCAGGTATCCAACTTCGGGCTTTTTGCCAATGAAGACTTCTTTAGGAGTCATATTGTTTAGGGAATGGGATGGAGATCTATTTTGGACATATACAATTGTGTCTGCAGCTTCTCCCCATAAAAACTTTGTCAATTTCTAATCATGCAACATAGCCTTGACCACTTCCATGATCGTTCTATTCTTTCTCTCAGCCACACCATTTTGTTCTGGGTTATGTGGTACAATGGTCTCTTTTTTTATTCCAACTTCTTTGCAGAAGTCAATGAAATCATTGGAAGTGAACTCTCCTCCACTGTTAGATCTGAGGATTTTGATCTGCTTTCCAGTTTGTTTTTCTACTAGAGCTTTGTAGTCTTTGAACATGTTAAAATCTTGACTTTTATTTTTCAAAAAATAATTCCATGTCTTGCGATAAAAATCATCCGCAAAGATAATATAATACAAGTAACCACCAAGACAAGTTATAGGCATTGGTCCACATAAATCAGAATGTACAAAATGCAATACCTGACTGGTTCTGCTTTTGCTTGAAGGGAATGGTCCCTTCATTTTCTTTCCGCTTGCGCACCCTTAGAAAATTCCATCATGATCAGATCTGATTTTCAGCATTTCAGAAACCATCTTTCTCACATGAAGTAATGCTTTGCAGTGCAAGTGAGTGAACCTTCGGTGTCAAGTTCACGTTGATGATTGATATCATGGATTAGTGCATGAATAGATCTTCCATTGATTTTGTATAGACCTTCACATCTAGATCCCAGAGCAAAGGCATCTTTGATGTTGGACCTTGATGGCCAAGTGAGAACTTTACCATTTATGAAAGCAACTATCATTCCTTTATCTTCTATAGTTGATATGGACATAAGATTCTTCTTTAAACAAGGTACATATAAAAATTCTTTAAGAGTCAAAGTTTTATCTTGATCCAGATGGAAAGAAAGGAACCAAGTCTCTTTATGGGATATGTAGAGTTTTTTCCAGGAATGATTTTCAAATTTGTCTCCCTTTCAACCAGATTAGAGACTACTTCTTTGTAATCGGTAATGGAAAATCTATGTCATGGATTTGTGCATGAATAGATCTTCCATTGATTTTGTATAGACCTTCACATCTAGATCCCAGAGCGAAGGCATCTCCCATGTAGGACCTTGATGGCCAAGTGAGAACTTTACCATTTATGAAAGCAGCTATCATTCCTTTATCTTCTAAAGTTGATATGGACATAAGATTCTTCTTTAAACTAGGTACATATGAAACTCCTTGAAGAGTCAAAGTTTTATCTTGATCCAGATGGAAAGAAATGGAACCAAATCTCTTTATGGGATATGTAGAGTTTTCTCCAGAAATGATTTTCAAATTTGTCTCCCTCTCAACCAGATTAGAGAGTACTTCTTTGTAACCGGGAAAGTGCCTTGAAGCACAACTATCAACCAACCAGCTATCACAACAATCTACATGAGAGGAACTAGAAAGAGCAGAAACAAGAAAGTACTTTGATTGAGTCTCAGCGGCATTATTATCATACCTTTGGTTCCTTGAGAAACAGTAGTTTCCTCTACAAGCAAAAGGAGCTTCCTCTACAAGCAGAATGATTTTCAAATCTGTCTCCCTCTCAACCAGATTATAGAGTACTTCTTTGTAACCGGTAAAGTGCCTTGAAGCACAACTATCAACCAACTAGGTATCACAACAATCTACAGGAGATGAACTAGAAAGAGCAGAAACAAGAAAGTACTTTGATTGAGTCTCAGCGGCGTTATTATCATACCTTTGGTTCCTTGAGAAACAACAGTTTCCTCTATAATCAAAAGGAGCTTCTCTTATTCTTTTGTAATCATATTTGTTGGAACGATTGTTGAAGTTTGATTTTGATGCTCTTTTGTTTTCTGAATAGTCACGAGCATAGTGGCCATGCTTGTAACAATTGTAGCATTGGACTTCTGATAAGTCTCTAGTCCATCAAGAGGAGTTCTTGGGCGCAAGATTTCTCAAATAGTGAATTCTTCTTCTTCCTTTCTTCTTCTTACCTTGTACATCAAAGGCAGTGGGTTCTCCCTCCTTTTTACCACACTTTCCCAAAAGCTCATCAAATGTGGGAAATTTATCATTGTTGTTGATGGTAGTAATAAAAGTCGCCAAAGATGAAGGAATACCTTCAAGCGTACTCAGCACCAATTCTTTGTCAAGAATAGCTTTGCCAGAAGTTGACAGCTAATCTTTGATTTTTTATATCCTCATAAAGTATGCTTGAATGGTGTACCCTATTCATTTTAATATCCTTGAGTTGATTCTTCAAGGCAAGAATTTGACTCAAGTTGTTCACTTGATACATTCCAATAAGCTTGTCATACATTTCTTTCGATTTCTTAATGTTGGCACAAAAGTGGTGAGGTGGTCTCCAAGAGAGTCAAAGATAATATTTTTAGCCTTGACTTCTCCTTTCTAGAATATGGATTTGATAGCAGCATTGGATTTTTCAGCTGGTTTTTCTATCTCTCCCTCAACATACTCAAGAACATCATGTTCCTCGAGAGTAATATCCAATCTGGCCTTCCAAGGGAAGAAGTTTGAAGCATCAACCAGTTTCTCTTAATTCTTAAAGTAAGAGAAAGACACCTTGATATGCTCAAAATTTCAGCAGCAAATAGAGAGCGACAGCAAAAGATTTATTAGCAGACAATGGACTGCAAAAAGAGTCGACAGCACTTGATATTTCAGTAGAAAAATGAGCTGCAAGTAGAGTGGACAGCAACTAGACAATGAGTTGTAATTCGAGTCAACGGCACACAGAAAATGAGTTATAACTAGAGTGGACAGTATGCAGAAAATAAGTTGTAAATGGAGTGGACAACACTTGATAACTTAGCAGAAAATCGGTTGCACAGAGAAGAAACAGGAAGAGATTTTTTAACAGAAAATGGGTTGGAGCAGCACTAGTCTTCTTGAGCTTGTCTTCACCAACGCTCTGATACCATGTTAGAAATCAAATGTTCTATGTTGTTACAATCACTTAAATCCAGAACTTATTGATGTTGCAATATAAGTTAAGTAATTGTAGATGGAACATAAACCATACGCACAATAGAAGATAGCCAAGAACTCAATGAGGCACAGGGAGTTAGGTCAATGACCAGGGCAAAAGCTACAAGGGAAAAACCCAACCAGATTCCTCTTCTATTAGAAATCAATTGTTTAGCAAAGATACAAAGTACAATGAGAGAATGAAGAAGTTCACCCAAATCTTAAGAAGATCTCTGATAGCAATAGCTGATGCAAACACAAAATCACTTTGGCTCTCCAAGATCTGCTCTTGCTCTTCAGGACTCTCTCTCTCCCTCTCTCTCAATCTTCCTCTAGACTCTCCAACCCTCTCTCTCTCAAGTTCAAATTCTCCTTTCACAAGCACAAGTAAGTGTGTTAAGTGAGGATGAGAGGCACAAATATATAGAAAGTGCAAGGAACTCGAATTCACGAGGGAGTAACTCCTATGCCTTGAGGAGGAGTTGCACATGCCAAAATAGGAGTGTAACTTATGTCATAAAGGAGAGGAGTGTAACTTATGCTTTTAGGAGAGAAGCGTAACTTATGCCATTATGCCATTAAGGACAGAAGTGTAACTTATGCATTAAAGAGGTGTAAGAAGAATCTTTTTATGACGAGTCATTCAAGTGTGTAAGAGAGTGTAAGAGGTGTGAAGAGCATTAAAGAGAGAGAAGAACGAATACATTAAGACAGAGAGAGAGTAACATATGCATTAATTGAAGAGTTACATATGACATGATTGAGTCTGATGATTGAGATACTTGAATTTATTTTTAATTATAATACAATAATATCATAAAGAATATAATAGTAAAATAATAATAATATTGATGAATAAGTTAAAAATTAAAAAATTGAGATTGATTAAGGACAAGTTAAGTGATTTTACATCATATATATATGATTATGAATTGATGGAAGGTGATTTACTATTTTTGGAAAGTCATGGTTGCAAAGATAAACATGACTTTTTTATTTTTAGAAAGTCATTGTAGAAAGGTCATAAATGAAATTTTATTCAAGGAAATTCATCCCATAACTGCCAATCTTCAACATCCCATACTAACATATGCCCCTAATATTAGCGTTATGTAATACTCTTAAGTATGTTTACAAGAAATGTAATAATCGTCATTCCTCTGCACAATCAAGTAGCAACAACAAAGCCAGTCAAAAACTAAATTTATACTCCTGTCCTTGCCAACTAATCTCGACTCAATGCCACATTTTCATGTCTGCAGCAGCCAACTAACAAATATGAATAGGCATTTTTTAACAAAACATTTAACTGTGGCTGTTCTTTTCAACAGTGAATGAACTGAGATCTGTTGATATGCTATAACATACAAAGAGATCAGAGAAAACAGCAGACTACCAATAAAAACATAAGACATATAAACGCTGAAACATACCAGTCTTCTCCGTGGGTTCTGCAATACATCTGATCAATCCACTTCTTTTGCAAATGAGAGATGTCTTTGCTGAGTTAATCGCAGGACTGTCAAACAATACATAGAAGAATTTACTCAAATTCCAGCATCAATGGCACATTAGCATTTTATAATTGTTGAGTTCAAGTATTTAAACTTTAGCAGCCAGTCTAGCGTAACACACCAAACTGTCAAATACACATTGGATAATTTGAAAAATGTATCATCAACCAACAGCTGAAAGATCTCTAAGAGGTCCCCAAAAAACCCCAGGAAAAAGTTGAAGAATCTAGCATATCCATGTTGGAGATAACAGGACAGGTATTACACAAGTTCTGTCGGTAAATCATTTGAGTAACCATGAATTGCTACCAAAAGACACAAGTTCTGTGGGTAAATCACTTGAGCAACCGTCTGCTACTAAAGGCAAAACAGTGTAATATGATACAAACTGTACACCCCACCAGGCATATTAACTTATGATTAGATATTAAACATTGTGGGATCCACAAAAAAGGCACTGTGGTGGAACAAAGATGTCTCAGCACTCAAAATGTGGGGGGTTCTTTGATCTGGAGGGAGATCAGAAATTCCTTCAACGTTATTCAGAACAGAATTTCCTGGCATCCAGGAGATGGTAAGAGCATCCAACTGTCAGAGGGTAGGCTAGATCAGAAATTCCTTTCTTATTATTCAGAAGAGAAATTCCTAGCATCCAGGAGATGGAAATATTATCCAACTGTGGAAGGACAGAATTCTTGCTCAGACAGCCCTCCGAGAGGGAGAATATTTTTAAGTCGTAGAAAGTATTCTAGGATACCATAAATGTTGCACATGACTTTATTATCCTGTTAAATATCGCAGACATGTATCCACACAACACATCCTGCAGAAGGGGTGGGGACTCTTTAATCTGGAGAAAAATTACTTAGGCATTGTTTAGAATAGAATTTCATGGCATCTAGGAGATGAAAAGAGTATCCAATTATCAGAGGAAAGAGTAGATCAGAAATCCTCTATTATTATTCAGAAGAGAAACTCCTAGCATACAAGAGATGGAAAGAATATCTCACTATGGGAGGATAAAATTCTCTCTGAACCAGCTATTCAAAAAGGAAGATATTCTAAAGTCATAGAAATTGTTTAAGGACACCAAGCATGGTGTATCTGACTGTTTATTCTCTCTCTCTCTCTCACACACCCACACACACACACACGGCCTCAAAAATCCATGCCCAAAAGCAAATTTAAGGTTTATTTCAGTCTTTAAATGCAAAACTTGGCCCAGGAATTAGTCGTCATTCATGCAATTGAGGCAGATACAGAGTGGAGGTTAACTTATCTTTGAGTATCTTGTTGTTTGATGCAAGATAATTCATAAAATGCATCGTATTTTCTAATTTTTGTTGCATTGCAATGTTCTCAAATGAACAAAGTTCACTTATTGAAGAAAGATCCAGCATAAGAATGATAGACTTCTGAAATCCATATAGGACAGTAAGATAGATGATGATTCCAATGACCTACATGACAGTATATATACACATGGATGGGTTATGAGGTCGATGGGTCATGTCCTTAGTTAGCATGTGTCTCTTCATTTACCACTTATTTATTATTATTATTTATTTATTTATGTTTATAACATTGGTTTATCCTTTAGAAATGCTTTGTCCTCGAACCATAAAAAAGTTATGCCTTCATTGTCGCTTGTACTGCTTTCCCATGATTCTTCTTTCTGGAGTTGATGATGATTAAGGACATGAGACAATATGCTCTTCCAAGTGTTGAGCAAAAATTGTCATATCATATGAGGGTCTAACCACCCTAATTCGATCCTTTGTGGAACAATGCTCCTATAGGATTCCCAAGATGAACTTATATTATGAGACTCAACTGTACTGGCATCAACATTCTTCAAAATCAAGTCAATTATTTTTGTTCAAAGCAATGTTGATATACTGATTGGTTAAAATATCGGCTCTTGTGATTATGATGTCGATAAGGCATCATTGTTACATGCTTTTTCTTATCATATCGGTGGTGTTTATGAAATAACCTAGGGAGATTTTGCCCTAGGGTTTACTAGGGTTTCCAACAAATTCTTCTTTTTATTTCAAATAATGACCAAGAAATTCAAATAATGTCATCTTCGAGAAAGCAGTGTCGTTTGTCCACAACACAATAAGCATTCAAAATACTATAACAAATTCCACAGTGCAATAAGATCCAAGTTCAATAATCCAGTGTAATCCGAGTTCACCGTAACTTAAACTACTTCTATAATTGGACTAAAAATTGAGTTCACCTAATCTAATACGCAGTCCTAGAAATTCCTTCTGTGAATACTAACCAGAGAGGATATCGACTCACTTAGACTAATAATCATACATATTCCTGACTTTGGTACCCTTCGGGAATTCGTCCAAACCAACTTCAGTGCCTCCGCAACTTCTTCAAGGAATTTCGGTCCATTATAGTCCTTGGATAAGACTCTTGCATTGCCTCAAATGAGCAATAGAGTTATGTATAGGATACACGAGTTCTCTGAAGTTTAGGTATGCTCATGTAATGCACTCCATAAACCCTCCACACTTGTCTCGAAACAAGTGATTCCAGGTGACTCGGATCTGCTCCAGGCTAGGCCAATATTCTGAATGTCCTCAGAACAGAATGAATTTTTGCTCCAAGGGTGGAAGTTCAACTTCAGGGAGTACTTCAACCTATCTTAGATCAATTCGTTGCAAACCTTCAGCTTCAGAACTTCGACTTGTTCAAACAATTCGCTTTTACTATACAGCATAACGAACTCACATGCCTCAACCTTAAATCATAGAAAAACTCTCATCCAGATCTCAAAAAGGTGTTGACCGATCTCAAAAGATAAAGAGGTTTGTTCTTGTTTATCTCAAACAGGCTCGCAAATCCTCCAGACTTTGGACACCTTACCTCGAAATTTCCAGATAGAAGATTTCTCTCAAATCTGGTCTTCAATTCCAGCCTCAGAGAGATGATCTTCGGCTCCCGTAGAGTCTCGACCTGCCTCAAAGGGTCTTTCCTTCTCAGATTCTTCCAAAAATACTTTGTTGCTCCCTTAGATAGTTAAATCCCTATGCTAGAACAAAAGAAAATGACTAGGTAGGGTGGGATCACCTCCACCAAAACTAGTCCAAGGAGAAAATGGGTTTAAACCCTCAAAGCCTCAGGGTCAAACAAAACAAAGAAAAATAATCCAATCCAATAATGCCTTTAATGAATCCAACCCCCTTGTATTTATAGATTTCCTTGAGGGGATTTTTCTCCTTAATTAATTGAGAGAAATTCACATCATACCCCAACTTTGGGTGTGTTTGCCCCAGCTACCCCAAACTTGCCCAAACAATGTGTATTTTGGGGTTTTCTCCTTTATCGAGGACTATAGCCTACTTCATCCCTTGGGACAATTAATCCCTCAGGGACTTTACAGTCCCCCCTTCCCGACATCGCTTGTCCCCAAGCAATGAAAAATCTAGGTGTTGCAACTTTTCTCATCAAACCTTCAACATGAAAATTTGCCTTAAACTTCATAGTTACCATTCTAAACATACCAGCACTGCGAAATGTCATTTTGTTCATTAGAGGTTGCATTCTAATACTACCTAAACCCAATTTTTCATTACTTACTTGAAATTAGTGACCCTTATAATGCTTCAAATTTTGCACTCCCATGAGGCACAAACTTCATTGGTTCCCATTTGCAAAATTGGTGTTGTCAATATACAAGCCAATCAATTTTTTCATGAGCGATTTCAGCAATGTGCAAGCTATATTTTCTCCCTGTTCTATAGCAACCAAATAACCCATTATGTCTTCAATTAGGCTTCCACCTTGTCCCACAATTTTCCCAAAAAAAACCTCCAATAAAATTTCCATGAGGTTTCCGCCTAACCATCTCCTAAAGCGGTCCAGAATGAAAAAAAAAAAAGAAAAAAGCGGTCATTATCTTCAAACCCATGCAACATATTTTGCATTGTGTCCTCAAGTCTGCTAGCATATAAACTATGCTTTACACCAAGATAGACTTCGTGGGTAATAGACTTCCTTTGCTTCAAAATCGTGCCTGAAAAAAAAGACGCATTTCTGTTTGACCCCACCTATTCAACAGCAAGCCAATTAGCATATGAAATATTGGTGTTGGTTGAATATTGTGTTTGCATGCCAGTTGGTCTTGTGTTCCTTTCTTCCCTTGTTGTTGCAATCAAATTCTCATTGCCTAAGCAATCCTTGTCTTGAGGGTGAGACTTTATTGTAACTTGAGTTGGTTTGTTGTGTGTAGCCCTAGTCCCTGATTCTTTTGTCCTTTTCTTCTATAGTCAACAATGTATTTTATTTGCATTCAATATTTGATTACAAATTACATTCGTTGGATTATAGTGAATCATCATGTACATAATATTGAACTGAGAATCAAAATTGGGTTATTACAATTTTCTTCATTCGCTTTTGGCATTATAAATTTTCTATACACCAGTGTCACTTTTGTTAGTGTCAGTCTGTACAGCCTGTCACCAGTGATCAAATGGGCTCTTATCATGTTTTGTTGGGGTCTCATAGTCAAATTTTTGTCATTTCATTAGGTCTTCAAGTAAAAATTTGGTCACTAGGTAGTAGGTCTAGGGCTATTTCCACTCCTTTCAAAATTTTCACATGCTGGTCCTTATCATCACTCAGCTAAGTGTACCATCATTCAAAGGTCATCATCATCATTCTAGTCATCACCATTATGATTTCATTCAGTTCAGTGTCTCCATTAGGTCATTAGGGTTTCAAGGTCACCAAATCTGTCATTCCATGCATAAAATCTGGCAATTGGAGGAGTGGTAATAGGTAATTTTGTTCAACAAGGTTGATTTCAAATGTAATTTATGTTTTGGTATGTAATAACTTCATCATGTTCCAAAAGTTGCATACAAAGTGTCAAAGTTACAAGTTTACAAAGCAAAATGAAAAGGACATGGAGTGAGCCATCCCACTATCATGAAGAAAAGTGACCAATACAAGTTATAAAAAACCAACACAAGCTCATTTGTTCATTCAACTCATTGAAGAAGAGCTATCATCCATCACCAAATGCAAATTCAGCAAGTTCAAGCCAAAAACACTCAAAAATTTGGTGCCAAACCAGCCACGCTACGCCTTCTGCCCTCCATGCTACGCTTTTTTCACAAGGCTGCGTTTTCACTGTTCGAGGCATAAAACCAAGTTTTGAAGGCTTTTGAAGGTTGTTAATGTGTCAAGCATCTGGGGACAAGTAAGTTTCATCTCAGCAAACCCGTCCTTGCAATTCAATTTCATAATTATAGTTTGAAAACTCTCCCTTGACCTTGTAGAAATTTCCTATTTCCCACTCCGGTTTTCAGTTTCACCTTATTTCTCCAAAATAGTTAAATGCCCTTTCCCATATCCATACATTCAACAACTAGAAAATAAATTTTGCTGAAAACACAAATTCTGGAAATATAACAAAATGCTGGAAAATGCAGAAATAAATATCAGCACATACAAACAGCCATTCAACACATTTAAACACAGTGATTTTGGTCAAGGTGACCCTGGAAAAACCCCCTACAACTCTTGGGGAAAACCAGTTCGAAAGCTCCTTATTTCTGGAAAATGCTTTTTACAGTGAGAGAAATATTCAGCGAAAATCAGCAAACAGACTTTACAACTTATCTCGTTTTCCGTGCTTAACCACCGCCTCAGAAAATGTGCAAACAGCAAAAACAGAACAACAATAAATGTTGTACAGCCTCCTCGATTTTCGTGCCAAATTTCAGCCTTAAATGCTACTGTACGGCCTGCCTAGAATAGCGTGCAAGCTGCCAGAAAATCTGCTGTACGGTTTTCTCGATTTCTGTGCAAGAAAACAGTTGTACGGCTGTACGGATTTCTGCCTAGAAATGCATGCCAAGGTACAGCCACTTGTTGTACGGCCTCCCTTGAAAAATGTGCCAGCAACCTTCAATTCTGCTCCTCGAAATCTGTGCAAACTTGCTGTACGGCCTGCTGTACGGCCTCCCTTTCTAGAAAATCGTGCCCAAAAATCTGCCTTTCACTGTGCTAACTCAGCTGTACGGTCTTGCTGAAATGCTGCCTTGGAATGTGTGCCAAGCTGCTGCCTCCTTCTCCTCACTGCCCAGAAATCTCCCTTGCTCTCTTGCTCTTCTTCTCTCAATCTTCTCATGAAAGAATGAATGACCTTTTCCTCCTTTTCCTCCTTTAACCTAACCCTAAGTGACTTTTGGGGAATCCCTAAATCCAATGGCTGAAATAGATTGAGATGTAGGGCTGAGATTAAATGCTCATTTAAATCTCACTTTCTATTTTTTAATTCACCCCACTTTAATAAAGACCCACTTAGTCATTTATTTCCAAAGTCACTTTTCCTTTCTAATTTTACATTGACTTTATTAAAGTCACTTTAAATTTAGACTTTAGTAACTTTATCACTTAAAGTCACTTTTAAATTAGATTTGACTTTATAAAAATTATAAAGTCACTTTAGGAGAAAAATTAAATTCTTTTGGACACTTTTCCCTAGGCCAAAGATCAAAGCCTTAGGGAACCACCTGTCCTCCGGTACCAAATTTCAACAGACCTCCATGTTGCATTTTCCTAGTTAGCTCATATTTTCAAAGTTTTGCAAGGTAATTCACTCTCCCCTAGATTTGTTAACCTTCCTCACACTCTAAACCATCCCCCACAGCCTTCACATCCCTTCATTCCCCATTCCTAAGTCTCAAACCCTAAACCCTAGCTCAATTCTGCCAATTTGGGTAGTTTTCCTAGCTAGGATTGTGTTTAAATTTCCTAGCCCAATTCCCTCACTCATTTCACTCCATTTCACTTCCTACACCTCCCTAAAATCCCTGCCCATCTCCCTAAATTTTCCCACTCTCATCTCCCTTCCCTGACCCACTCATCCTATCCCTCTTCCCCTTCCCTTGTTTTGTCATATTAGGGTTTTGTCCCCTTGCAATCAACCAAATGGAGGAAAAGAAATCTTATAATCATATTAGGGTTTTGTCCCCTAACCACTCTTGAAATGATGTCTACACCTCTGTCCAACCATTGTTTTCAAGCAGTAGGGTGCCTTCCTTTTTGTCAACTAGTTGAGAAGGTCAAATGCAATGCCATATTGACCAAGTTGTTTGCCACTCAACTCAAAAGGAACAAAGTAACAATTGCAAGGGTTGATTTCACTATATCAATTGATATAGTAGTTGAGGCCACAGGCGTGCCCAATAATGGTGAAAAATGGTTTAAGAACCAAAGTCTAGCCCTTCACAACTATCAGCCCTATCTCAGAAGACATCATCAACAAAACATGAAGAAGATTTTTCCTGTTGAGCACCTCTTTGAGAAGTACACACCACTCATGAAGATCATCATGAAGTACTTCACCTGTGAGGGAAGTTTTTCTGGACTATATGGGTATCATGTCAAACTTCTCATGCATTTCACCGGGGTAAAGCCACTCAATTTGCCCTATTACCTCTACAGAAGTTTGGCAAAGATGGCAGAAAAGGTCCAGCATAAGCAGAGTAGTCTTGAAAGTAGCCTCTTCCACCATGCCCTGATCAAGATCATGATTTTACACTAGCTTGAGCAAAACAACATCACGTGGGACACTTTCATTCAAGCAGATGTCTTTTTGTCTTCTAGTAGCTAGCCTACTAGCCCTAGTTCTCCATCAGCTCCATCAACACCTTCTAGACATGTGGAGGTTGTCTCACCTAGCACCATTTCAATGAGGAGGAAGATTGAGGTCACCAAAACCTATCAGAGATGCAGAAGGCTTGTGTTTGCTCCTCAGATTGAGGAAGGGACCAAGCCCACATCAGCAGAGCAAGGATTACATTCACAACATGACAAATCTATGCATGATGAGGAGCATGACTTTGACTTAGTTGACTTGGAGGCTAGTGAAGAACATGAAAACCTAGAGAGGATCATCAAGGACAAAGATGCTCAGATCAAAGAGCTCAAAGACAACTTGGCAAGGGCTAATTTTATTATTTCCTTCCTAGAGCAAGAAAACCATCAGCTGAAGGCAAAACAGTTGTCTTTGGAGGAAACTCAGTTTGAGGCTAGTATGCATGATGTAAAGGGCAAAGCATTGATTAACATTGAAGGATCAAAGAAGCATGAAGAGCAGATGACAAGGAAGAGACCAAGGACCATGTGTCTCAGAAGAACATTGCACAAGGAAAGAGAGAAAAATCCACTAGATGAAGAGTTGAGTGTTGAAGGAAGGATAGCCAATGAAATTAATGAAAACAGGGAGTTTTGGCTTGAGAAAGTCAACATTCACTTGGAGAAGCCCCTTGACAAGGCCAACAGGGACAACAAGATACATAAACACACAACTGACCATTACTATTCAAGAAATCAGATTTGTAATGTCAAGTTCAAACAGTTACAAGCCAAACTGAACGAAACCCTAAAAAGTCAAAATGAAAAGGATAACTTGGAAATTCTTGTTGATGCTTCCCTAGTGGCATAATATACCTCATGAGGCACCTCTAGACCAATTTTGAAGATTTTTGGGGCAAATTTTGGTTTTTGAGAAATTTTGGTCAAAATTGGAAATTTGAAAAACCAAACAGAGTGGGAAAAGTGTAGTGTGGGCCACGCTACGCTTTTGTTGGGGACATCTACTGGAGGAAAACTCAGCTTATTTGGATTCCTTTTGATGAGTAGATCAATCTGAGTCAACGGTTTGACCAAGTCAGCCACTTCTGGGGGGTCAAAATGCCCAAAAACATGCTAAAAATCACCTTTATGCCCTGTTTTTGGAGTCTTCGCTACGCTTTCTTAGTAGTCTTGGGAGATTGAAGATTTGGAGGGCTAGGAGCCACCTTTTCCAGTGCTTGATGAGCCTATCTTGTAGCAGACATCCAAAGTTTTCCAATGGTACCTTCAGATCCTGATTTGGACACCTGGAAGGCCTCCAAAAGTCAATTTTGCTGAGCTCGCTACGCTTTCTCTTGATTTCGCTACGATTTCTCCAAAAGGCAATTTTCACTGAAATTTTGACCTAGTTTGACTTTTTGCTGTTGTAATTGATGAAATGATGATGTCATGAGATGTAAATGTAATTTGGTCAGATGTATCTACTTTCCTATGATGAGGTGAATTGGTTAACCTCCACTACAGATTAGGGTTTTGTTGAGCTTATCATGTAATCAGCTCCACAACTAATGGATTTGACCCCTGAGAGAGGGGAGATGTTGTTTTGGTCTATATCTATCATTTTTAGAGTCATTTGACTAGTTGAACATCAGAGGATTGTTATCTTGTAGCTTGTACTTTCACTCATTTTCAAAAATCAAAGGATGCAGTTGTAGCTATTATCTAGGAATTCATGTGCAGTGAGTTTATGATCATGTATAGTCTTTGTTATAGTCTTTATTGAATGATATATAGCTTCTTTTTCATATCTTGTATCTTCAGTGGCTTTCCTTACAATTTATAGGCAGAATTCTATTAATTTAGCTTTGTTTATATGGAACTGTCATCTTGTGTTTTATGCTTCCATGTTTAATGAATTCATGAATGAACATCATCGTTAAGTCCCTCTACTCTTTCAGACTCATCACCATACCTGCAAACCCTAAATCCATCATAAATCCACTTCTACCTTGCTCCTTTATATCTTTGCAGCTGTAAGCCCTTTGATCCCTAGACCTAGCTACTTGCTTTCATCCCTAATCCAGCATCAAACCCTAAATTTCTCAAAACCCACCTGAGCCTATCATATCTAGCCTAATATCTTTGATGTCACAGTCAATCCTTGGCTGTGATCTCATCGAGAGAGCCCTCTCAGCCTGGTAGGGCTAGCTACTAGGTCAAAGTGGTTTGTGGTTACCTTTGTTGTTCTCCTTTTCAGCCTTCGAAGAACTAGTGGAGTGCTAACAACTTTGTTGATCATTGAATTTATATGAGTAAATACACTTGGATTTTCCATTGTTTGTACTTCAACATCTAAATATATCCTTACTTCTATTGGATTTGCATCTTTCTGAGTTGTGATGTTGATTCCATATGCATTGGTTCCTTTCTCCACGACTAGGATTTTACATCTAAAGACTATTTTGGCTGTGTTATCCATCTATATACATCGCTAACCCCAGGAGAAAATTCTTCTCTTATGATGTGAATTCTCAACCATCTAGTAGCGATCCTCCTTCCATGATCTATATTGCCTCACAGATGTCTTATATTGCCTCAAATGCTTAGCCCATCCACTTGATCAACATGCTCATCCAATGATGGCGGTTCAACACACAGGAGGTACATTAATCATCCTTTCATAGGAAGTGTTTACATTAATATATTATGCATCTAAGTAAGGATCATGGGTTGAAGTTGGAAAATGGGTCATGATGCTTGGATGTTGTACTTGTTGCCGCATTTATGTTGGGAATACACAGTGATATTGAGTGGGGGGGTGAATCAATATCACATAGATTAAACTCTTTTCAATTTATTAATCTTAAAACATAAATCTCATCACATAGTCAACCATTAACGCAATGCATGAACACAAACATTAAAGTGGAAAATCCAAATTGGGAGGAAAAACACTTGAATGCTTTTCTAACAGTCTTCAATTTATTACACTGTTATAGGAAACCACCTGTGATTGCACCAATCCTCTGTAAGTACCAACTTACAATATTGCAAGATCCAACCTATCAAGAAGACGAGGACACCAATCCTCTGTAGGTACTAGCTTATAACTACTTAGACTCCAACTTGTTGAATAAATGACAATATTGATCCTCTGCAACTCAACTCAGCTTAGTGCTTTGTTGTTCATTGTTCAAATGTCAATATTTAGGCTCAAATAGAAGATTTGCCCGCTTCGCAACTTGTACCTAACACTGCACCCTTTTCCTCGTTACTTGGCTTGTTATTCTAGCATTAGTTATATTGTCCAGACTCTGTTCTAGCCTTTAAATTTCTTGTCACTTCTCTTTAAGATGCCCTACGAGCCTATGGCCTAGATTAACTAGGGCTCAACCTCCTCCAAAACAAACAAGGTTGTCAATATTTAGGCTCAAAACTGAAAATCTACCCACCTAGCGTCGTGTACCCAACACTACACCCTTTTCCCCACTACCTAACTTGTTATTTCAACACTTAGTTATATTGTCCAGACTTTGTTATGGCCTTTACAACCTTCACAAATTTGTCATCACTTCTCTTTAAGATGCCCTACAGACCTGCAAACTAGATAAACTAAAGCTTGGCCTCCTCCAAAACCAGCAAGGGTAAAAAAACACAAAATTCATCCCTAAAATAGGATAAGGATATCCACAAAATTTACCTCTAACGTCCTCCCTTAGCAACTCAACAGTCTTCCTCAGTCAGCTCTTTCCTCCTCAGTGTTGGAAATACTAAGAGGGGGGTGAATCAATATTTCTTAGCAATTAGCACTTTATTAATCTTTTTAGAGCATTAGTTAATCTTCAACAAATTTATTATTATTCAGTATCATATAGCAAAACTAGTAAACAACACCATACAACAATGCAAAAAGATAGAGACAGTAAACACAAGATTTTTCGGTGGAAAACCCCCTCCGGGTCAAAAACTACTGAATACTTCTTAGAGATTGTTTTCTCCCTCTTTGAAAGAAAATAATTACATCAGGTTTTCAGCCACAACTAAAGGACGCTCCAACCCCCTGATTTACAGGCTACAACCTGTAGGACGCTTCTGCACACCACAACCTAACGAGTGCTTCAACACTCTGTTTACCAGTTGTTGTTGGAAGGATGCTCCAACGCCCTGTGATTTATCAGCTCCCACTGAAAGGACGGCCCAACACCCTATGTTTTATTAGCTCCAACTGAAAGGATGCTCCAATGCCCTATGTAGGCTACAACCTACCGTACCACCACCCTACCACCCTAAAGAGTTCTCAGGACACAACATGAAGGTATCTCCAATCACCTGTGGACAAGTCGATAGACCACGTTTCACAATTTTCAGACTGGATCCCCTGGTGCTTTAAATCAATATAAGAATGTTGCAAAGAAGATATTGCTTTGTATACCCTATCAAATCTTGGTAGCCACTAACCATTGTACAATATTGTCCAAGATTATCACTTCACAATGCTACTCAAACTGATCACTGCATTGTACATCAAACCTTGACTATCACCGCTGCCACATCAGCTCATCACTATACAACCTACTACCACTAAGCATTGCACATCACTATACAAACTGATCACTGTAGAGCACTGCTCAAATTGATCACTACACAACACTGCTCAAACTGATCACTGCATAATACTATTGCCTAACATTATCACTAATACTGTCGCATCCTACTGTATTGCTCACGTATGAATATGCGATCAAGAGCTCATGAAGCAATCAAACCACATCACTGTACCAAACCGCTTATAATGTTGCAAGTGTTAGGCACTGTTGTCAAATGATGGCTCAAACCAAGATGCCTTACGCCATCCCTATGACCTGCTTCCAATGTTCTCGAGCACTGCCCACGAAGACCTTTCAACATGTATTTTCACTTCTATTTTTTATTACAAATCATATATTGTTTCCATTTTTTATGTCAATAGGTTGTACAACAAGGTGATATAGTCATTTTCAAGAGTTATGCCAATGGGTCTTAAGTCAGTGTGTCAAGTCACTAAGTATGTAGGTTTATGTCAAGTATAAGAACACTATTGCAATAGGTTTGATCATCATTATTGTTGTCATAAGTATCACTATCTTGTCATATCATCAAATATAAGTCACTGTCAACTCTATCACAATTCTAAGGTCAATTTCAATGTCAAGTCTTTGTTACTATATCACTGTAGCTATCATAAGGTCAATGTATTAATGTCAAGTCTGTGTTGTCAGATCTCTTGTTAAGTCACAACAAGCCAAGGCCACTTTCCAATCAAGCTAGGATGACTATCATGTGTGTGTGTGTGTGTTATCGTTTATGTCACATACCTAGCTGTTACATATATATATATATATATGTAATCTTGTCACTTGTCAAAAGTTACACTCATCAAGGACAACACTTATAAATCTATTATGTCATGCTTACTATTAAAGTGGTTTACTAATGTTGCAGATTCACTGTTAGAGTCATATCACAGCCAAATAAAGTTTGTGTGGTACTTTCACCTCAAGTCAAGTCAAATTACAAGAATTATGTCAAGTCACAGTCAAATAAGGTTAATCAAGGTTCATGCGCTCATACATATCGAGGCAGGGTTCACTGTCTTTGCAACACAGGGCCTTTTCTATATCATTATCAATTTCTATGGCAACATAGCATCTCAAGTCACTGTTACATATTAGTTCACTATTTAATTGTCATCAACATTGATGCGTGATGCTTCTTCTTGTACAAGGGATTGTATAAAAGTCAAATTGTCATATGATAAACAAGACTATGAAAGGATAATCATTGTCCTAAGGTGCAAAGGTATATTAGTGCTTGTTGATAAGTATCACTATGGTAGAAGACACATGGATGAGGACTAAACAGATCTGAATTCAAGGTTCCAAAAAAACAAGCACAGTCTACTATCTTAGTCATAGAACCTATTCCCAAATTGCATAAAAGAGAGGTCTCAAGTCCAAAAGCCTTACTCCAAAAGTAGGCTTAATATGTGTTTTTCCAACATCTTAGAATAGGTCGCAAGGGTCTAAAGAAACCCTAGGCCGAATTCATGAAGTTAAGCCCTAATGAGGGTCGAGAAACATAACCATACTAAAAAGCGTACCATTAAAAACCTAGAGGTAAAGACAAACACTTAATCAAATGATCCTTTGGCCAAGCCCTAACAGAGGGCCAAGGGGCTCGCACAAAGAAAAGATGCCCAACCAAATTCAAACAAGACACAAAAGCTCAAGGCCGAGAAAAAAAATTCAGAGATAAAAGATCAAACATATCTTAAGTTGACTGAATTCAGAGGTGGAATAGTCCTTCGTTTCCAAGAAACAAAAAGTGTGCTATACCAGAGGCCGAAAACAATAGACATTCTCCACAACTAGGTCGAAAATTACAGAGCAAGGTAAGTTGTGTGATTTGTTATGTCTTTTAGAGGTGAGGTTAGGTTTCTTTTTATAGTGTTTTGGAGGGGTCTTCTAAATTAGACATTGGAGGATTTTAGAAGCTTAAACACATTTCTTTTTTTCTTCTTTTTGTTATTAATGTTATCTTATTTAATAAGTACTTAATTAATTTCCTTGATTCTTAAACAAAGGCCTCATACCCTTTGTAGTGAAGAAATAGTTCTTATATATTTCTTATGGTTGTGTGATAGCTTTTCTTAAGCTAATTCTTCCACAAAAGATGACAAGGAACCCTCATACTAATTTTTGAATGCCCACAACCAATAGCATTATGCCATGTCACACCCCTTGGGTTTTAGCCCAGACACTCAGGTCACGAACTTCAAAAGTGAATACCTCTCAAACCAGGAGGCATATCGCGGCATGCCACATATCAACAGAAACATCTTTTCGAGGTGAATCCAATGACATGGATCTCCAACCCAAACTCAATAATTTGCCACTTCAAAAACCCTCGACAAGGTCAAGGTATGTCCTCGGTCCAAGGAACCCAAACCCTAGGACCTGGGTTTTCAACCATCCAACAGTGGTGCTTCCAAATTAATGTAATCCAGACAATTATGAAAAGCGTTCATTATCAATTTGACATCAATGGTTGGTGTTTTAGTCAAATTCAAACCCAATCAAACTCCAAGGGTTGACATCAATGACAACACCATCCAACACTCAGCTTAGCCCTGTCTCAACAAACCCCTTAAGTCAACTCTGCTCCTTAGCTCGGCCTTGTCTCAACAGTCCCCTTGGCTCGAATCTCCCGTGATCTATCTCAGACCTTGTTACATGCTCATCTCTGAGCTGGTGATCAAAATGAGCCACACGAGTAGCATATTTATACTAGACGAGGAGGGTGTAGGGGCCGACTTGTCCCCTAATTGTCACCTTAAAATTTGGATTCAGTTGGACTTATGGGAGGGGCCGACTTGTCCCTAATTATCACCTAAATGTTGGATTCCGTTAGACTTTATGGGAGGGGCCAACTTGGGGTCCACTTTAGCTAGGGATGTATGCATTCAAAAATTCATTTCTCTTCAACCATGAAGAGTTAGGAGGCGTGCAACCTAACAATGGAAAGGTATTTAAATGGGCCATCTATTTATGAAGTTTACCCTTCCATTTGTACTACCTTTGACATCAATAGTGACCTTTTTCAACAATATCCCCTTTGTTATTGATGGCAACACTTCCATATCATCTTTTGTTGACAAATACTCCCCCTGTCTACATTGACTCCATATGTCCTATCAGTTGCCCCCCTGTTTGCAGTCTCTCCCCCTTTGACATCAATAACAAAGAGAAGCTCCCCCTAAGTATGTGTTTTCTTTACTGATTTAAGGGATAGATCGCTCCCAACATTTGCCTGAGATATTCAAAGGTTTCTCTGGGTAGAGTTTTGGTAAATATGTCAACAATTGGTTCTTTGGTGTCAATATTTTCCATCTTGACATTCTGCTCGATGACTTGTTCTCTAAGGAAAGGACACTTAATTGGAATGTAATTTGTTTTTTGAGTGCATGACAAGATTTTTTGAGATATTGACGACACTAGTGTTGTCACAAAAAATGACAATCACATTCCACTTTGATGTCCTGCAAAGTTTGTTTCATCCAGAGTACTTGGGTACAAAATGTTGTTGCTACTATGTATTCAGATTCAGCAGTAGAAAGGGAAACTGATGGTTGCTTTCTGCTTGACCAAGACACAAGACAATCTCCTAAGAAAAATGCACTTCCACTATTGCTTTATCTATCATCAATGTTCCTTGCCCAATATGCATTTGTGTATGTTGTTAATGTGAAATCTATACTCTTAGGATACCAAAGACCAAAATCAAGTGTGCCTTTCAAGTATTGAAATATCCTCTTTACTGTCTGCATATGTGATTCTTTTTATGTTGATTGAAATTTTGCAACCACTCCTACTGCCTGCATAATATCGGGTCTTGAAGTTGTCAAGTATAGTAGACTCCTAATCATAGACCTCTAAAGGTTGAATTGACTCCAAGGGATTCATCACCTTTACTTAACTTGCATCTGGTAATCATCAAGGTACTAACCGGTGCACATTCCACCATTCCAAAACACTTGAGCATCTCCATGAGGTATTTGGTTTGGGCAATAAATATTCCTACATCAGTTTGAGAAACTTGTAGTCCAAGGAAGGATAATTCTCCAATCATTGGCATTTCTTGGGCAAATCCAAGACTCGTCATCATTATTGCTTCCAAAAATGAGATCATCTACATATACAAGTGTAAGTAATAAATTATCCTTCTCCATCTTGAGGTAGAAATTGTTGTCAACAACTCCTCTTTTGAAGCCTTGTTGTTAAAGATATTGGTCAACCCTGGCATACCAAGCTCTTTGAGCTTGTTTTAACCCATAAGGAGCTTTCTTCAATTTACACACAGACTTTATTTTCAGACAAATCAAAACCTTTTGGATTGTTCAATGAATACTTTATCCTTTAAATCTCCCTTTAGAAAGGTTGATTTAACATCCATATGATAAACTTTGAAGCCTTTAAAACAAGCAAATATCAAAAACATTCTTATTGCTTCTAATCTGGCAACTAGAGCTAAGGTTTCTTCGAAGTCAATTCCTTCAATTTGTGCATAGCCCTTACACACAAGACTTCCCTTATTTCTAATAATTTGCCCATCTTCATTCATTTTGTTTTTGAATACCCATTTAGTCCCAATCACGTTTATATCTTTTTGTCATGGCACAAGTTCCCAAGTTCCATTTTTCTCAATTTGACTCAATTCTTCTTCCAAAGCGTTCACCGAATGTTGGTCCTTACTAGCTTGTGCAAAATATCTTGGCTCTATTTTGGATAGTGAGGCAAAATTGGTTTTTCCTAATGTCATTCTTCTTTGGGTTTGTATACCTACATCAACATCTCCAATAATTTAGTTTCCTAGGTTATTTTTTGGCACAATTTTGAAAATTGTCTTGGATGGCAATTGTTTTTCTTCTTGTTGTTCTTTCTTTGTAGTAATCTCTTCTTGGTCCACATAGATGGTATCTTCTAAATCCTCATTTGTTTGTTCTACTTCTTTCTCTAGCAATGCTTCATCTATTTTCACATCATTACATTCCACAACCTTGCATAGTCATTTATTGTAACATTTGTAAGCTTTATTTCTTGTTAAATATCTAAGGAAGATTCCCTCATCTAATCTAGAGTCAAATTTGCCCAGATTATCAACATTTATCTTCATGTAACATTTGCTTCCGAAAAATTTTAAGTACTTAACTAAAGTTGGCCTGCCTTTCCATAGTTCATATGGTGTCTTATCGTTGTTAACTTGAAGTTGTGTTTTGTTCATGATGTAAATTGTTGCCCCAGATGCTTCTTTCTAAACTTGTCTGGAAATTTGGATTCTAGCAACATTGTTTTTGTTGTTTCTTGCATTGATTTGTTCTTTCTTTCTACAACTCAATTTTATTGTGTAGTTCTTGCAACTGAAAGTTGTCTCTTAATTCCATATTCCTCACAAAATTCATTAAATTCATTTGAGGTAAATTCACCTCCTTTATCTGATCTTAAACATTTGATTCTTAAATCGCTTTCACGTTCAACCAAGGCCTTGAATGATTTGAAGGTATCTAGTGCTTTTGATTTTGCTTTAAGAAATGAAACCCATCTCATTCTAGTATAATCATCTATAAACAGCATAAAGAACCTTTCACCTTGCAGACTTGGTGTTTTTGTTGGTCTGCATAGATCTGTGTGAACAAGCTCTAGTGGTCTTGATGTCGAGCACTATTTTGATTTGAAGCACACTCGTTTGTTTCTCGTGTTGGCATGATTCGCAGATGACGCTTGTTTGTTTTGAGATTTTGGGCATACCCCCACTGCTTGTGTTCTGTTGATTTTTACCAAACTGTCAAAGCTCAAGTGTCTTAACCTTTTATGCCATAACCAACTTTCATCTATCTTTCTAATGTAGCATTTCTCTCCT
This sequence comes from Pinus albicaulis, assembly GCA_034641835.2. Taxonomy (NCBI): domain Eukaryota; kingdom Viridiplantae; phylum Streptophyta; class Pinopsida; order Pinales; family Pinaceae; genus Pinus; species Pinus albicaulis. The sequence continues at coordinate 37,395,559 of CM076578.1, forward strand.
TGAATTTCATCAAGAATATATACATTTCCTGGAGTCCTTATCACTCTTCCCACTAATCTTCTTGAATTAGTCTTCCTTATTTCACATTCTTAGCAATCAGAGCAAAAATCTACAAAAATTTACATCGTATCAGAGCTGAGGTGAAGACAAGCCCTATCTTTAGCAATCACCATCTGAGAAAATGGGTTGCACAAGTTTTGAATTCAAGGATAATGACAAGCTGACTGGAAGGGATGACTTCCATGCCTGGAAAATGATATTAGATCTCAAATTGGAAGACCATGATCTCTTGGATCATGTACTGGGTAAGATTCAAGAACCTCCATCCAATGCTACCGCTGCTGCTAAAAACAAGTATAAGAAGGGGGAGATCAAAGCAAAGCTGATGATCAGGGAATCCATACATAAAACTCTGGTTGCCTACATATCTGAGCTAGGCACATCCAAGGAGATGTATGATAAATTGATCCTTATGTTCAAGGTAAACAATGTAAACCAAGTGCTATTCCTCAAGAATAAATTGAAGAATATGAAGAAGGGTCAGGATGAGTCTGTTCAAGCTTACTTTCTGAAATTGACCGAAACAAGGAACAATCTGCTGGCTATTGGGGAGATAATAGCCGATCGTGAGATGGCTCTCACTGCACTTGGAGGACTCCCATATGAATGGCAAGTATTCACTACTACCATTCTCAATAATAATACCATTCCTAACTTTGACGAGCTTCTGTCTAGATGTATGCAAGAAGAAACAAGAATGAAGAAATTCGAAAATGACAGAAATGCTGCCTATGGTGCTCATTCTTGAAAGAAGAACTCTGGTGGTCCTAAGGACAAAGGAAGAACAAGGACTCAAGAAAAGAAGGGTAAGTGTTTCACTTGCCATAGGCCTGGTCACTATGCTAGAGAATGTCCCTTCAAGAAGGATTCTCCCGATAGTGATGATAACAACAACAACCGGAGGAATGGGAATCGAAGAAACGACAGATTTGAAGGAAAGAGGAAGGCTCCCTCTGGTGGAAACAATCAACATTCTAAAAGGTCTAGAAACTCCAGGTATGAGGAGTCTAATGCTGTTGATAAAAGAAATGAGTATATTCTTGTATCTGCTCTCTCTGCTACATCTCCACCCGACACTATGGATGTCTGGCTGATAGATAGTGGTGCCTCAAGACACATCACTGGATTCAAGGAAGCATTCTCTGACATGGTTGAGAGGGATACTAATCTAGAAATTATCCTTGGAGATAATGCCACATACCCCGTGAAAGGGACAGGGACTGTGACCCTCCACTTGTCTGAAGGACAAGTCCTACATTTGCAAGTTGTACTTTATGTACCAAAATTGAAGAAGAACCTTGTGTCTGTATCAGCCATGGAAGACAAAGGGTTCAATGTAACATTCTCTGATGGAAAGGTGCTCATGTGGAAGGAGAGCTTCAAGGAAGCTATCTCGATTGGTTTTAGAGTTGGTACACTCTACCAGGTTGGAGGAAGCCCGCTGGGAGCAATGACTTGTGATACTATCCGACAAACCGAACTATGGCACTGAAGATTTGGACACCTTCATTACAAGGCCCTTCCCGAAGCAAGGAAGGTGGTGATAGGGATGCCTGACTTTGGAAATAATCATGAAGGTGTATGTAAGGGCTGTGCTGAAGGAAAACATACAAGAGGACCTTTCCCCTCAAGTGTCACAAAGACATCTGATATATTGCAACTGGTCCATTCTGATCTATCTGGTATGTTGCCCGTGACATCCCTGGGGGGATGTTCTTACTACATGACATTTACTGATGACTTCTCTCGCAAAACCTGGATATACTTCTTGGAGAAGAACGATGAGGCTTTCATGTGGTTCCGTACCTTCAAAGCCTTGGTGGAAAATATGACCGAAAAGAAGATCAAGATTTTGAGGACTGACAATGGCACTGAATATGAGTCAAATGAGTTCAAAGACTTTTGCAGAGAAGCTGGCATTAAGAGGGAGACTACCACTGCATATACTCCTGAGCATAATGGTGTTGTTGAACGCAAGAATAGGACTATTGTGGAAGCTGCCCGTGCCATGCTATGTGACCAGGGTCTACCGAAGTTTCTGTGGGGAGAAGCTGCAAATACTGTTGTGTATATTCAAAACCGATGCCCTCATTCCGCTCTGGACTCCAAAACTCCCGAAGAGGTTTTCACTGGTAAGAAACCTGATGTCTCACATTTTAGAATTTTTGGATGTCTTGTTTATTTTCATGTGCCGAAAGAAAAGAGAAGTAAGCTGGATGCTTCTGGGAAGAAAGGAATGTTTGTGGGCTACAGTGAGACTTCTAAGGCCTATAGAGTCTATGTACCTGGTCAAAGGGAAGTAGAGATATGCCATGATGTCACTTTTGACGAAGAAGCTTCCCTGAAGAAAGTAGTAGATCTTCCAAGATCTGAAGAAAATCATGAAGAAAGGCCTGGAAATCAAGAAGAACCGCAGGATGAGACAATGCCTGATATTGAAGGACCAATGGACCCTATTGATCCATCTCCTTCATTGGGAAAGAGACCATCATGGCTCAGGGATACCCTCGAAGATGCTGAGGGTCATGCTGCCCCAAGGGGGACATTCCGAGAAAGCAAGAAGCCGTGTAGATACCAATGGTATCTAGCTGCCATGAGTACTATTGTACAATCTGAACCTGGATCTTTTGAGGAAGCCGTAAAGCATCAAGTCTGGAAGGATGCTATGCACGAAGAATATGAGTCCATAATGAAGAATGATCTCTGGGATGTGGTTCCGAGGCCGAAGGACAAATTAGTTGTCACCGCGAAATGGCTCTACAAGATCAAACATGGATCTGATGGGAGTGCTGAAAAGTTCAAGGCAAGATTTGTTGCCCGTGGCTTCTCTCAAAAGGAAGGAATAAACTATGATGACATATTTGCACCTGTGGCACGATATACCACCATTCGATCAATCATAGCCCTTGCTGCTACGCAAGGATGGAGTCTTCATCAGATGGATGTCAAGACCACTTTTCTGCATGGTGCAATAAAAGAAGAGGTGTATGTAGAACAACCTTTGGGGTTTGAAGTCCAGGATCGGGACACTCATGTCTGCAGGTTGAAGAAAGCCCTCTATGGGTTGAAGCAAGCACCCAGAGCTTGGTACGAGAGGATAGATAGCTACTTGATGAAGCTGGGCTTCACTCGAAGTAATGCTGATCGAACCTTTACTTCAAGGTTGTCCAGGGGAAGCCTCTCATTCTGGTGCTGTATGTGGACGACCTCTTCCTGACAGGCGCTGACCCTCTCATTCATCAATGCAAGAGGGAACTCGCTGCTGAGTTCGAGATGAAGGACCTAGGAGCGATGCATGCTTCCTAGGCACGGAGGTGCGGCAGAGACACGGAGAGATTTTCCTTTCTCAAGGAAAATACATTGTAAGTACAGAGATTTGGTATGGTAATTTGCAATAGGTGTCAGCTTCAATGGGGCCTCCTTCAAGAGGTGGGTGACGGCCTTCTTCAGGCCTGTGATCTCAGTATAGTCAGCTGTAGGGCTTGGTGTTCTGATGGTACCCAGTCCGGATATGTTTGAAACCAGACACTTTGGTCAGCAGTCAGTTGACCTCATCCTTTCATGGTGGTGAAATCTTAAAGCCTTGTGAGACACGATGACCATGAGCAGATGCCGGGAGCGTGACACTTCGTGGATATACTTATGCCGATTGGGCTGGCAGTGTGGTGGATCGTAAGAGCACATCGGGATGTTGCTTCAATCTTGGTTCTGCTTCGATCTCATGGATGAGCAGGAAGCAGAAGTCGGTGGCTTTGAGCACCGCTGAGGCCGAATACATTGCATCAAGTATGGCCTGTTGTGAAGCAATTTGGTTGCGAAAGCTCTTTAGTGAGCTGTTTGGACATGTGCTAGATACCACTGTGATACTCTGTGATAACCAGAGTGGGATTCGTATGACTGAGAATCCTGTGTTCCACGACCGATCCAAGCATATTGATATCGGGTACCACTTTATCCGGGATATGGTACAGCGAGGCGCCGTAAGGCTCGATCATATAGGAACTGATGAGCAGGTCGCGGATATTCTCACTAAGCCCCTGGGGAAGGTCAAGTTCCTAACCTTCCGTGAGAGTCTTGGTGTCGTGGAAAGACCCTATGATGTGGGTCCTGTTGGACGATGAGCTCTCGGAGCTCTGGGGGGCTTTGGGGAGAGCTTCTTGGAGCTATGGGCAACCACAAGGCTAGGCTTGCCAACCTTGGTGGTGTGCTTGGACCCCACCGTTGTGATTTTGAGTTGGTTCACCTCTCATTTTCTGTGCCCCGTATGCATCCTACCCATTGAGTTCGGGGCTCATGGGAAGTACCTCTCATTTGGCCAATGAGGTGGGAAAGGCTAGAGACTAGTAGCAAATATTGATGGACGCATCAGAGATTGCCGTACTCTCTATCTAGGATGGCACGGTCCAACCACTTGATCTGGGATCAAGTTTAGTGAGGTCTGGGACCTCTGCCTGACTTCGGGTCAGATGAACCAACTTCGAGTTGGTTGGAGACTCTTTGTGAGTCTGATAGAGGTTTCGAACCTCTGGGCTGAATATGTCAGCCGGGGGATGATGTCTTTGTGACTGACCCACTTCTGTTCTGAAATAAAGAGGCCAGCAAAGCAAGTTACGGCGAGATGACGCACGATGTTTGATTGCACTAATGGATGGAGTTCTCCCTAGTTGAGAGGGAGTGTTAATTTTGGACAACTAGGTCCAAACTCCATGTTGTGATGCTCAGATTAAGTGGCTAATATTTTTGTTGGATTCCTCTTTCGGAGAGGTGTAAAATCCATATAAAATATATCTTAATCCGATAAGCAGAACATTTATTTTGAATTTATTATTTATAATAAATTATATGTGCAGGTCGGCCTTAAGGTTTTACACCCCCAGCAGATGTGTCACACACCCCAATGATGGATATAAATACAGGCAAAGTTGGAGAGCATTTCACAGCAACTCAACACACATCTTCTTCTCTCATCTGATTTAGTACGAGCTCATTGAAGGACAAGTTCAGCCCACACGTGTGAAGAAGAAGGACGAATCTGTACGGCCAAGAGGAAGGACGAAATTTCTGCAGCTAGGGTTTCCAACGAAGTTTGACCAGCGTTGACTTTGGTCAACGCATGGTTCGAAAGGGCTGAAAATTGTTGGAGAGTTCGATTTTGGGAGGCCGTACACATTGGCACAGAAATCGAGGTCAAAAGGTTGACCGAACTTGTTGCTGCGTTGACTTTTAGCTTGCTGCCCTGCGTTGACTTTTCTGGACAGTGTTGACTTTTCTGGAGTTGACTTGGGTTGACTTGGTAGCTGATTTGAGGGTTGTTGTGACACATTCTGGGTTGGCTGATCAAGGAGACTTTGCTGGTTGAAGCATCCTGTTGATCGCCGTAACGCACCATCACATTTTTCTGTTTCTGGTTTGTCTTCTATAAGATCCACTGATATGTTCTATCAGCATTTTACTTAACCCATTTGTGTGATTGTTGTAATAAAAGTAAAGTTGCATCAAGCATAGAACATCTACAAAAATTTACAGTATAAGAACATAATAATAATCAAGTGAAAGAAGAAGCTAATAACAAGTACATCAGGTTAAGCAAAAAGAACATCACAAACAAACTATCAAAATAAGAGATATCACCTAATCTTGTTGCCTTAGATTTCTCAACACTATCCACCTTGTATCATGGATAATTGTCATTTTCGGGGATTTTAGTGAATTATCAACCTCGTGAGGAAAAACGTTTGGTCGTCCCTATTATAAATAGGGGCGCTCGCTCACTTCGAAATCATTATGCACTTGGAGACATATCTCTTGGATTACTTCTCTTATTCTCTAGTTCACTATGGAGCAATAGTTGAGCAACTTTCTTGGGGATTTTGTTGATGTGGATTTGATCTCTTTTTATGGTTGATTTATGGTAGAGCATGGATGAATGCATGATAAATCTAGTAAGTGTACTTCTTTTATCTTGATTAGTGTTATATTGAATGGATGTAATCAATTCCTACAAATGGGCATAGCATTTTGTTTCATGGTTCTTTCTCAAACAAACCCTTCTTCTAAGACTAAGGAGAACTAATTAGAAACCAACCAAATCATGAGACACGTACTAAACAACCAAGTACTTGATAAGATTTAATGAGACAGATTCAATTAGATTTGAAGTTTAAGACCAAAGGCGTTGTGGAGTCAAAATATCTCGTTATGAAATTAAGATCAAGTAATTGATAGGTAAACTCGCCGCTAAAAAAAGACAATTATCCCGCTATGAAAAATACCAATCCACCACGATAATATTCAATTCTTCAATTAAATGTTCAATTTATCAAACTAGAAGATAAGCTCTTTTCAATAATGCGATTTAACCTTCGATAAAACACTTTCAATATTATGCATCAACTAGGAAATAAAGACGTGCAATTTATCATCACTTGAAATATTCTCAAAGTTGATTAAGCGATTAATCACCGATTTCAAGAAATTTAAAACTACAATTAGAGCTACTTAAGTGACCATCAATTCCACTAGATGCTAAGCATGAAAAATATTTTCAAACCGGACGAGTAGATTTAAACAATTTAAATTCCGAGAAAATATTATCATGAAAGGACCATCGAATTTAAATGCTAAAACATTTCCAACAATTCGAATTAAAATGATATTCTCAATAATTCCAATCCATAAATCTATAGTCAAACTTTGGATAAAAATTTAAAAGTTCACCTTTGACTATGCAAGAATTTAGATCCAAAAACACTTCTAAATTTTTAAAAGAAAATTTCCTAATTTTTATTTATTTATTTTTATTTTTTTTCAAGTTAAAAAAATTTCATCAAAGTTTTTGGCCCTTTTTTTACTTTTTTTATATTTTCTTTTTTTAAATCTAAAGTTTTTTCAAAGTCTAAAGTAAACAAAACAAAACAAAATTTAATGAAAAAAGTTAAATTTGTTTTGATAAGTTTTAAAATCTAAAGATTAAAAAAAGGAAAACTAAATAAGATCCAACCTAAAAAATTTAAATTTGACGTTAATGTTAACTAACCTCAAAGAAAATCGTATTTAAAAAAAAAGAGATCGAAAAAATCTAAAGATTAAAATTAAAACCTAAGCTAAGTAAATAAATGAAAAACCGAAAAATCTTAAGTCAAAAAAAATATAAAAAGTTGGATTTGCGTTAAGTGTTTGTTTATGCAGTGTTAAGGAAGCCGTCGAACAGCCGAGCGAAGGAGAGGCCGGGATCTCGAGGGGATTCGGGCAACGGAGCGCCGTGAGGAGGGCCGAGCGAGGATGGCAACGCGATGAGGCCGCAAAGAGGAGAGCTTCGATCGCGGGATTTGCGTAAGTGAGGACACGTAAAGAGAAAGAGATGATGGATCGCATGCGTGAGGGCTCGCGGGAATTGAGATGAGCAGCATGGATGCACGCAGGGAGAGGAGGTTCACGCAGATGGCAAGCAAGGAATAAGGGAAAATGCGGATAGCAAGAGTGCTGGACACCGAAATGAAGAGGCAACAGACAGAAATTGGACCCGCGTGAAAAATGAGGAATGCAAACTTGAAGGAGCTAGTTGGTTTCAAACACGCAGCGTGAAGAAATAGTTGAACAACCACAGACAAAAACAGTAAATTTGCAGTGCACACTAGTGCATAAGATTTCAATTTTTTTCTTTCACCCAGCTATAACTAAAATCGAAAAAATAAATACACTCGTAATAATTTGATTCTTTAAAATGAGATAACGCTCGCATCTACAACCCAAACGATCCTCGGCAAGATCTACCTCGAGAGCTCTAGATCCGGCTCGTATCTAAAAAATTTCCTAAGAATCTCCCAATAGGACCTAAAAACCAGTAAACAAGGAACCCAAACCCAAAAATATGCACGGAAAATAAAACCCTTAAACCCCGATGAGTTAAAAATAATTATATTTGCCAATTTACAAGGTATATTCTGACGCATCAAGAGCCTCATGCCCAAAGCATTTAAAACCATTTTGCACAATTAATAAAAAACTAAATTAAGAGAGGCACAAGCCCAAGAAGACCCCTCGTAAAAAAAAATTCCGTAAGATAACTTCAAAAATTAGGAGATAATGGGCTTTTTCGTATTTTCTCGAAATCCCAGAGAGTCGGCTCGATCTAACTAAAGATTTCCCCAAACGCTCAAATCTTGAAGAATGATCTTCCGCACACTTGGATCCGAATTTTAAATTAATAAAGATTTAAAAAATAACCATACGACCTTTCGTAAACATAGATAACTAATATTTCTCACAAATCAAATTGAAATTTAAGAAAACCCGTAAAACCCGCACAAGATATCTATATGCAGTATCAATCCATAAAGGCTATCAACCATCAAATGCCAATAAAAGTAGTAGAGTTTAGGAGACAATATCACTCACATAGATCCGGAAAAGGAACACCAAAATCTATAACCCCAAAGCCTTTTTGTTTTATTGATCAACAAAAAATTACAAAAGCTTCGAGAACAAGCAAACGATTCAAAGACCTGATGACCGAAAGATTGACAAAGACCTCTAATTTATAAGATAAAAAATCTCCAACTGCTAGTTCGGCCGATCCATGTCAAAGTAATCTCGATCATCGAAAAATATTTAATTATCTTTTAATCTGATCGTCGACATTATAAATTTTTTGAGGAAATTCGAACTTATCATTTAATTCATTTTTAATTAACTCAAAAAAAATATTTTTGAGTTAATTACCCCAAAAATTTGACTTTGACTTAACCACCAAGGCCCAAGCGTCCAAAATTTCTCGAAATTCTCAATATTCCCTTGGCCTGGGACCTTTAAAAAATTATTTTTTAGGGACCCACGAATTTTGCCTTTGAAGAATTTTAAATCCCCTAGGACTTAAAACTAATTAAATTTATGGTTTAGGATTTTTAATTTAATTTGGCCAAAAAATTTAATTAATTGACTGAAAGGGGATTTAATTATTTTTCCAACTCTCTTTACATAAGATAAATACATTTAGACACATAAAGAGGGAAAACCCCATTCGTGATGAACTCTCAAATAGTTACCCAATCTCGCAACTCAAAAACATGATCTAGTAGACCAAGTAGCTTGTAATAAAATAATCTAGCCAATTAGCTAGGATTATTCTCAAACTACTTTTACAAAAACTCTATAGAAAACACTAGGACTCACTTAGTATCTTGACGACAAAATCCACCCTAGCTTTGGGGTGAGGCCGTGAGGAAAAATCGCCGATCACTTGTGTCGAGAAACACAAATGAATTAGTGAGACAAAAAAACCTCCTAGATAGAAATCGTCACCAAAACACTAGGCTTACCTAGGTTGTTACATACATGATGGTCTTACTTAGATCATTTACATCATAAACATGCACGAAATGGGTTTACATCGTTTATAAACTGTCCCCCCGATGATGAAATTTGAATGGCATGATCACCTCAAACATGATGAATCCCATTTGCAAAAATGGGGGTGTACTATTATGGGGTCGCTGACACGTAGTGGTCAACAAGTCCCCTCACTCAAACACTAGAAGACAAGCTTAAATGATGTGTTAAAGTCACCTTCTCATCGCCTGGATGAGTTCGCCCAAAGACAAGAAATCGTTTCTAAATATACCTCCGTCTCGCGTGCTCATTCACACTCGATTTTCGATCATCTCTACAACCGAAGTGCGGGCTTTCTCAATGATAAAGTGCGGATTCCATCCGTGATAAAGTGTTGACTTACCTATGATAAAATACAAGCTTAAGAAGTGTTTATCTATTTGAGGCATATTGAGGATAACTCGAGTTATTTGTGGACCTGTCCTATGGAGGAAATTGTGGATTTCTTCGTGATGTAAATGTGGATTTCAAGAGACATATAGATGCGGATTTTAGAGGGTTAAATAGCACAAAGATAAGTATAGATTACAGTAGATTAAGTACAGTGGTTAAGTTTCGGATATCACCGCACCTCATCTCAAGTAAAATCGCGGTCATATTACGTAAAGATTGCTTATCATTTGTATGCCACCAAGTTATGAAAAGAACTCGTATCATATGAAAAGTTAAAGACAAATGGACAAAGTGTGGATCTCGTTTAAAGAAGGACAAGGTGAAGAAGATCAAGTATCTAAGTGTTGACTAAGTAATAAGAAGTAGAGACCGAGCTCTCTAGTACTTGTGCAGCATTGGAGCAGTAAAGAGAATGGTCAATGTTGAAGTCAAGCAAAGAAGTAAAGAAGAGGTCTTGGAGGCATTCATAGCTCAAGGGTCTAAGTCTCGGGTCATGTTACTTGTCAGCTTTGAAGATCTATAAGAAGAATTTCTCGTGGGTTTTCCTCTCCAAGAGAGAGAGGTTTTGCCCTCGGCTCTAGGAGCCTAATTTGTGTCTTGTGTATTTTTGATAACTGACTTGATGAAAGATTAAATAAGCTAAAGAAGAAAAGACGTAAGTAACTCATGTAAGCTCACAAGTAATTATCAAGAAGAGAATTTTAATTAATCTCCAGCCCTCCAAATTCTCAACATGGAATCAGTAGCTAAGGTGTTGAACTCAAGGGCTACTTGACAAAGAGACACTCCAGAAGCAAAAATCAAAGTTTGGGTGAAAAGTCAAATCAAGCAGCAAGGAAGACTCTCAAACTATTTTCGACAAAGATCTTCATCTCATTCAAAGGATCAACTTTTCAAGAAAATAATCTTTGACATCAAAGATTTACATTCAAGATATTGTTGGAAGAGGAACATCATCTTTTGAAGATATCCTTTGCCATCAAGGATTCAAGAACACCTAGATTGAAGAGTTCTATCTTAGAAGAAGCTCCTAACTCCTTCTTCATCATCAAGGAAGCCGCAAGTCACTCGCTCAAGTAAGTATCTATAACCTTACTTAAATCTGCACAAGATGACTTATTGTAAATAGAGCAACAAGCTAGTTGGGTCATCAAACTTTAGTGCATGGAAGAAAAGGACATATTTGAATCTAACCTGAAAAATGAAGTTATGGACTACATCGAAGGATCAACAATTCAACCACCAAAAGAAGATGCTCAAAATTTCATGCCAAATACATGAAGGGAAAAATCGCAGCCCGCAGGATTCTCATAAAATCCATTAAGGACTCACTCATTCCCTATGTATCAAAAACTAAAGTCTCGCATAAAGAAATATATGAGAAACTCGATGGAGCTATTCTTCAGAGTACCGCAAGAGAAGCACTCTCTCCGAGACAAGAACTGATATAAAATGAAATTGTCAAGGGAAGAAGGAATCACTCCATACTATATGATGATTTCTCGGAATAAGAGATCAACCGCAAGAAGAAAAGGACATATTTGAATCTAACTCGAAAATGAAGTTATGGACTACATCGAAGGATCAACAATTCAACCACCAAAAGAAGATGCTCCACTATGCCAAATACATGAAGGGAAAAATAAGAGCCCCGCAGGATTCTCATAAAATCCATTAAGGACTCACTTATTCCCTATGTATCAAAACTAAAGTCTCATGCAAAGAAATATATGAGAAACTCGATGGAGCTATTCTCTCGTGAGTACCGCAAGAGAAGCAATCTCTCCTCGAGACAAGAACTATATAAAATGAAATTGTCAAGGGAAGAAGGAATCACTCCATATCTATATGAGGATTTCGGAATAAGAGATCAACTGCAGTGAACCGGGGAGAAGTAATGTCTAACACCGAGATGACTCACAGCTGGTGTCGAATGCTTTTACTCGTAGGAATGGAAAAACTTCACTTCAAGTTTATACGTGAAGAAAGAAGCCACACCATTCCATGATTTATGGTCTCTATGTAAAATAGAGGAAACAAGATTGAAAGCTAAAAAGCCGATAAGGTAAGACCAAGTGAAGAGAATCAAGCCTTTGCAACCTACATACAAGAAGAAAGGAAGATTCGGAAAATTTGGTCGTAATAAAAGAAGGAATATGGACAAAGTACGCATGCTTTGATGTAATGAACTTGGGCATTATAAAAGAGATTGTCCTAAATTTGAAAAGGACAAGATAAAAAAGGGAAGAAGCCCATATCTCAAATATGAGGGAAGAACTCGATGCAAAGAAATCTAAGAAAGAAGAAGCGAGGGATCTCCCTACTATGATTGAGATCATCTTCTCCTTTAAGTGATTTCTATTGGTTGTAAAATAGTATGATAGGAAGCAATGTATATTACAAACGATCATGATAAAAGCATGGTAGGAGATCTTGCGTGCAAAGCCTGGGAAAACCTCTCTCGATAACATTACTAATGTAAGGCAATCATCAAGATCAAGGGTCATCATGGAAACAGAATTGTGGGATGTAATGACATATTGATGGAGTATAGCCAACGGAATGAAGCTCTTCATTCTAGTAAAATTGCTACAGATGACTTAAATAATAAAGGTATGATGTATGTATATATTTATACGTTGACACCTGGGATGCTATGAAGTCATGTCATATGGTTGCAGTGTAATAGACTTCTATATTTAGAAGTATGATCTATGAAGGACAATCTCTCAAAGGCAATCGTACTGTATGAAATCAACATAATATATCCTCATGGAATATGAGGTGGTTAGTATATGAACAAGAAACTAGAAAATTTTGTAAGTTTCTCGGGAATGAATAATGTGCGTAAAGGAAGAGATCATGAAATGCAACCATGTCAAGAGGCAAAGCTTATCATCCTGAAGCCAAGAAGATGTGACTAAGAGATCTCCGGGAAGATATGTAGACTCGACGAAGTCCGGTAAAGAAGAAGACCCTTGACAAAACATATCATTAGGAGATGTGTCAATCTGAATAAAGGACGTTGATGCCTACAAGAAGATGTCATGGTTAAAGATCATCACTGAGGTAACTTTTGTTTTAAAGTTCATATGTATATGTTTATCAAACAAGATGACGAACAACACATCAAAATTTTGGTTCTGGAACAAGGGCTATACCTATTGATCAAAGATAATTTCCATCACTGAACAATAGAGGGAGACTCCACTTTCGATATCAGGGTAGTCAGAAGACTATGATGTGTTTCTAGCTTAGGGAAGGTGGCAAAACTCTGGTGCTTGAGCAAAATCATTCAGAGGATTCACATAGACTTGGCTTACATGATTAACCTCGATTTTCACCTCCTTCATCAATCTGCCACCAAACTGGTGGATAGGTTGGCGAATGAAGGAGACAAGGATTTGGAAGAACAAGGTGTTTATGAATAGGAGGAGGTTAGATCAAGCATACTCAAGGATGGTTGTGCCACCCTAGCGGCATTGGAAATGAAGGGGTGTGATTCGACGTGAACAAACACTGGAGAGAAGGGTACGCACTCCAGGAGGGACCAAAACCCAAGAAGCGTTTAATTATTATTGGGAAGTGGACCACATATCTAGCTTGTAACCAACACAAGGGATGATCGTTACATCAAAGTGACACTCAATTTATCCATAAAATAAATACGTGAAGATTAAACGAAGGTGAGGTGGCAGCAGAGGAGGGTACACTCTTCTGTACGAATACCCCTATATCCAAGAACAATAGTGATTATAATCCAAGGAGTAGATTTTCATAGTTAATCCCTATGTAAAATCCTGTAATAATGAACATATATTGGTTGGAACATACTCGAGGGAGGACGCGGTGTGCACGGATGGACTTGTGAGAGTTATCACACCTCGATATGGAAATAATGGCTAAAATAAGAAAGTTGCAACATAGTAGGGACTTTGAGCTTTGGCCACATAATTCTATTTACTACCCCTCTTCCTGGCTTCTCGTTCATAATGTTCTGTGATTCGTCAAAAAATAAACTAAATTTCTTTTGTTTAGAGGAACTGTGGTTCACCAGAGTACGCAAAGGCGTAGGAAGGTTTATCGCAGGGGAAGACCCTATGTTGGAGAGTTATCAACCACCCATCATAAGAGAACCATAATAAATACTAAGGCACGGGCAACAACACAAGATTATAGGGACCTTGTCCTAGAAGAGGGAAAGGCCATTGTAGATGTGAAATAACAAGTCTAGGAATTAAGAGCAAAGAAATTGGAGGGCCACATGGCAGAGGAGGTTGACTAGGTGATAGACACTCACATTACTCAGACCCGCAAAAGCCTGTATCATAAAACAATGGAAAACACATGGCATATAAAAATGTTGATGTGAAAAATCATCGTGGAAATGTGCCCTCAGAGAGCTTAGCCAAGGTAGTTTGATATCCTCCAGTGGTGAGCAGAGAGGTTGGAGACTAAGTTGCACACTCTAGTTGACATTGAACGCTATTAGAAGGCCTCGATTGATTCTCTGGAAGAAAAATTTGACATTTTCTTGCACTATGTACATCACTTGGATATTCTAAATAATAATGGGGAGGATTGAATGGCTATTTTATATTGTGTGTGTGCACGCAGTGGGACAAGAGAGTCATCATGTCGAGGAAGTCACCAGGACCCTCGAGAGCAAGGAGACCCCCCGCGGGTGATGACCCTGTCAACCAATATGATTATATATGCCTTCGTTATGTTTTTTGGTATGGTTTCTTGAAGCCCTATATAACCATGTTATGTTTAGTCCTTTCAATTATCTAAAGTGTGTTAGGGTCGAGTCGTTGGGCTTGCAGAAAATAATTAATAGGAGTCATGGACAAATTTGGAGTCACCCTTTGGATGTAAATTTTGTAAAAGTTGATCTAGGAAGAAAAACATTTGTAATGTAATATCGAGGAGGCCAAAAAACAATGTATGTAATTTTGTTCTTAATCAAAAATAGAAGTTTCGTTGCTTATTTACTTTAAAAAGAGGAAAGTTATTATTTCTATTTTAATTATTATTATTCTTTGAAATTGTTACTATTAATCGAATAATAATAATAATAACATTTTATTATATAATAATTATTTCTATATTATTACAACTATTTTTTTATATTTATCAAATTCAATTTTAATTTTAATATTATCCATGACAACAATTATTATTATGGTTATTAATTAGTTAATATTATTAGTATGCTTAATTAATATTATAAATTTTATTATTATTACTATTATTATTTATAAATTAATGTTAGTATTAATATTTTATTTTTATTTTCTAATTTTATTTTGTAGGACACTTAATGTTTATCAAATTCAATTTTAATTCTAATATTAACGATGACATTAATTATTATTATGATTATTAATTAGTTAATATTATTAGTATGGTTAATTAATATTATAAAATTAGCCCATGGGGAGTAGCTTAGTTGATAATCTCATTGTAAAGCAAGTGATTCAATGTTCAATTCTGGGTGGGTTAGATCAACGAAAAGAAAAATTAATATTATAAAATTTTATTATTATTATTATTTATAAATTAATGTTAGTAATAATAACTTTTTTTTTGTAACCTAGAGGACAAGTAATATTTATCAAATTCAATTTTAATTCTAATATTAACCACGACAGTAATTATTATTATGATTATCAATTAGTTAATATTATGTGACAACTGGTTTAAATGTTAACTAGTTGTTTATGTTATTTAATTTCAAGTGACAAAACATTTATGTTTTTAAGAAAAGGATTATCTGATAACAAAAATAAATTATGTCTTTTTGGCTGAAATTAAATTTATTAATGGAAATAGAGATTTCCATAAAAATTTAAAATGTTGATGGTAAAAGTATTCCAAGAACTGAGGGTAGTTGAACGGAAATAGTTGAAGATAGTTACCTCACCTCCAGGGATAAAGTGTGCATCCCAGTGAGGAAGAGGAGTTTTGTGCTGAGACTAAGGAGGAAAAGAGTGGAGTACTCCTAAGCTGGTGGTGACCAGTGGAACACACTCAGTATTGGTCCCAAGGGCCTTGAGGTCTCTTATGGAAAAGTTCTGTCAACCTACTGGACTCAGTTTGGAGCACAGGGGGAGTTGAGGACGTGATTGCCTCACTCATGGTAGGGAGGACAACCTCAACAAATCTGGAAAGAAGATAAGTATTCATTTACTGGAAATGTTGATATTGGACATGATGTGTAGTTATTTACTAATTTATGTCACAGTTTTGGATATTTAATGATGAAAAGGAATATTTTCTCTATTAGAAGTATGGAATATGATATGTCTGTGTTTTTGTTTTTCTAAAAGAATAGTGGTACTCAAGAAATATTTTAAAGATTTGGAATGGTGTAACTTTAACTTATTTTTGTGAATAAGAAAAGGACTGGAGGGTTACTGTAAACCAGTGGGGCTTATAACAAACCTTTACTATAGGGATACTAACATAGAAAACCGTTAACTCCAGGTTTAGGGCTGAAACCCCAACTCTAAGTTGGTCGTTCACTGCTTCTATGATAAACACGGACATAATGGTCCAGACTTATATTAAGTAGTCTGTAATAAATTCTGTGTCAAATAAGTTTGTATGGTGAACTTCTACTGTAAAATATGAAAAGAATAGAAGGAAATAAATAACAATGGAAGCATGTATATAAACCCCAGAAATAGTAAATACTGTCAAATAAACAGATATAAATATAAATCTATAGTAGAATGAAAAACAAGAGTCTGCAGGAACCAAGATAAAACAAAGAAAGATTTATATTCAAGATTCAGATAGATACATTTTGTACTATGCGAAGGAATCTAGGTTATACTGTACACTTTTACTGTTACATGCAGCGGAGAGCGAAAACAATTCCATTAAGAGAAATATTGAATAGTATTTGTAAGAATAGAGAGTCCTGAAATTGGACAATGTATATTTAAAATACAACTTTCGGAAGAACAGGAAACTCATAGAGTCAATGCAATTCTAGAGAGCACTTCTCTCATAAATTTGAGCCAAAAATTACAGTTACCTCTTAAAAAACAACTAAAGAAAAGAATACTATGACAGAGTCGTATAACACGATGATCACAACTTGGGAAAAAGCCCTCATTCCACATAGAAACTATGATACATATTACCAAAGCGTGTGAGCCTGAAAACTAAATTCTAGGGAAAAACGCACGATGTCGAGCAAATCCTGAGGCCAGGTCAAGGGCCTCCGTTAGTAACACATATCTAAAGCATGCAGCAAGGACTTCAGTACCTATAGGGCAAACGAAATGACATCAAGTTCAACTTTCTGTTTCAATGTAAAACTTGCTAGCATGACTCCAAGGGACAAGTCAACCTCACCTGTACAAGAAGGAGAGACAGGAAGTATTGAGTGAGGAACCACCCAGTAAGCTAAAAAAATATAAACAAAAGACTTGAATATAAGTAGTATTGAAATGTTACCCGAGCGCAAGAGTTCTATTACAGATTCGTCTAGTGGGATCCTGTAAACTATTCGTAAAACAATGATTTAAACTTCCTAAATGAGAAGGAATACCCTGCACATTGTAAACCATGGTTTAACCTTGAATCTGTACCTCAAACTCACCTACAACTCGATGGAGGAGCTCGACGGAGAAGTCGATTCCGCGGAAAAACTTCGCTAAGCACTGATTTGTCGAGTTTGTATGAGCGCCATGGTAGAACTCCACGGGATGGAGATTACACCTACGGTGTAACGAGAAAACTTGTAGAAAATTGAGAAAGGAACGGAACCAGAGCCAAAAGATCTAAAATATTCCTTCGTAAAAAATTAATATGACATTACCTGCGAAGCTGTGCACTAGAAAGGCCAAGTGTAGCCAGTTTTTAGCCAAGGGAAAACCAGTGATGTCGTTTGAAAAACCCAATGGTAGAGTTCGGCCGGAGGAAGCAGAGTAGTCCGGCAAATAGGTGGGATCAAATGGCAAAGACGATTAGGGTTTGGGGAGGTCTATACCCTAAATGGGTCCTTCGCCAATATCCACCTTCGAATCTGAAATTTTTCATCCAACAGTGAGAACCTAAACAACAGTTGATCGGATGGGTAGATGGTATAGGGTCATTAAGGATCAAATCAACCATATCTGAGATCCTCCAAAATGTAACCCATGTGCATTAATACAATCAAATCAAATTATTAAAAGACAAATCCTGTACAATGGAGCCATGGGATGTGTGTCCTGCCTTCAATCAAACTAAAAGCATATTCATTCCATATTTACATCAAAAATAGAATCAGTGCCAAGTGGCTAACAAGCGGGACAGGTGGAGCGTCGGAGTTTTACGATGGAAAAGAGTTCAATTAAATATGTGATATAACTATGGGTATTAATTATAGAAGGTAAGGGTAGGATTGTGATTTATATATGTGTTATGCCCATACAAAGTAGTGATTTGTATATATGTTATGCCCATATAAAGTAAAGTGTAGTATTGAATTCAAAACATGTGAATTATTTAATGTATGTATAGAGTAAAAACTACAAGTGGTAAGCTTGTAGGGTGAAAGTAATTTTTTTTATTATTATTAATGTTGATGGACGTTACAAGTGCTATCAGAGTAGCGTTCGTACATTGGGACCCTAAGGGTCACCTAACATGACAATTGTGTGTAATGATGTACAGCAAAATATTGGCATACAAGGAGATATTATGAGAAAGGGGTCGACCCAGCAGACACCGTGGAATGCGGTGGAAGCTACACCCCAACCCTAATCAGAAATGAATCCTGAAATGTGGATTTAGCTCAGTATTGATCAGAAGCAACAGACTAGTAGATTGTTGGAGGAGAAGCAACACACAAACCAGTATTTTGCTAAATACTGTGCAAAAGCTTCAAGAAAAAATGGTTTGGGTTAGAAACGACAATGAATGCTTGATGCAAGAGAAGGAGAAGATACTTAAAAGCCTGTCAGATAAGAAGAATCAAGGCATGCTACAACCCAGTACGAAAAGAAGGACGCAAGAAGAAAATGAACAACAATCCAAAGAGCAAATCAATGGCAGAATGGAAAGAAGCCATTCCCAGTGGAGTAACAAAAATAGAAATTATAATGAGGCAGAGTCTAGGAATGTGTTAGAATAGAAAGAAATTAAAAATAAAAAAGTGGAGCTACAAGGTGAGTTCTAGACGATAAAACCACCTACATTTGATGGAGAAGCGCAGGAGGTGGCTGAAGCATGGATGATTAACATGAATAAGTACTTTCAGGTGTATGAGTACAACAATAATCTCAAAGCCAGACTAGCTATCTATCAGATGAGATAGAAGGCCACCTTATGGTGGGATGAAGTCAAGACTGTACAAAGAATTAAGGATCAGGAGGTGACATGGGATGCATTTCAGCAATACTTTAAGGACAAGTATCTAACAGAATGATTTTATGATGAAAAGTCTAGGGAATTCCATGATTTGAAACTGGGGCAAATGACAATGGATGAGTACATATCAAAGTTCACTTCCCTATTAAAGATATGTTCCTTATCTAAGGGATGAAAAGGCTAAGGTTCAACAATTTTTGAGTAGTTTGCCTACTCACATGAAGGAGAGAATTTAATTCGTGAATCCCAGGACCACGGACGAAGCAATTTGGAAGGCAATGATGTGTTACCAGCAGTCCAAGGCAAAAGAAGAACTGGGCAAGAACTGATAGCCAAGAAAAGGGCAGAAAGGATGTTCCAATTTCAAAAGTTCAAAAAGCAGTAACTTTAAGAATTCTGCCAGGAATTCGTTGAGCAAACAGTTCAGAAGGACTCACCAAAGAACCTGTTGGCCTGCGGAAGAGAAGCCCACAGAAGCTTCCAGAAAACCCGAGCAAGGACAAATCCAGAACCGCCCCTGCAATGCTGGGGGTGTGGTGAGGCTCACTATTACAAGAACTGCCCACAACGGGGAAGAAATGACACAATAGCTAATCTACAAGAATCTTATATCGTGGGTGATGTGGCGCAGAACATACCCAGGATTAATGCAGCCTTGGAAGATCGATAGGCAGATTACTCGCCAACGATGATAGAATTGGAAGGTAAGCTAATTTCACAACTTGTTTCTATTTTGGTTGACCTGGGTGCAAGTTTGAGTTATATAAATCCCAAAATAATAGAAATTTTCAATTGCAAGGTCAGAAATTTAAAAATCCCTGGTTAGTACAGCTAGCCACGGGAGAAAAAGGGAGAGTTTGTGCCAAAGTTCCAAATGGTGTACAAGAAATTGGAAATTAGGAATTGAATGTGGATCTGAACTTGTTACCCTTGGGGTCCTATGATATATTATTGGGGATGGATTGGTTGGAGAGACACTAGATGTTGGTGGACTATAAAAAAAATATTATATACTACAGAATGCAAGATGGGACTCACAAGGAGATACAAGGAATTAAGAAACCCCTACAGCTACGTCTTATTACCACCTCTCAGATGGGGAAGTGTATTAGGAAAGGATGTCAGTTATATGCCATCCAAGTGGGTTTCACTAATGCTAAAGAAAAGACTCCTATGAAGGAGAACATACAAGTGGTGCAGGATTTAATGGACGTATTCCCAGAAGATGTATCGGGCTTGCCACCAAGAAGTGATAGTGATTTCACTATTGAGTTGATGCCTGGAGCATCACCGATTTCAAAGGCCCCATATAGAATGAGTGTACCAAAATTAACAGAATTAAAGATGCAACTGCTAGAGCTATTGGACAAAGGGTACATTCAACCAAGTGTGTCCCCTTAGGGAGCATCAGTGTTCTTTGTAAAGAAAAAGGATGGAACAATGTGGATGTGCATGGATTATAGACAGCTCAATAAATTGAAAGTTAAGAATAAATATCCTTTACGACGAATTGATGACCTGTTTGGTTAGGTGAAGGGAGCTATAGTGTTTTCAAAGATAGATTTAAGATTTGGATATCATCAGATTCAGATAAAAGACGAGGAAATCTACAAAACTACTTTCTGTACTAGATATGGACATTACGAGTTTGTGGTATTACCATTTGGTTTAACTAATGCACCAACAACATTTATGAAGATGATGCATAACATATTTCACCCATTTTTGGATAGATTTGTGCTGATATTCATAGATGATATTTTAATTTATTCAAAGAGCCTGAAAGAACACAAGGAGCACTTAAGGATAGTGTTGGAGATGTTACAAAAGCATCATCTGTACGCTAAGTTCATCAAATGTGATTTCTTCCAGGAATAAATTCAGTATCTAGGCCATGTTATTTCCATTGAGGGAATCAC
Organism: Pinus albicaulis; assembly: GCA_034641835.2. Taxonomy (NCBI): domain Eukaryota; kingdom Viridiplantae; phylum Streptophyta; class Pinopsida; order Pinales; family Pinaceae; genus Pinus; species Pinus albicaulis. The sequence continues at coordinate 37,416,687 of CM076578.1, forward strand.
GGTTGATCCAGAGAAAATTAAGACAATTATGGAATGGCGAGTACCTCAAAATGTAGCTGATATCCGATCCTTTATGGGATTGGCTGGATATTATCGATGTTTCATTGAAGGATTTTCGAAGATTTTCTTTCCAATTACATTGTTGCAGCAAAAGGAAAAATATTCATATGGACTATGGAATGTCAAAATAGTTTCGATAAGTTGAAACATTTGCTGACCACAACACCAGTGTTGTGAGTAGCCGATTTTAATAAGGAATTTGAAGTCTATACCGATGCTTGTAAAGAAGGAGTGGGAGCGATTCTTTCACAAGAAGGAAGGGTGGTTGCCTACGAATCAAGGAAGTTGAAAGAGCATGGACAACGATATTCAGCTTATGATTTAGAACTCACTGTGATAGTGCATGCACTCCGGGTATGGAGGCACTACTTGCTAGGAAAAAGGTTTGTGTTAAAAACCGACCACAGCAGTCTAACCAACTACTTTAAGCAAGTTGATCTTAACTCTCAATAGGAAAGGTGGAATGCCTTATTAAGTGATTTTGATATGGACATACAACATGTAAAAGGTAAGGAAAACCGGGTGGCGGATGCCTTACGCAGAAAACTACATTGTGTTTATGAACTTTGTTATAACTAGAATATATGTAATTTTGTGGATCAGATAAAGGAGGAGGCCGGAAAGGATCCTGAATTCCAGTTTTTATGGCAGCAAGTGGAGGAATCCAGGAAGTAAGAAAAACCTCTTGATTATGGGATTAGCAAAGATCAATTGTTAACCTTTAAGGAAAATATATATATCCCAAATCGAACAGGTTTGAAGGAGCTTATCATGAATGAATACCACTGCAGTAATTATTCAGGACATTCAGGATACTGGAAAATTATAACAGCAATTAGAAAGGCTTATTTATGTCCTAGTATGCGAAGAAATATTGTAGAGTATTTGAACAAATGCCTAGAGTGTCAACAGGTTAAGGTGGAGCATCAACATCAAGCTAGATTGTTGCAGCCTATCCCAGTACTGGAGTGGAAATGGGAAGTCATATCCCTAGACTTTATCACTAGTTTACCAAGATCAAAAAAGCACAATGCCTCCATTATGGTGGTGGTTGATAGGTTGAGCAAAGCAGCACATTTTATCCCTGTGCAATCTACCTATAAAACTATGCAGATAGCAGATATCTTTATGAGGGATATTTTTAGACTGCATGGTATTCCAAAGATAGTCATATCAGTCCGGGATGTGAAGTTTACTTCAGCGTTCTGGAAGACCCTGATTACCGGTTTCGGAACCCAAATTAACTTCAGCACCACTTACCATCCTTAGATGGATGGACAAACTGAATGGGTAAACCAAATCCTGGAGGATATGTTGCGCATGTACGTGATGTAGCGGCCAACAAGATGAGAAGAATATTTTCACTTGGTAAAATTTTCTTACAACAATGGTTATCAGGAATCTCTTAAGATGAGTCCTTTCGAAGCTTTCTACGAATGACAATGTCATACTCCTATCAATTGGAGCAGCCCCGAAACCAAGATGATCCTTGGACCTGAGATGTTAGCTGAGATGGAATTAGAAGTAAGCAAAATTAGACAAAATCTGAGAGTTGCTCAAGATAGGCAGAAGGTGTATGCGGATAAGAAGAGGACTTATCGAGAATTTGAAGTGGATGACCATGTGTATGTAAGGATTAAACCAAAGCGGAGCAAACTAAGGTGGGCCTCCTGTGCCAAGTTGGCCCCAAGGTTCTGTGGACCCTTTCAGGTATTGGAGAGGGTGGGACCTGTGGCGTACGGATTGGCTTTACCCATCCATATTCGGGTGCACAACGTTTTGCATGTATCCTTGTTAAAATGCTACATACATGACCCGAAACATGTAATCCATCCATTTGCAAAGTATTCAGGTAGGATAAGATTAAGAAACCTACCTTAAAATAACTAAGCTTAATTAGAGTTTAATTCAGATTTTTTCTGTATGCAAGTCGAACTGGACGACGAATTTCTGGTTGAATCGCAGTGTATACTCGATCAGAGAGAAATCATGCTCTAGAGGCGAGCCATCACCCAGGTTAAAGTGCAATGGAAGCACTTTAGATCGGATGAGGCCACCTGGGAAGATGAAGGATTTGTCTGTGAGGCTTACCCAGATCTATTTGCTGAGCCAAGATGAAACATCGAGGACAGCACTAGATTCCAGGTGGAGAAGTTGTGACAGCTGGTTTAACTGTTAACTAGTTGTTTATGTTAGTTAATTTCAAGTGACAAAACATTTATGTTTTTTAGAAAAGGATTATCTAATAACAAAAATAAATTATGTTTTTTTGGCTGAAATTAAATTTATTAATGGAAATAGAGATTTCCATAAAAAGTTAAAATTCTGATGGTAAAAGTATTCCAAGAACTAAGGGTAGTTGAACAGAAATAGTTGAAGACAAATACCTGACCTCTAGGGATAAAGTGTGCATCCCAGTAAGGAAGAGGGGTTATGTTCTGAGACTAAGGAGGAAAAGGGTGGAATATTCCTGAGCTGGTGGTGACCAGTGGAATACACTCAGTATTCCCCAAACTTTGAAAAGAAGTACTGGGCCCAAGGGGCTTGAGGTCTCTTCTGGAAAAGTTTTTTCAACCTACTGGACTTAGTCTGGAGCATGGGGGAGTTGAGGACGTGATTGCCTCACTCATGGTAGGGAGGACAACCTCAGCAAATTTAGAAAACAAATAAGTATTCATTTACTGAATATGTTGATATTGGACATGTTGTCTAAATATTTACTAATTTCTGTCACGGTTTTGGATATTTAATGATGAAAAGGAATATTTTCTCTATTAGAAGTATGGAATATGATATGTCTGTGTTTTTATTTTTCTAAAAGAATAGTGGTACTCGGGAAATATTTTGGAATGGTGTAACTTTAACTTATTTCTTTGAATAAGAAAAGAACTAGAGGATTATTGTAAACCGGTGGGGCTTATAACAGACCTTTACTACAGGGATACTAACCCAAAAAACTGTTAACTCCGGGTTTAGGGCAGAAACCCCAACTATGAGTTGATCATTCACTGCTTCTATTATAAACACGTACAGAATGGTCCGAACATATATTAAGTAGTTAGTAATAAATTCTGCGTCAAATTAGTTTTTATGGTGAACTGCTACTATAAAATGTGAAAAGAATAGAAAACCCCAGCAAGAGTAAAGACTGTAAAATAAACTAGATATAAATATAAATCTATAGCAAAACGAAAAAAAAAAGAGAGTTTGCAGGAACTAAGATAAAACTAAGAAATATTTATATTCAAGATTCAAAAAAATACAATTTGTACTATGTGAAGGAATTTAGGTTATACTGTACACTTTTACTGTTACATGCAACGGAGAGTGAAAACAATTCCATTAAGAGAAAGATTGAATAGTATTCGTAAGAGCAGAGAGTCTCGAAACTGGACAATGTATATTTAAAATACAACTTTCGGAAGAACATGAAACTCATAGAGTCAATGCAATTATGGAGAGTACTTATCTCATAACTTTGAGCCAAAAATTACAATTACCTCTTAAAAAACAACTAGAACATAATACTATGACAGAGTTGTATAACACGATGATCACAACTTGGGAAAAATCCCTCATTCTGCAGAGAAACTATGATACATATTACCAAGGCGTGCAAGCCTGAAAACTAAATTCCAAGGAAAAACGCATGATGTCGAGCAAATCCTGAGGCCAGGTCAAGGGCCTCCGTCATTAACACATATATAAAGCACACAGCAAGGAGTTTGGTACCTGAAGGGAAAATGAATTGAAATCACGTTCAACATTTCGTTTCAATGTAAAACCTGCTAGCATGACTCCAAGGGACGAGTCCGCCTCACCTGTAAAAGTAAGGGAGACAGGAAGTATTGAGTGAGGAACCACCCAGTAAGCTAAAAAAATGTAAACAAAAGACTTCAATATAATTAGTATTGAACTGTTACCTGAGCGCAAGAGTTATATTACAGATTCATCGGGTGGCATCCTGTAAACAATTCACAAAACAATGATTTAAACTTCCTAACCGAGATGGAATACCCTGCACATTGTAAACCATGGTTTAATCTTGAATCTATACCTCAAACTCACCTACAGCTCAACGAAGAAGTCGATTCCATGGAAAAACTTCAGGTAAGCACCGACTTGTCGAGTTTGTACGAGTGCCACGGTTTGGAGCCAATGACAAACCAGTGATGGCATTCGGAAACCCAGTGGTGGAGTTCGGCCGCAGGGAGCAAAGCAGTGCGGTGAACAGGCGGGAGCAAATGACAAAGATGGTTAAAGTTTGGGGAGGTCTATACCCTAAACGGGTCCTCCGCCAATCTTCATCGTCGAATCCGAAACTTTTCATGCAACGGTGAGAACCGATACAGTTGTTGATTAGATGGGTAGATGGTACGGGGTCATTAAGGATCAAATCAACCACATCCGAGATCCTCCAAAATGTAACCCATGTGCATTAATACAATCAAATCAAATTGATTAAAAGACAGATCATGTACAATGGAGCCATGGATGTGTGCCCTGCCTTCAATCAAACTAAAAGCATATTCATTCTAGATTTACATCAAAAATAGAATCACTGCCAAGTGTCTAACAAGCGGGACAGGCGGAGTGTCAAAGTTTTACGATGGAAAAGAGTTATAAATATGGGTATTAACTAGCAGTTGCCTAAGAAGGTGCAAGGAGAGGCCGATAGGAGTATTGTTTGTGAATTATTAATTTGAAGTAATTGTAGTTTTTGAGATGAAGGAGATTTTGTAGAATTTTGCACAAAGATGATGGGCAATAAATCTAAACCATACAAAATAAATATCAAGAGGGCAACCCACCATCTCTCATGGGCCAAGCAAAATATTGAGTTTATAAACAAAGCAAGAAATTTGTAAGTAACCTAGCTCTACTTCAATTTACTAATTCTATTCAATTCTCAGTTATTGTGATAATGAATTATGGAAGAAGGAAACAGAAAGCTTGAAAGGAGAAGTAGAATTTACTTTATTTTTTTATTTAGTCAATTAAAAGAAATGACCATTTGAAAGGAAATTTGAAAAATGTGGAAAAATAACCAATCTCTGTGGTTTGAGAAATCTCTGTGATTGGAACTAACCAATACAGTCTGTGTTCCAAAACTGATCTAAGATTTCTGATGACTGTTAGTTGTTAAAAAAAGGTTTTCCATAATACAATATCTCTGAAAAATTAAAAAGCAGCAGAAAAGCGACTTAAAAAGGGACTTGCTGCTGCAAGTTTATATTTCTCTCAAAGAAAGAAGGTTTTCCATCATACAATTGTTGAAACTCAAAAAGAAACAAAGGGAAAATTATGATGACCAAGGAGAGATTCACAGGTGCTTGAAGCAAGTTCTGAAACTCTTGTTTTTGTCTATGAGTTGTTCTACCATCACCAAAGCTATTTCAGAAAGGAAAACAATTGTGGGTTCATTTTTTGTAGAGATACCTATGATGACAGAAAATAATTAAAAGAATAGAGCTGAGGAAATATTTCCAAGTGCACAATTACTTTGCAAATATGAAGAGTAGAGTTCTCTACAAGCCCATTCCATAAGTCCATTGTTGAGCTCAGGAAAACTGCGTTGCAGATTAATAGACAGTTATTATTGTACATAAGTTTAATAGACAGTATATTTATCCCCAAGGATGAGCTCCTTCCACCGGGCTATAATATTAAAGGGTATCTCCCTCTGTGTGGAAATACTTTCTAATGGAGAAGATACACCACTTCGCTTGGAGAAAGTTGCCATTTCGAATTGATTTGGAAGTACAGATTGCAACTTTGCAGCAAGGATAGAAATGTTTCAAAGGGACTTTTATTCACTTGATGTAAGAGCCAAAGATGCTTACCTTCCTTGCTTATACAGGAAGTTGCTAGGTTCAAATCTGTTTTTGCAGAAAAGCGTACAACAAATATAGAAATATTTAGAAAGGGTGCTTAATCACTTGATGTTAAAGCCAAAGCAGAGGTGCTAGACCTCCTTGCTTATATAGGAAGAGGGAATGAGCATACCCCTACTATGGAAAAATGTATGATTATATAACATATTTGTTGTACATTAATGAAATATATCATGCATGTGTATTGAAAGAAAAAACACGAGTTTAATAAACAGATTAATGAGAAGTATTATTATTCATGCAGTTGGCATGTACTGAAGGTGATACAACATTCAGATGATGTGTGTTCACTGTTTCCTCTTCTTATCCTCTTTGATGTTAAGCACATAAATAAATAAAGAGGCAACCCTCAAGCACAAGGGAAGAGAACAATCTGCTCATGTGTTCAGCAAAGTGATGCAAAGGATATTTTTGGGTGTCGGTGACCTCCTGTATCATATTTGAACCCCGGGCTGTTAATGGATGACAAAAATCCAATCTATTTACTTTTATCCACATCAGAGGGACGGTGTCACATGGGTAGACATTTCAGCCCTGTTTGTTGCAAATATGTTGAGTATCCTACCAAATTGAAGTACATATTTACAGCTATCCCACAAATTACAGATACTGCAGCTGTGGACAAGATTTCTTGAATATACAGATATAATTTGCAGTACTCTGCAGAATAATGACTGAAAAACTCATTGAGAACCATCCACAGACATCTCTTTACAACACCCACCGTGTACATCCAGAAAATGTTAGCTCAATTCCAGCACTATTCACTTACGGCTAGATGAACAAAATCTAAATTATGAAATGTAGCATTTTGCTCCTATACATGTGCATCTGAACAGAATGGTCAGCAGAGCCAATAACATATTTTATTTGAATGGTTATCCCACTAGAACAATTTGATGAGCCAAATTGATGGAAGTCCACAATTTTGGCACCTCTATCATTACA
>CM076578.1:37423688-37758079 GCA_034641835.2 Pinus albicaulis
CAATAGCTTTAATTTTCTCTATGTATAAAATAAAAGTGTGCTACGTCATATCTGACTTCAATATTTTGATGCTAGGTTGCCTGACACCTCAAAGGCAACCAAAGCTAGGATTGAAAAAAGGGCCATCGCAAGCTAGGCCAGGGCGGCTACTTGAAATTAGCTGCAAGAATTGTAATTAAGTAGCTAAACATCTTATAATTAATTGTATCGCCTTCCAACGTTTTTGTAATCCTATCAAATATGATTAAAAATACACAATCATATGTAATGTAGGGTGATGACTTCGAAACAGAAACTATAGAGGAAGATAAAAATATCGCTTTCCATTTCGGCTATCAAGCCGTAGTTGAACGTCGCAGAAGCTTGGGGTAGGTCCCAAGATCCAGAATGCCTGATAAGGTAAAACGTTAACCTTTCAATATGTTTGTTTTCATCCATGAATTCAATGTCTAACAACTTTGTTTAAATCAGGGGAGCAGCACTGCCGACGAGGAAAATAACCCAGTTGTAGAGCCAGATGTAGATGTTCCTCACGTGCAACCTGATCATTGTAGTGGGGACCAGGCCGAAAATGCTACTATCAGTGAGGGTCGTGATGGTAATTAATTTCCACTTATAATTTTTTCTAATTATACCTTGATGGTTGTCCTTATAACGTTTTTTGTTTAAATGACAGAGAATGTTTCCCTTGAAGATCTTACCACCAGAGAGGAAGACAGGGCAACAGTCCCAACGACGACAACTGGTGCACCAGGTAAATAATCTCATTGCAATTTTTTTTATTAATATTACCGAACTAGTTAAATGATATTTAAAAACTGACAATTAAAATTTAATATTATCTGTTTTTGTAGGCGATGCCCCGTCACTGGATGAGCCCAGACATCGTGAATACGCAACTAGGTCAGCAGTGCGGGTCGAAAGGCACGAAACAGGAGCAGAGCACGATGATATTGATGATGTAATTAGGAGCTTTAGAAATAGGAAGAAGAAAAAGAAAATTTGATAATGTAAAATATTTTATTATTATAAGACAAACGTTACCATACTTGGAACGTTTTTTGCATTATATAAAAAACTCATTTATCATACTATTTTTATGTCAAGCACTAATTTCAATGTTTCCTTGTGTACTTTTTGTTGAATTGTTTTTTTATTAGTTATTGAATATTTTTTTTTATGCTCATGAAAGTAAAAAATGAAATATAGATTGGGTATTGGGGAATTGAGAGTGATGTGAGGGGGGGGGGGAGGGGCCATAAGAGCTTCCACCTTCACGTGGTTGGCCCTGTTTAGTAGAGAATAGTTTATTGGAGCGATTTAATCTTGGAGCAAACCTCCCTCGATCCAGCGTAGCAACAAAAAAGTCACTGTTGACTTATTTGCTACTCTTTCAGATCGTGGGAGGCTTGTTCCAAGTCCATGCGACTCCAATAAATTATTCTTGAAATGAAGAGGAGCTTATTTAGGTATGTTTTGACATTTTCAACATATGTTCTAACATTATCATAAGAATGCATCTTAGAGTAAAAAATACTACATCAATTACTTGTATTTATTGTATAGATAATGATGGATTTAGATTGAATTGACCACGGAGTTTCCATCTCCTTGCTTATCATTGTTACCACTATCTATCATGTTGTTAATTTTAGGGCATTTTTTGCAAACAGAAAATTTTAGATTTTTATTTTTATTTTTATCACTGTAATTTCCTTCCACCATTATTAGCCCACAATTTGTAAAAAGCCCACAATTTTGTAAAAAGCCCACAATTTGTAAAAAGCCCACAATTTTGTAAAAATCCCACATTTTATTAAAAAGCCCACAATTTTGGAAAAAGCCCACAATTTTGGAAAAAGCCCACAATTTGTAAAAAGCCCACAATTTTGTAAAAAGCCCACATTTTGTAAAAAGCTTACAATTTGTAAAAATCCCACTTTTATTTTCTTTTTGCTTATATATTAAGCTCCCATTGAGTTCAACAAGTCTTGGGTTTTCTACACCATTGAGAGAGATTTATTATTTTCTTTATAGGATAATTTGCATCAATGGAAGAAAACATTAGAGGTGGAAAAAAAATTCAAAAGGGTGAAAGGGGTGATGGTAGAGTTTATTGCCCTTGCAAAAAATGTTATATGAGAAATAATGTTAGAGTTTTAATAGCAACAACAACAATGCATTGTAGGAAATATGGGCACATTGATGGTGGATGGAATGACTATTGTCCCGTGGTAATTAATTATCTATCTTCATTTTGATTATATCGTAAAATTTTATATTATTTTAATATTTTTTATATGCGCACTAATGTTTAATTATTAATGTTTGTAATTTTCATAAAGGCAGAGTTGCCCCCCAACTTTTTGCAGATGATCAACCAGCTTCCACAGCTAAATAGTAGTAGATTAGATGATGTTGCACCAGTACAAGAGAATATTGCAACAAATATTAGTATTGGAAATGATGTTGTACAAGGTGAAGAACATGAAGTGAATGATGAAGGTAATTTTAATGATCCCATGGAGGTAGATCATGATGACAATAATGAGACAGTTCACATTAATGATGGGACAAATCAAATGCTCCAAGACTTGTATGGTGAGTTAGATGATGATGGTGGAGATAGCAGTGATGGTATTTATGATGTACCTCTGATTGAAAGGTCAAGTGAACGACTTTTTGAACACTCAAATGCAACTCTTCTCTTTGCTACATTGTTGTTGGTGAACTTAAAGGTTATGAATAATTTGTCGAACAGATGTATGACACAACTCCTAAGGTATGCAATATGTATATATGATCACATATATGTAAATGTTGATTATTTTCCCTTTTTTTAGTTGTAATAAATGTGTAAAATAATAACTTATATATATATATATATATCATAGTTATCAAAACCGGTTGGTTTGAACCGGTAACCGGTCAAACCGGCCGGTCAGGAGGGCTGCCGGTTGGAACCGGCCTTGCAACCCGGTCAATAGCCTCTTCTCACTTGTTTTGGCCGGTTAACCGGACCTAACCGGCCGGTTAAGTACGGAACCGGCCGGTTTATGCATAAACCAACTGGTTCCGTACTTAACCGGCCGGTTAGGTGCTCCTCCATGAGCTGCAAATTCCTCTATTATACTAGCAACAAACTTGTCTAATAACTCATACTCAACACCTTATAGCAGCAACAATACACATGATGACTGATAAATACAAGGCTGGCTAGCATAAAATCCCTGGCAGCATGCAACTCATCAAGTGTACTTGATGACAATTTCTATTCTCAAAAAAATCAGCAGCAACCTTATTTCACACTCATCTAGGAACTGTCAGACCCTCTCTCTCTGCTCACACATAGCAGCGGCATAAATACAAAACCTTTCACACAGCATACAAGCAATTTGATCATGGCATCAAGACTGATGAAAATGGTCTGATGCCACTCAAGGGACAACAACATACAACCTAATGAAAATGTGACTGGCAATAATAAATTGACCACTAGAAAATTCCCGCTTGGAAATGCACTAAACTGGCCACTGAGTTTTCTGGGTTTTAATGAATCTTTTCAGTGATAAATTTCGTCAAAAACATTGTGAGCAGACTGCTGAAGTTGTAATGCTCTCTCAACTTGTTAAAAATAGCACTAATATTGGATTTCATAAACCAATTCAATACCTTTAAGTGTTATAGATGTTTTTCTAGAAATTTATTGCCAAGCAAACATAGATAATGAAGAATACAAGATCTTCAAAATGCTGGTCTGATATATATATATATATACTGAACCCAGAATTGTCTTTAAGGCTGATACAATGAATTGACAACAGATCTGAGCAGGGACAGATTGTATATTATAATATTAACTCAGCAATAAAACACAGTGAATAATATAAGAGAAACCTGATACATTACTTCAACAAGTTTTCTTATGTATTTTTCAATGATATGTATTGCACTTGGTGCCATTTTGATATATTCATCACCTTTGCATGGTATATAAATGAGAAAAATTTTCATATTTTGTCTCTATTGGCTTGGAATCATGGTTGCAAATCTTAAAAATAGTTTTTTTTTTATTAAAAAATAATTATGTTTATGTTGCAAATCTTACATTAACTAGTTTTTGTTTATGTTGTAGATTGTTGGGTGAATATTTGTTACCATCGCCAAATACTTTACCTCGAACATATCGAGATCTATGTGCTATTATGAAACACTTTGGAATGGAATATAACACTATAGATGCATGTCCTAAAGATCATATTATATATTATGGAGAACATGCATTGAAAACAAAATGTCCGAAATGTGGTACTAGTAGATATCGAACAGATCAACTAACCAAAAAGGTGCCTCAAAAGGTTCTTCGTCATATTCCCATAATTCCACGTTTGCAGCGAATGTTCAGGTGTAACAACATAGCACAGTTTATGGATTACCATTCAAAGAATAGAAGTGGAGATGGTGTTCTTTGAATGCCTGCAGATGGTTCTTCATTTAGAGAAATCGAGGAAAAATATGTAGATTTTAAAAATGAACCTCATAATGTCAGGCTTTCATTGGCAGCTGATGGTGTTAATCCATTCAGAGAGCTTAGATCTACTTAATCAGTGTGGCATATTTTCGTTATCAACAATAACATTCCTCCTTGGATGCCAATAAAGAGGGAGCACATAATGTTGACTATGATTATTCTAGGTATTTGATACATTATTTTTTTGAATGTAACATTTTCATTTCTCTTGTTGTTTGCATAAATATATATTTTATTTATTTATTTACTTATATATACATATATCATGGTAGTAATTATTATGTACCGTAATTTTGAACAATTAGGTAAGTACCAGGTCAAAGATATGAATGTATATATTGAGCCTCTTATCGATGAGCTAATACAGTTATGGCATGACATCACTATGTATGACATCACTAAACCAATCAAGCAGAAGATATTTCAATGTCATGGAATGCTTGTATGGACAATTCATGATGCCCCAGGACTAACACATGTTTGTGGTATGTAATATTTCATTGCACTTTAATATAATACATAATTATCTAAACTAGATATACCATATTGCATGTTTTAAAAATGATCTCATAGTATATTAATTGTTATTGATCCATCTATTGCAGGTCTTCAAACAAAGGGTAGATTTGCATGTCCAGTTTGTGGCCCTAAGATGAAGTATTGTCATTCGCCAGACTTAAGAAAGATGGTGTTTGATGAGTTTAGGCACTTCCTCTCTAGGAACCATAAGTATCGTACTACTGAAAAACATATTTTCAATGATAAAGAAGAAACTAGATTAAAACCACGAAGAATGACACCTCAGTTGTGGATGTTGGAATATAACAGAATTAATAATCGTCAAGCAGCTGGTACGTAATTTTTGTGTATATATATATATATATATATATATATTATTTGTTTATGTAATTTTTGGAATTTTTGTTTTAACTAATGAATTTATTTTATTGTATTTTATAATTAATATTGTTCTGATTTATTTTATTCTTTCATATCAAGGTCATCGTTGCGGTGAAGGTACTAATATTGTACTTCCACCTGGAATGAAATGTTATCTGTTAGTATGAATCCTTTGTCGAAGTATACGAAAAAAGACCACTTTAGCTATGCATAACTAATAGCCCTAACAACAAAAGTGGTTGCCAATATCTTCAGATCTACAGTTAGTTGATCAAGAAAAGAGCTGCAAAAAACCAGATCTATGCATGGAAAGACATTAAGCAATAAAAAGAAGGTTTGCTCCATATACCAATAGACAAGACAAGAACAATTTTTTGGAAGAATTTTTGTATTAAGGGCACCTGGGAGGAAAACAAGAAGGCGTATCCAATTCTCCTCAATGGGATGGGTTCTTGGAAGTCCTCAGCACTTCAGATCTAGACTCTCTCTCTCTTGTTGGTGTAGAAAACCCAGAAAAAATAGAACTCAAAGGGAGCTCACACAGCAAAATAATGTAGAAAAAATGTGACCAAGTGTATAGATCCAGAGTGATCTAATAGGCAACAAAAGGTGAAGAATGGTAGGAAAAACCCTCCTATTTATAACAAAATATTGGGTCATTCTAGACCTTGGTGCATGATTAAAATAATGTTAACCAAATCTAGATCCACCTTTTATGGAATATTTTATTATATTTGTTGGAGGGAAAAAGTATTTGACTTGGGTCAAATCCCTTTATTTGTTAATAATAAATAAATAAATGATTTATTTATCTTTTAAGGAAGTGGTTGAAGGATAATTAAATAAATAATGATTTATTTAATTATTTGTGGGTGATTTGGTCATATTTAACAAGGAATATTATCTAAATAAGATTTAAATAATTATTCCTGGAAAATAATAAGATAAATAAAGGTTTATCTAATTAATTTCTTTGTTTTGGGTTAAACATGACTAGGAATAATAATTAAATTATGGTTTAATTAATTATTCCATGAGGAAAATCAAACAAATATAGGTTTGTTTAATATTTCCTTTTAGGGTTTCCTGTTTAGACCATAAACAACCTAATAAATGTGGTTTATTAAGTTATTTTACATAGTGAAAGCAATTTTACTTAGGGTAAAATTGATCTTACATGGTGTACTTGGGTCCATCTAATGATAATAGGTTAGATGACCAAAAAATGGTGTAACAGATTGCCCCCCAGCGTGCGAGTGTCAGGAGCAAATCGTATGACCAAAGTACATTGTAAGAACTCAATCACTAGACAACAAGAGGGAAGTCAGAGAGAGAAATGCAAGGTAGATAGTGTGCTGAAGAACTAGACCCTGAGGAGACGAGACTCGCAGGTGCAACAAGTCTCTTTTTATGAGAGGGTACTTGTGCTAAAGGCGGCGGGGGAGGCATACCTATGCCCGCCGAGACAAAGTACAAAAGAATAGTGTGTCCAGTAAACAAGGGACCGAACCATAAAGTACAGCTGGCATAATCATGAGCCAGATAAAAATACAATGAGGAATCCCACATACATGTTGTGCCATGGATAACAGCCAGGACTTGTACAATAATATCTGAGTACATGAGATACAAATACAACCCAAATGCCCCTTGTAAATGGGGAAGGGCTCACAAAATCTGACTGATACATGCAAATCAAAGAGGCGCTGCAAGTGGCTAAGGCCAACATCATCAAATATCTGGAGCTGCATCGAAGGCTGCAAGGAGGAGGTCATCCAGGCATGTGGGGGGCTACCTGCAGGGCCACCCCCTCATGAGGGTTGAGACATCTCACACACACCCGAGAATAATCAAGAGCTGCTGCTGTATCACTAAACCATCAAGTATACGGATCTCGGTCATGCTGAAAGGAGCTGGAGTGGAGAAACAATCAAGTCAAAGGGAAATGAGAAATCCCTTTGCCTGATCCGAGGCACCGAACAAGAGTGGAAGCTGGAACCAAGGTACACCGCCCTCTAGACCTGGCTTCTGGAATGAATGAGCTGATGTCGACAGAAGGAGGTCCGCCATAGGTGAGGCAATGAGAGATCCTCAACTAAGGCACGAGAGAAAATAGTAGAGCGACGTATAGACTGACACTAATGATGATGGTGAAATGGAAGGGAATGAGTAGCGAATGGATGACTTCCCTTGCTAGAGCATAAAGGGCATGAATGACATGGCAGCGACTGACGCAATATCATAAGGGATAGGGGACAGTGGAACTAAAGGTCATAATGTGCGACACAAGAGAGGGACCAAGCAATGAAGGATGGAGGGCTATAGCGGGGTACCAAGGGACTCGGGATAGAATCCATGAATGCAATGATGACTCAACTTGGATGCTCTAAACAAGGGCGACTCGATGGTGCTGCCACATAGTAAAGGCCCAATGGGGGACCATGAGAACATGAGTACAATATGGTAACTCATGACGAAAATCGACACAAACAAAGACAAGTAAGGAGGCAAAGTGGTGCCCCAAGTACAAGTGTTGTAAGTGAAGAAATGCGATTTTAAGGATAGGTGAAGTGACCCATCTTGGACAAAATGTGTCCTGGTGAAGTATAAAATCACAAAAAACTAACAGATACCCATTTTAGGGCTCGGTGAGAGCTTTCCAATGGTGCAGACGGTTTGTCAAACGAGGCTACGGTATGGTCGCAGTAGGCGAAAGAAGAAACAAGGGTTCTTTTTTAATAAGGCAGTTTTCCCTCCAAATTCACTCATTTGCTAGTGTTGCTGTGGTGAACGTAGAGAGGAGAGAAGGCCCTAAATCTTGCGGCGAGCGTAGCGGACAAACCAACCATTGGAATCGAGATCCGTCAGTTGCAGGTAAGAGGCCTAACCTTACTCTTTCATTTTGATGGATTGAAAGTTCAGTTTAGGGCCCAAAATCTCAGTAACAGACCCTCCTTCATCTCTGCGGCCGGGTCGCACTTTTTGGCCCAAAAAGTGCGACCTGGGAAGCAGGTTTCAGGGCAAAAACTGCGACCTGTCCTAGAATTGGGCAGAAAACTGCGACTTGGGAGATGAGGGGGTTTTAGTGCTGTTTTATGGCTGAGAGTTGGGTTTTTGTGTTTGGTTATGGTATTCCCGATCTGTATGCTGACAAAGATGATGTTTTTGTGCAGATATGGTAGATATACGGGTTAACTGGAGAGAGAGAGACCTAGGTACATTACGGGCAGAGATCCAGGCAGATCAGGGCGTCCGTCGTGTGTTGGCCAGGTTTGGGGTTCTAAAGTTTTTGGAGAACCCTTTGATGAGAGCGGGAGAGCCTTTGTTGGCCCGGATTATCAGTTACTAGGATCCAGAGCATGAGGTCTTTGTAGTGCAGGGGCACAGGATCGAACTGACAGTCTAGGATGTGTATTTCCTGACGGGTCTCCCGCCACTGGGGATGGTGGGAAACACGCAGCCAGTATTACCGCGGGGGCGGCATATCATGGAGTTTGTGGAGCGACATTGTTGACCGGGTCTCCAAGTCAAGGGGACTCGGATACCGATCGGGGACCTAGAGAGATTAGAGACCCGTGCAGTGGCCACAGCAGTGCTGCGTATTCTGGGAAACTAGGTGCTCCATCACATCACTGGGGGGCAGATGATGATTATGGAGAGTGTGTTGAGTGGGACCTACTATGGGTGGGCACAAATGATGCTGGTGTCACTAAAGCGACAGTTGTCGCTCTGCAAGCGGCAAGTGAACCACGATTTCTCGTATAGGACTTTATTGTGCGCCTTCTTCTTTGAGAAGATCCCGACCTTGCAGCCTCGTATACAGCTCCCAGATGGGGGCCCGAGAGAGCCCAGGATGCGCCGGTGGGGGAGGCTACTGTGCAGAGGAGGAGGAGGGGCAGTCGGGTGAGTGTTTCGACCTGAGTTCTTTGCCCATTGGGATAAGATGCCTTTATACATAGACGACTATCCCTATACTGGGATGAGTTATTGTGGGGATCCGGACCTACCACTTCCGCTTGGTCGAGTATGGGGGCCCGATGGTAAGTGATAAGTAACTATTCTTGTATGGGCATGTTAAAGTTATTGAATAGTAAATATGGTACTGATTCATGTACTTTTGGTATGCAGATATAGCTCCGGTAAAACCGGCCGGATATATGGGACGCCCAACAACCTCTGGAGCTACAGGGCCGAGTGGGTTGAGAGCAGCGCGCAATGAGGATGCGGCCGCCCTTCTGGAGGACATCCGCCGTAGATGCGAGACGTTGCTGACCGGAGTTTCAGAGCGTGGGTGGCAAGACTTAGATGACCAGTACGTGGAGGCATGCATTGGTCTTCCCTCGGAATGGCGAGGTGTCATGCGGCGCATGGCGATGGCTGGTCAAGGCATACGTGATCTACGGGCTGCAGGGGCAGAGCCATTGGCTCGGGATCCGCCAGATAGTGAGTAGGTGTGGGGCATGTGGTGCCCCCTAGTGTGTATGTAGGGGCAGGTGGTGCCCCCAGTTTTGAGTTTTTTGTAGCATGCTATGGGCATGTCATATGTATCAAAGTAGATGGACTCTAAACACATGTTTTGCGACACATATTATGGATATGCATCGTTTTTAATGATTATGAATGTTATTGTCTTGTATGAAATGCGTGTGATAAATGCCAGTCTAGAACATGGTTTGCAATGCTATCTACATAGTGATTTTTGTCTCGAGGTACATGGTTGAAAGTTATGGTTTCAAATTCACGTATCAAGAGTTTCACTCGTAAATATCGTCTAAACAGCACAGGGTTATGCACACGATAAACACCATTTAGTTTCATGACAAGAAGTAGGGAATCCAAATGAACGTGCAGATGGAGGATGCGATGAAAGAGGGCATCGGCTAAGAGACCACGCACTGCATCATATTCGACCCGATTGTTGGTGGCAGTACCAATGCAGACCCCGTTTGAGAGGACAAGGGCATGCAAGGGGGTGAAAATGGCCCAACCTGCCGAGGCTAGATTCCGGGAGTAACGACTTGCACCATCGGCGTAACCGATAAAGGGTGGGGACGGGAGGTCCTGCAGAATGGTGTTACAAGACAACAAATGGGGGGAGGAGATACAATGATGGCAGCGTGAGCGAATAGAAGACATCGAGCGGCAACTGCGGGAGGGAGTGCAATGAACAGGATGGCTATGGCTCATATACAAACGAGAGGGTGGTATATGAGGGCTATAGGAGGTATGGCGGGGACTCGGGCTGCGGAGGGCAACAGAGATACGGGTGGAGTGATCTCGTGTATCGGTAGAAAAGAGGGGGTCAGGCGAAACAACAGGGGAGGATGCGAGGGGACTGGGCTCCAAAGGTCGCACAGAGGAGGATAGCTAAAGAATGGTCGTAGTAGACTCCGTCATCTGAACATTAGGGGGGGGGGATGTCGATGGGAGCGGGGAGATCCTCAGGCTGGCCCAAAGCATACTGCGCGAGTATGGGAGAGGCGGATTGATTTTGTTCAACCTCATACTCTCGGACTACTTCTAAAGAGGCGCGGTAATGCGTCAGGTGAGGAAAATGGTGGGAGTAATGGCCATGGACGCCGCACAAAGCACAGGGTTTGCTAGTGCGAATAGTTTTGGGGTTCTTGGTTACGGACGAGGACGGAAGAGAAGGGTCGGAGACCGTAGACTCAGGGAACGCGACTTTAACCATGGGTTGAATGCGGGGCAACTCAGGACAAGTATGGGTGGCGTGACCGACGACATCACACAAGGCACAAGGCTTTGCGAGCGGAGGAGGAGCTGGGTCAGTCGGGGTGGCCTTGTCTTTGGATGCCCCCTTGTGAGCTTTGCCTTTCTTTCTTGGAGCTGTCACCACAGGGGTAAGGTCCTGGGGAGGTGCAGGGGGCACCGTAGCAACGGAGGAAGCAAGGGGGACCGGTTGAACCGGTGTCAAAGCAAGATAGGGTTTGGGGTGACCAGGAGGGGTAGCGGCTGGAGGGTCAAGGTACCAGACGGGTATACCCAGGGTCAAGTTAGGGAGAGAGAGGGTGGCCATGACGGGGACCGAATAGACTTCGGGAGGGGGAGCTAGGAACAGTATTTGACCAGCGGGATAATGACCAGGAGGGACGGCTCCGAGGTGGTTAAGGCTTGGGGGAACCGATCCAGGGGTATAAAGGGGTTCAGGGACACCAGTTGTAGGAGAAGGGCCAGAAGGAGGAGGTCCGGCTGGTGGAGATGAAGGGCTAGGAGCGGGTTGCGGTGGGTGAGGTTGAGTCTAAGGTTGATGACTAGCCGAAGCGGGTCGCTTAAGGGCAGCCCAAGACGATTACATCATGCAAACATTCGATAAGCTGGGATCCGAGACGCGAGGAGGGGGAAGATCAAGAAAATTTCCAAGCAGGGAGGAATATTTGTAGACGCCGGGGGAGACACTGGTCAAGGAATCGACGGTTTGCTTATTGGCTACAGAAGAGATGGTCATCTCCGGAGAGGTCTGAGACGGCGGCTCATGGTAAGACAGCTGGTCAATGGTGACTATCTTTCCATTGTGAGGGAAATACATCTTGCGAAAAACCACGGATGGGACAGCAGACATGGCATAGGTGTAGCTTCACCCCAATAGAATGTTGTAGTCTAGAGGGGCGTCAATGGCTTCGACGTCAACGCAAATGGTCTTACCGGCAAGGGTGATAGGACAATTACGAAATAGGCCAATGGGCTGGGAGGCGTGGCCGTCCCACGCTCGAAGGGTGATCGTGGAAGGGGCCATCTTAGGAGATCCGAGTTGTTTCCAAACCGAAGTAGACATCACACAAGTAGATTCCCCCTCATCAATTATACACCGAGAAACGTTGGCGTTCCAGATTTTGACTGGGATTTGGAAGGCGACGGAAGCAGGAAGAGGAGGATGGTCTGATTGATGGGCGTCAAACACAATCATTTGGTCATCAGCAAGATCTACAGCGCCCACGGCAGATAGTAGAGCCTTCTTTTGGGAAGGGCACGATTGGAGGAGTTCCAGTGTGGAAATGGCAGCAGGAGATTGCGCCAAATCATCTACTATGCTATACGAATGAGCAGCTCGACCAGAAGCAGCATTTCGACGTAACAGTCCTTTAGGAATCTTGGGATGGACCTCAAATTTGGGTTGAGGGATATGTAAGGGACCATTGGTTGTCGAAAGAGGCTCTGTAGAACCGAAAGAAGGGGACTCGGGGGCAGACTGAGCAGGAGGCTTGGGGTACTGGCGAGACCGAGTTTGAAGGTGAAGGTCGACCGTTGGGGAAGGATCAGAGTTCATCATAAGGATCTGGTAATCGGAGGAACCAGAAAGGGAAGGTGGAGTGGCGACCTGGCTGTTAGGAAGTTGGGTAGCCACGAATCCTTGCTGAGGGAAAGGATCAGTAAACACAGCTGGTTGGGTAGTGGCCACATTAGGAGGAGCATGAGGGGAGGCGTGTTGTCCGCGCAATGTGGCTTGAGACTCCCACATCTGCCGCATCTGGGGTAATAGGGGACAATCGTGGGTGTAATGACCATAAACAACGCAACACGAACAAGGCTTATTTGTGCGA
Source organism: Pinus albicaulis (assembly GCA_034641835.2). Classification (NCBI taxonomy): domain Eukaryota; kingdom Viridiplantae; phylum Streptophyta; class Pinopsida; order Pinales; family Pinaceae; genus Pinus; species Pinus albicaulis. The sequence continues at coordinate 37,436,679 of CM076578.1, forward strand.
AGCGGCCTGTCCGGCTTGGGCTGAGTGCCCTGTTGCTGGTTGGCAGTGTTAGGGTCCACACCAGAATTGGGTCCACGGGTACCAGGGGCAGATTGGTTTTGATTGCCTCTCCACCTTCTTTGAGAAGAAGGGGGATTAGTCGCGCCCTGCTGTGCAAATACTTGCCCTGGAGGGGGCTGTAAGTGCTGTTGCGGGTTTGGAGGAGGCAAGGGAGATGGAAGCGCATATGCTGGAGGAGTTGGCACACCAGGATGCGGATAAAGGTAATGGTTAAGTTGGTCAACATTGAGGTAAGCAGGAGGTTGGGCAAAAGGAGGAGGCATGTCGTATCCTGGATACATGCTACCGGGAGGGGGAAGAGTGCTAGAGGTGCTGGCCCCTCCCTGAGGGAGACCATAGCCCATAGGAGGTTGAGCGTACGGATGGGAAAGGGCTCCAATGATACCGTCGGTGGAATGAGATGCCCCCGGGGCGTTAGCGCCACCGGGCCTGGGGAGGTCAGGAAGGACGGTATAAACATAACCAGACTGGGCGTAGATCAGGTCATATTTCAAGGCTATTTGGAGGGCGGCTTCTTCGGTTTGAGGGAAATGGGAGGCGACATCTTTGCCAATGGGAGCTAAGAGAGAGCGAAGGAACCAGTCCATATAGATCCGATCTTCGAAGGGGGGAGCTCGACATAAGCTTCGTCTTCGTCGCCATTCCTGGACATGAGCGGAAAGGTGGGTCGAAGAGGTTTGCTTGAAAGAGGTCAAAAGCTTCGTACCAGTATCGTATCGGAGAGGGAGTTGGAAGTAAGATAAAAAGGCTTGGGCAATGGTCGCAAAGGTGGTATGGGAAGAGGTGGCTTGGTCAACATACCATTTAGAAGCTTCGTCGGTAAGCGTGCGTTGGAACAATCGAAGACGGATGGAGTCATCGGTAATGGAATTGGAGGAACACCACATGTGGAAAGATCAGACATGGTTGGTTGGATCTTCTCCAGCAAGGCCTTCAAACTTAGGGATGTCGGAGGGGAGCTTGGTTGGCATAGTAGGCCAACCAACATCATGGCGGATAGGGTCATTGATCAACTGATTGAAATCGGGGAGGCTGAGGCCTGTGATGTACGACAGCAAGGGTGTGGCCGAGGTAGTTCCTGTGGCGGTTCCGCTAGTAGTAGTTCCAGCATTAGGGCCGGGAGCACCGCTAGCATTAGGCCCTGGACCAGACATAGTGAAGGTGACAGGGGGAGAACCAGAAGGAAAAGGAGAACCCAAAGAATCAGAAGAGGACTCGGAGTGCGGACTCGGAGGGGGACTGGCTCGACGACGGCAGGACGGAGCAAGTCGATCGACCGGAAACTGAGGGTGAAGGCCAAGAAGTCTCCGGGAAGTGCGCCTTGGGGGCACAATGATGACAACACAAACACGGCACAAGGGGAAGAAGAATGACCACAAGGGCAAGGAGGTGCAGAATCAAGTGATTACAATGTCGAAACAAGGGCAGATAGGTGCAGTGTCAATTGATTTTAAAGTCTTTGCCTGGCGGTGTAAACCAGGCTCTTCTTCGCTTAGGGTGAGTGTGTGGCGTGCGTTAATTTTAATTTTTAAACCCTTTTCGTTTTGAGAGCAAGAGAAGAAGTGTGTTGTGTAACTGAAAATAAATCTGCAGAGAACAATATATAATGTTGAAATAATAGAAAATTAACAGCTACTTATGCATCGATTCAACCCAAAAAGGCCGGTCTCTCAAAACTAATCTAAAAGAGGGCAAAAAATCTAGTCAAAACACACTTAAAAAGAGGCCAATAGATCTAGGGTCAAAAGGACAGGGATCTAAAGGATAAAGCTGCTGAAAAGAGGTGCAGATCACAGCCAAGAGGCAGAGGCAAGGTGGCTGGAAAAAAGGAGGAAATCAGCAAAAAGCAGAAGGGGCAAGGGGAGGCCCTAAAAGTAGATCCAAAAAAATCTTCAGGAGGTGATTTGAGAGGGAGAAGAGCTGATTAAAATGGGTCTGAAAAGGATGTATCAGATCTGGAAAAGGGGAGGCTGAAACTCTGATAAAGCAGACACCTGAAGCAGCTAAAACTCTTCCACCAAAAGTGGAGGGTATTGAAGCCCTAGGGGGCTAGGTTCCCACTAAGATGAGCAAAAAAGATCAGGAACATGTCGAAACGGGCTGAGACAGAGGCTGGAAAACCCTGACAGAAGCTTCAGAAAAACCCAGAAAAATTCCAGAAAAACAGCCAAAAAATTGGCAGGTCGCAGGTTCTGACCTGTTTTCAGTGCAGGTCGCTGAAAAGAGGCTGAAAAGTGTGACCTGGAGGTCCAGGTCACAGTTTTTGGGCTAAAAAGTGTGACCCCCAGTTCCGGTTGTCTCGGCGGCAGATTTGCGGAAAAGTTGCCGTCTCAGTTGCGGCTGATGTCGCTTGCCTGCGCAATAGGGCCAGAAACACACGGAAGTTAGAAATTTTAATGTTTTAGGGTTTTATGTGAGAAAAAAAACAGAAAAATAGGAAAAATAAAAAGCTGAAAAGAAACCCTAGGGTGTTAAGTAGCTGGATATGCAGGAATATGAAAAACGATAGCGGTCATAATTTAAAACCCATGTGGAGTCGCCATTTGTTAGTATGAATCCTTTGTCGAAGTATACGAAAAAAGACCACTTTAGCTACGCATAACTAATAGCCCTAACAACAAAAGTGGCTGCCAATATCTTCAGATCTGCAGTTATTTGATCAAGAAAAGAGCTGCAAAAAACCAGATCTATGCATAGAAAGACATTAAGCAGTAAAAATAAGGGTTTGCTCCATATACCAATAGACAAGACAAGAACAATTTTTTGAAATAATTTTTGTATTAAGGGCACCTGGGAGGAAAACAAGAAGGCATATCCAATTCTCCTCAATGGGATGGGTTCTTGGAAGTCCTCAGCACTTCATATCTAGAATCTCTCTCTCTTGTTGGTGTAGAAAACCCAGACAAAGATAGAACTCAAAGGGAGCTCACACAACAAAATAATGTAGAAAAATGTGACCAAGTGTATAGATCCAGAGTGATCTAATAGGCAACAAAGGGTGAAGAATGGTAGGAAAAACCCTCCTATTTATAACAAAATATTGGGTCATTCTAGATCTTGGTGCATGATTAAAATAATGTTAACCAAATCTAGATCCACCTTTTATGGAATATTTTATTATATTTGTTGGAGGGAAAAAGTATTTGACTTGGGTCAAATCCCTTTGTTTGTGAATAATAAATAAATAAATGATTTATTTATCTTTTTAAGGAAGTGGTTGAAGGATAATTAAATAAATAATGATTTATTTAATTATTTGTGGGTGATTTGGTCATATTTAACAAGGAATATTATCTAAATAAGATTTAAATAATTATTCCTAGAAAATAATAAGATAAATAAAGGTTTATCTAATTAATTTCTTTTTTTTGGGGTTAAACATGACTAGGAATAATAATTAAATTATGGTTTAATTAATTATTCCATGAGGAAAGTTAAACAAAATAGGTTTGTTTAATATTTCCTTTTGGGGTTTCCTGTTTAGACCATAAACAACCTAATAAATGTGGTTTATTAAGTTATTTTACATAGTGAAAGAAATTTTACTTAGGGTAAAATTGGTCTTACATGGTGTATTTGGGTCCATCTAATGATAATAGGTTAGATGACCAAAAAATGGTGTAACATCATCCTTCTCAATTCGTGAGGTTTCCCTACTATGAGGACCTAAAAGTAGCTCATTTGTTTGATACAATGCATGTCGGGAAGAATGTGACAGAAACATTATGGAGAACCATGATGTTATTCGGATTCAGGACATGCAGAAGCTAATAGACTGTTCTTTGGTACAGGTAAGTTGTCACGCATATCGATAATTTTAAAATGTAGGTTAAATGACTGTAATTAGGTATTGATTATAATGTTAATGTTTTGTGCTGCAGACCTACATCACCAACAGTGTTAGAGTGGTTTTCTTAAACTAGAGGCCCCAGTCTCAACTGTCGAAGGGCCTGGGGAATTCTTGTGAGACCTGTGACAGGGTGCTGCAGGAACCCTACCATTATTGCTCTGTTCTATTCAAGCTAAGAAAACTATTCGAATCGATAGATATAATGGAAGGCATGACCAAAAGACTCCATCTACTCAAGCATAATTAGAAGCTCACTCAAGAAGCACATCATTAAGACCTTGTTCTCCTGTTCGTGATCCTTACATGCCCTGTTTAAACAATAGGTTTGTGGTTTGATATTTTATCTAGGATTCCTTTTTTATCTTGTAAATATCTTTCAAAACTCTATGTTTGTGTAATTGACCTTGGGTTTGGTGACGTACAGAAATTCAGAAGATCCGGCTGCTTCAGGAAATGGTGAAAATGTAAGAAACAAGTGCCTTTCAAGCGAGGTCATGATGAGGCAATGAAATGTTATCATATCAGTCTTTCACAATTTTTTTACTAGAGATCAAAAGAAATGTTTAGTTTTGTCATCCTTTCTCCTGATTGTGTGATAATTGTAGATCAGAAAGGGAGGACCTGGACTACTGTGTTGTAAAATGTGTTTTCCCTTATTTAGGTGTCTGGCTTGCTGGCATGTATTTGAGAATAATAAAAAGGGGTGTGATTTGTACCTAATGTGTTTATCCTTTGTTGTGCAGTATTGCATTCCTGGGAATTGGTTGTCCGATCTTACTAGAGCTCGATATGAGGTTAGAGAAAAGAAGTGCATAAAGAAGGTATATTCTCTTCAAGCAGGGTTTCTTGTCAATTGATGTGACATTGCTATGTTTTTCCATGATTTAGTAATATTTGCTAATGTCTCGATTTAAAATTATGCTTAAATAAATATTTAGGACTCGTTTCAATTGGCTGAACCATCTTTTGTTGTTGCAGAAACCAAGGGGACGAAAGGCCATGGAAATTTTAGATAGTGATTCAAAGTGAATTGGCTACTAATGCATTGCTTCATGATTCAGACGGGTTTGCTGCTTGGCATGAGTTTTTCAATGATTCAATCCCCTGAAAATATTTTCCATAAATTGGATGCCTATGCCCTTAAATTTAGACCTCCGTAATTAAGATGGGTTTATTGTAAATGCTTGAGAAACAAATTTTCTACAAGTCTACTCGGCAGGTAGTTCCATGAAAATATTCATAGTCATTTTTATTTTCCCTTCCCTATTGTCAGGGAAGGATGTCAATTCGGGGTTCCAAATACATGTATAGATTTCAAGTTTTGCAATTAGAAAGATATAGAAATTATGTGATAGCCAGGTAGGCTCTGACCTATCTACCCTGGTTTTTAAAGGCAAGGCTGCAGAATCCAATGTTTCCCTTCATGGAATTCAGAGCATCTTCTTGTATTTACTTATATAATTGTAGAGTTTCTGAATAAAATTCATTGATATCTGCACATTTTGGAGTGATTTTTTTGTTGGCCATATTGGTCTCATCTAATCGGAAGAAAAAATTCATAATGTTATATGTGACCCTATATGGTTGGATCCTAACCTGCTGTTGCACTCCATTGATTTGTGATATTTTTTTTTGTATGTCAAGTCTCTGTACTGATTCCAGATTCCTAGGCATTAAAAATTACAGGGCCAACATGGGATTAGGAATTTTGTTGGCTGATGCTTGCTTGATATTACTGAATAATAATACCTGATTTAGCTTCTTGTCAGTTCCTGGATTTTGACAAGCAGGGCATACACTTTTTTTTGGAATACTTGATGTTAATAGCAATGGATTTAATTATTTTTAGAGAAGATTCAAATCACTGGACCCATTTTATTAGAATACTCAAGGTTATTACATCGCATTTTGTGTAAATGCTTAGCTGGTATTCTCTTCTATATCGTGATAAAAATCCCTTTATGAAGGCAAAGACAGATGCCTGGTGGCTCTTGAGAGAAGTAGGATCTCTACAATGTGGGTTGGGGGAGATCATGGTCTCTCATTAAGTTTGTCTAGCATAAAAAGGTTATATATATATATATATATATATATATCGATAGATATAGATTAGCATACATATTTTTTAGCACTAGATTTGTTAAGCTTTGAGAGGTGTGATCCTCTGTTGTTTTTTTATCCCTCTTGGTGCATAATAAGTCAGATAAACCTATCTGCCTCTCTTTGCACCTTTTGGGGCAACTTCTATTTATTTTTATCACAGTAATTTCCTTCCACCATTATCAACAATATAAGGCAATAATTCCATGCAATAAAGTCCATGCTAAGACATATTACAGTATTCCAATACAATATAGACCCTCAATTTATGTGACTCAAATTGGGTAAGAATGCATAAGACTTTAGTTACAACATCCTCCTAGTAGAGTAGGATAGTCATATAAATTAAATGTAATCGTCCATTTGCTTAACAGGAATTGGGTAGGTCTCTATATAAATTAAATGCCATCGTCCATCTGCTTAACTGGAATTACCCTAAATGCCATCGCCCATCTGGTTAACTGGAATTGGGTAAGTATCTATAACACTTCACTTAAACTGAGAAAGATGACATAGGCTACAAAGAAGAGTATTTGTGTTAAAGCCTCTATGGTACTCTTAGGAGCAACAAGTGCTATAAGGTGTATTTTCACCATCCCAAAACAACAGATAAATCCCTGGTAGAGTGATGTAGGGGCATTAGGCCCAAGACAATTTTTGCACATAAATAAACATAAGGGGGGTCTCATGTTTTGTTTCCCCTATGTAATTATTCATAATTGGGTTATTTTTAGTTAATTTTAGAGAAATTGTAACTGCCCGAATGATTAGTGGGCATAGGAAGTGATAGTCCGTTTCAGTCCATTATAGGGTTAGGCTAAAATTAGGATTGAGGAATCTGTCGAATGATTGTAGGAAACTGAATTGATTGATTCCCAATATGTATAAAAATAAGCCTAACAGGCATAATAGGTAGACCTGCAAAGACTGTATAGACCTGCATAGGGTTAGAAGGAAGAGGAGGCAGAGTAGGGGTACAAAAGGGCCAAGTGATCGAAGATCTGGCTAGGAATTTGTAAGTAATTTCACTGTGTATAATGAAGAATTGTTTCGGCATTTTTGTGCATTTGTAGGATAAAATCCTGTGTACATATGTCTTGAATACCCATGAATCTGATATGATCAGGATTCTGTAATTCTTTAAGAGTCTGCCTGCATATTTATGTGTTAGAACTCTGTGTTAAAGGAATGACAACAGATTGGATTTATGCGCCTACCGTGTGAAGAATGCGTTTTTGTGTATTTGTGTTCTCTGAATGCATTCATGGTTCTCTGTATAAATTTGAGTTATTGAACCCTCTATGGAGAACCCAGTTTGTTCCTCGAACTTCGTTGAGTCAGACATTCCCATAAACTATGGTTGTGGAGGATGGTTATCGGTTCAGAATCCCGTTGTGGAAATTGTGACTGGTCGAGAGGAACTGCGACTGTTTCAAGTGACATCAGTCTTATGCAAAGCCACCATGCACAACATGCTGTAGATTGAATTGAATACCGTGTGGAAACTTTAGTTCGAAGGAAGCAGAACCTGGGACTCTTAAACCAATTGGAACCATGAAAGGAACGTAACGAGTGGTTGGAAGAACGTAACAAGGCAAAGGCCGACGGAGCCCTGGACCAAGGGCGGCGTGGAACCTTGAATTACAAGGAAATCCAGAGTTGGAATGAGTGGTATTCGCACGATTGAAAGAGTGGAAATTTGTTTTCAAAAAAATAACACGATATTGCCCATTGGTTGACATGTAAGCCAAGGGTGGTTTCACAAAACAACAAATTTTGCATACATTTTGAGCGTTAATGCTCGGCATAAAAAATAACGTGAAATCTCACAAAGATCGTCAGATCATCCCCACTGGAGAAATAGATCATCCAACGTTGGATGTGAATGCACGTTAGTGCTGGGCCAACCATGGTTGTATATGGGCGTCTGGTAGTTTAATAAAGTCTGAGTTATATATATATGGACGAATCGCCATATAAAACGACGGATTGTATATGTGTGGGGTCCAACTCTAATATGTGTTGGTTAGTGTCACTCCAACTAAGGTTTTCCGGTTATATTGTACATATTTCCTCCTGCATATAAATTTTCGGTCCGCTATCTCTTTCGCATCTCTGCCGTGGCCAAAGTTCTATGCTCCTATTTTCTATTACTATCTCCGCCCGAAAATCCGCTTTACAATAGTCAAAAACCCAAATTTAAACATATCGGGCCCCAGTTCTAAAGTCTTAGCCCCCTGCGCTTTGGCTACCACGCGACCTGAGCCCCAGAACCTCAAGCTCAAAGGAGAAGGGCTTATCATTTTATATTCCGGGCGAAATGATGGCCGTCTGATCAAAGTCCAATCGACGGAGCGGCATTTGTTTTACATGGAGGGCCCCGCGCGTAGGAAACCGGTGGTAATGCCCGCACCACTCTCATTGAAGTGGCGGTATTGATCACGGATGCAGCGATTCCATAGAAAAAATGCCGCGTGTCTTTGGTACGGGCCATGAAACCGCTTTCCCCCGCGCGTTAAAGTCTACACAATCGTCGGGCAGCGGAATTCATCTGAACCATCCGATCTATTGATCTCCATCCAATGGCAGATGTGGGCCAGAGTTGCCCACGTGCTATCACCTGTCCGCTATGACATAGGGCCCGCCATCGTGTCACTCTCACTCACCTCCAGCCGTTGATCTATGTTTACAATCCGATGGTCCACGATACAGTATCCCCGCCTGTTGACTCCGCCAAATCATTTTTCCACCTGTTCCCCCATACCTCCACGTGTGTTGTTCCCGTGCGTCCAACATAACTTCCCTCGTCATATATATATATGTGCGCGTGTCTTCGCTCATATTCTCCATTTTATTCGTTTCCCGCGACTAAACAGTTTGCGTGAAAACTTCACAGTCTCTTCGTTCAATCAGAGTCTCCAATGTCCTTCTTCTGCCATCCTGCGCATTTCTCCCGGTTGACCATGTATCCATTGTCCCCGCCTCCATCTGTGTCGGTTTTCTCTAATATTTTGTGGGTTTTGCAGGTTTCAATATAACAGAAGGGCATTTTAATTCGCTGCCTCCAATGCCAAGGTTGAGAGCCCATGAAGGACGATTTTCTGTGGGTGAAATTTAATGAAGAAGCTGAGGGTAGGTGCGAGAAACGACTGCCATTAAAGAAGACTCAGATATGGATTTACAGAACCCTCCAGAGAAATTCGCCCTGAATTAAAGATCCAGGATTCAAATCTAAAATCGAGGGCCGAGAGTACAATACAGAAATGCAGAATATCTCAGGTCACTTACGGCAGCAGATTTTCCCTTAGTCGAAGGCAACACATTGTAAATATTTTATTATTTGTGTCATGTATATAAGGAGGTTTTAATCTCCCAGCATTTATTTCTATAGACAGATTGTAAAGTACAGCCATTTATAGTTAGTCATTCATGGAGTGGGCGTGGATGTTTTCCGCCATTTTATTTAAATTAGGTCATTAATTGTGCCCCATCTACCTCCTCCTCTAGAATTTTCTATCCTTCTCTATAAAAGCTCAGAAAGAAGACATTGTAAGGGTTCCAGATTTCTATCAGCAAGCTGTGCAGCGAAAAGGCTTTTGCATACATTCTGTAATATTTCTGTATGAAGCTTCAGAGCCCGTAGGGTCTCAGTGAGGAGGGGTTATAACTGTAATGAGGATTCTGGTCTTTGGTATCTCACAGTATGTAATTTCTCTTATGTGTTAATACATTATCTCATTTCATGCAAATTGTCTTCTTGTATCATGTTCTAGAATGCGAGTGGCTCACTAGTTTGCAGTAAGGATTCATCTTAAGTGGTGCCCTTTCTGGAATTAGTCAAGCACTTTAAATAGGCCTAGTCATGATATGCTGTTCCATGTTCACTCATTCCATATTTTCTGCTATATTAGTGGCTTAAGGATTCGTATATTGGTGCGCCCTTATGCCTGCTAATATCTTCTTATGTTTCCTCACTACACTCACTTCCTGATATCTGATTTCTGTGATATATTAGTTGAATCGGCCCTCTTTACAGTAAGCGGTCTCTTAACTGTCTGATGCTTTCATGCTGAAGTTTTACATGATGTTCCTACATTATTCTTATCTTTGTGTCAGCTTCTGAGAGAGATTGGTCCCATTCAAAACTAATTTCCTTGTTCAAACAAGAGATATTAAGTGAGCTCTTGGACTGACAACCCAAACTATAAAGGGCTCCTTGCTATATTAAGATGTCCTAGGCACTGGTCTATGGCAACTCTAGGCTGTCTCTAGGAGGGTGACAAAATCATCCACAACATCTTTCTAGCGCCGTTGTCGGGGAACGAATTCAAGAATATCAGTTTCCCTGGGTCTCGACAAATTGTATTCACTCTCTAATCAGGTGAGCACAGAGAGGTGAAGAGTTGCAGATTTCTCACCTTGGCGACTCCACTGGTCTTTATTTGATAAATTTTATTGGAAGTCCTGGCTTCCCGGAAGCCCCATTTGAGGTCGGATACTTCCCAGCCGAAAACACCCGTGTCTGACCCGGAAAAGATCATTCATAAAAGAGCTTGGAAAGAGAAGAATTCAGTTCGTTCTAAAAATCCTGAATATTCCTTTGAAGATCATCCGCCCTCTTCTTCTCAAGAAGTTAGAACAGAAAAACCCGAGTTTTACTCAGAAAATCCACGTAGAGGAAATACCTGGATTGAAGGAGAATCGCATCCTACTTTCGAGGCTGAAGAAATTAAAGAGGTCACAGAAGTAGCTGTTGTTAACCGTGAGTTATTCCCATCTACACCTCAGGCTTCTGTGCAATATATTCCCATTGTTATTCATACTCCGCTTCCTCCTACTCCTCTCCCTTCATCTGTATCTCAAATTGTTGTGCAACCCCCGCCTCCCCCAATGGCCAATGTTCCTACTTTTCTATTAAATAAATATGCTCCTTTGGCCTTGCCCCAAGTGCTAAATGATATGCCACAGGATTACTTGAAGATTTTGCCAAGATTTAATGGTGAGAATGAAGTTGATGCTCAGAAGCACCTCGAGACCTTCTGCTCTTTTGCAGAGAACTTAAATGTTGAACATTTGGATGTGGTCCTGAGGTTATTTGTGCAATCCTTGGAAGGTGAAGCCAGAAAATGGTTCAAGACATTGGCAAACCATTCAATCACCACCTGGGACCAGATGGAGAATGCTTTTCTCAGGAAGTGGGGAGAAAAGAAAGATTATGGAATGTGCCTTACTGAGTTTAATACTATGAAGAAGAAATAGAATGAAGGGGTATCAGAGTTTATCAAAATATTCAACAAGTTATATCTGAGCCTGCCTCCTAAAATGAAGCCCCATGAAGCTGCTGCCAAGATAATTTTCATAGCAGCTTTTGACTCTGATTTTGGTTTCTCTCTGCGGGAAAGAATGCCTGTCACCCTGGATGATGCTCAGACAGATGCTCTAGAGTTGGAGGAAAATTTTGCTGCCACTGGTAAGTCAAAGGGAAAATTCGAACAAGATACTAGAAAAAGAGGCAAAGAAGAGGTTTCTACCTCTAATCAAGACAAAGACTCTAACAAGATGGATGAAATAAGCAAGATGATAAAGAAGATGGTCAAGCTAGAACTGGAAGCTAAAACTGCAGCTCCCAAGAACTATTACAATGCTCCAAACAGAGGATATAATCCTCAGTATAGAAGACCTCCATTGCAGATATTGCCGAGAGAAGCAAAGGAACAACAAGATCAGATACCTCATCCTTTGTACCTGGAAGGACCAGCAGATGACTCCATTGGAGATGCAGCTTATGGATTAGAAGACTCAAATCTGGCTTTTTCAAATAATGATGAAATGGATTGCCCAGTGCAAGAAGAAGATGAAGAAGCAGAGATTGATCATTATTGTAAGCAATTTGTTGATTTCATGCAAGCACAATTCAATGTAAAATATGATCTCAGATCTTCAAGGAAGAGGACCAGAACTCAAGATCAAGAATAGGAGCCACCTCAGAAGGAAGCATCTGCTCAGAAGGAATCAGCAACAAAGAAGAGCATAGAAAAAGGTAAGAATCCTCTAAATGCTTCCTCGCTGTCCAATGATCAGATTCCTTCTTCTTCAAAAATAGTCAGTCCTCCTAATGCTGAGCCGGTGTCAAAAGAAGTCAAGTCTTTAGTTGAGAATAAGGAGTCAAAAGAAATTGTGATAGAAAATCCCCCATCTGCTTTCAATTTGCAAAAAGAGCTTGAGAAAATTAAGATTCCTGTCCCACTAACTAAGTTATTGAAACAGCCTGTATATCATTCTCAAGTTACCTCCTTCATACTCCCTCCTGAACTACCAATTGCACCTGATAGTTTAAACCTTCAAGAAGAGAGACCCATGGTAGTCTTTGGCCCACATGTCGAGGAGATAGACCCCTCTACTCCTCCTTTTTATGTGTCTCTAGTCATCCATGATCTGCTGTTACATAACTGTATGTTGGATTCTGGGGCTTCCCATAATCTTATGCCTTTGTCTGTCATGGAGCAACTAGGACTGCAGATTACAAGACCATACAAAGACCTATATTCATTTGATTCTAAAAGAGTTAAATGTCTGGGAATGATTAAAGATTTAGTGGTCAATTTGGCTCAAATCCCAGCAAAAAGTGTGGTCATGGACATTGTGGTTGCTGATATCCCAGCCCGCTTTGGCATGCTGTTGTCAAGGTCCTGGGGTACAAAGATTGGGGGAACAATCAAATTGGATTTAACATATGCTACTGTCCCAGTATTTGGAGGTCAAGAAAGGAGGCTGTACAGGGAGACTATATTTGTTAAAATGGTAACTAAGGCTGACTGCTCAGAGAATTCTCCAATTTATGACAAAGAGGGGGACTTCACATGTTTGATGTTAGAAGAAAACCAAAATTGTGCTCATGAGCCCCTTTCTGGTCAAATCCGAGCTGAGCAGCCTAAAGAAGATCAGGAATCAGAAATCTGGACTTTGCATTTTGATGGGGCAAATTCAAGAGAAGGTAATGGAGCTGGGGTATTGTTGATTTCTCCTACAGGGAAATGGGTGCCACTGTCTTTTAAACTGGAGTATGAGGCTACAAACAACGTGGCCGAATATGAGGCACTATTATTGGGACTGCAGACATCCAAGAATATGGGCATCCAATGTTTAAAAGTCTTGGGAGACTCTGAGCTGGTGGTAAGGCAGATAAAAAACGAATGTCAAACTAAGCATCCACGGCTCAGAGCATATAGAAACGAAGTGTGGGACATGATAGAAAATTTCTTCTCAGCATTTAACATACAGTTCATGCCCCGGGAGCAAAACAGAATAGCAGACTCTCTTGCTGTAGCTGCCAGTACTTTCCGTCCTCCTCAGAATCCGCTTCTAAGATATGAAGTGGAGGTATGGTACAGACCATCCATTCCAGATAATATAAAGCATTGGCAGGTATTCGAAGATGATGAACAGATGAAAAGATTCATGGAGACAGTGGGAGAATTCTCAAATATGGAGATTGATGATAATGAAGAGGAAGAAGTTGAAAATATTGCAGAAAACAAATGGGAAGAGAATATAGCAGGAAATAAAGTGCTGCAGCTAAAAGGTAATGTTATACCTAGAGGCCTGGTACCTCTAGAAAGATTATTTAATAAAGATGATGTACCAATGCAGCCAAGCAGAGTGACAGAAGAAGATCAAGTTGGAGATTTGAATCTGGGTACTCATGTTGATCCCGAAATTGTCAAATTATCTAAAAAGGTCCCAGAAGAATATAAAGAAAAATATTTGAAGTTGTTTCAATCCTACAAGGATGTATTTGCTTGGTCCTATGAGGACCTAAAAACTTTTGATGTTAATATAATGCAACACAAGATTCCATTGAGGGAAGATGCAAAGCCTTATAAGCAGAAGCTCAGATAGATAAACCCTCTGCTGCTTCCCTCTATTGAAAGAGAAGTTAAGAAGCTACTGAAGGCCAAAATAATTGTGCCTTTGAGATACTCAGAATGGGTAGCAAATCTTGTTCCTATTCGAAAGAAAAATGGAGAGATAAGGCTGTGTGTGGATTTCAGGAATTTAAATAGAGCATCGTTGAAGGATAATTATCCACTGCCTAAGATGGATCATATCCTGCAGAAAGTAGTGGGAGCATCCAGAATGTCAATGATGGATGGATTTTCTGGTTATAATCAGGTGCTGTTTTCCCAGAAGATCAGAAGAAGACTGCATTTACTACACCATGGGGAACATTTATGTATGCTAGGATGCAATTCGGATTAATTAATGCAGGAGCTACTTTTCAAAGGGCAATGGACATAGCCTTCATTGGAGAACAGGACAAGTTTTTGGTGGTATACCTTGATGATATCACAGTGTTTTCAAAGAATGATGATGAGCATATTGAACATTTGAGAAGAACTTTTGAAAAATGCAGAAGGTATGGTCTATCCCTCAATCCTCAAAAGTTTTTATTTGCATTAGATGAGGAAAAACTCTTAGGGCACATTGTAACAAGAGATGGTGTGAAAATAGACCCTAAGAGAATTGAAGTGATAAACAACATTCCTTTACCAAGGAATAAGAAAGAAGTATAAGTGTTTTTAGGCCGAATTAATTTCTTGAGAAGGTTTATTCTTAACTATGCCGAGATAGTTAGGCATATAACTAATATGTTGAGAAAGGAAAATGAAGTAAAATGGTCCCAGGAGTCTAGAGATGCATTCACAAGAATAAAACAGGCATTTGCTGAGGCTCCAGTGTTAGCCAGACCAGATTACAAAAGGCCATTTATAATATTCTCATTTGCTTCACCTCACACAATTGCTGGAGTGTTATTGCAGAAAAATGAAGAGGGATACGAACAGCCTATAGCTTTCTTTAGTCAAGTACTTTATGATGCTGAATTGAAATATAATATATTGGAGAAGCAGGCATATGCCCTGGTAAAGTCCCTTAAAGCCTTTAGAGTATACGTTTTGCAATCTCATATTACTGCATATGTCCCCACAGCAGCTGTCAAAGACATTCTGGTTCAGGGAGACAGCGAAGGTAGAAGAGGAAGATGGATTGCAAAAATTCAGGAGTATGATTTGGACATAAAGCCTACTAAGTTGATCAAAGGACAGGGACTTGCCAAAATGTTGTCTAAATCAAATCATCAAGCTTTGGGCATTAATTTATCTGAGGTGGCAAATGAGGAATCTGAGAAAGAAGGAGAGCAGCAAGGACTAGAGATGGCCACTCAAAAGGTACATGTGAAATATCTAACTAGTCCTTGGTACAAAGAAATTGTTGAATATCTTTTAACTCTTAGCTGTCCTCCAAGTTGTGATAAGATAAAATACAGAGCTGTAAGGATGAAATCTCATAAATATGTAATTGCCAATGGACAACTCTATTGGAGAGACCCTCTGGGTATATTACTGTTATGCCTCACAGAAAATGAAGTGCAAATTTTAATGACAGAATTTCATGAGGGGATATGTGGAGGACATTACAGCTGGAGGGCCACAACTCATAAAATCTTGAAGGCTGGTTTTTACTGGCCAAAGTTGTATTCTGATACTTTTGCTTGGGTCAGAGCATGTGACAAGTGCCAAAGATTTATAGAAAGACAGAAATTAGCAGCATTGCCCCTAATCCCTATTCATGTAAATGAACCATTCCAGAAATGGGGATTAGATTTCATAGGAGAGATACATCCCCCATCAAGTGGCCAACATAAATGGATATTGACAGCTACAGACTATTTCACGAAATGGGTGGAAGCCATACCTACCAGAAATGCCACGGATGCTGTAATTATGAGGTTTATAGAAGATAACATCATATCCAGGTTTGGCTGTCCTGCCAGAATTGTAACGGACAATGCACAGGCTTTCAAGTCTGCCAGGTTTGTAAATTTCTGCAAGAGATATAATATTGTGTTAACTCATTCCACAACCTACTATCCCCAGGGAAATGGCTTAGCAGAGTCATCTAATAAAACCCTGGTGAGGGCCCTGAAGAAAACAATCAGTGAAAATCAGAAGAACTGGGACTCTCAATTAAAGTTTGCTCTATGGGCAAATAGGATAACCAGTAAAAGAGCAATAGGGAAATCTCCATATGAGCTGGTATATGGAAGAGCAGCTGTGTTTCCTGTGCAATTGGCTTTGCCGGTGGCACGTTTTATGCAGGAAAACCAGGAAGAACCAGATGACATGATCCGAAGAATTAATCAGCTGGTAGAATTGGAAGAAACACGAAACCAGGTAGATCGGAGATTGATAGAATATCAAGAGAAAATGAAGAATGTATTTGATCAACATGCAAGGGATAGAAATTTTCAAGTTGGAGACCTGGTTCTCAGATGAGATGTTCGCAGAGCAGAGAAGGGAAAACACGCTAAGTTTGATCCATTGTGGTTTGGGCCATTCAAAATAGTGAAGCTGGGAAGAAACAACACTTTTTCTTTAGAGAATCTACAGGGTGATTTGTTGGATGTGCCTGTGAATGGCCAATTTCTCAAGCTATACTTCCAGTTCTGACCCAGGTTGGAAATGCCTGACTATATTATATTGTACATAAGTGGTTTTTAGTTTTTATTTTTATAGATGAAGGATGCTGATAGTTACCTGAGGTAGAAGCACAGAAGAAATTGAAGAACAGAGCAAAATATTCAGTGGTCTGCGTGTTCTCGACATGCTCGAGGACGAACATGTCGTCCCCAGATGGAGTCGATGTTGTACATATTTCCTCCTGCATATAAATTTTCGGTCCACCATCTCTTTCACATCTCTGTCGTGGCCAAAGTTCTATGCTCCTATTTGCTATTACTATCTCCGCCCGAAAATCCGCTTTACAATAGTCAAAAACCCAAATTTAAACATATCGTGCCCCAGTTCTAAAGTCTTAGCCCCCTGCGCTTTGGCTACCACGCGACCTGAGCCCCAGAACCTCAAGCTCAAAGGAGAAGGGCTTATCATTTTATATTCCAGGCGAAATGATGGCCGTCCGATCAAAGTCCAATCGACGGAGCGGCATTTGTTTTACATGGAGGGCCCCGCGCGCAGGAAACCGGTGGTAACGCCCGCACCACTCTCATTGAAGTGGCGGTATTGATCACGGATGCAGCGATTCCATAGAAAAAACGCTGCGTGTCTTTGGTACGGGCCATGAAACCGCTTTCCCCCGCGCGTTAAAGTCTACACAATCGTCGGGTAGCGAAATTCGTCTGAACCGTCCGATCTATTGATCTCCATCCAATGGTAGATGTGGGCCAGAGTTGCCCACGCGCTATCACCTGTCCGCTATGACATAGGGCCCGCCATCGTGTCGCTCTCACTCACCTCCAACCGTTGATCTGTGTTTACAATCCGACGGTCCACGATACAGTCTCCCCGCCTGTTGACTCCGCCACATCATTTTTCCACCTGTTCCCCCGTACCTCCACGTGTGTTGTTCCCGTGCGTCCAACTTAACTTCCCCCGTCATATATATATATATATATATATATATATGTGTGTGTGTGTGTGTGTGTGTGCGCGTGTTTTCGCTCATATTCTCTATTTTATTTGTTTCCCGCGACTAAACAGTTTGCGTGAAAACTTCACAGTCTCTTCGTTCAATCAGAGTCTCCAATGTCCTTCTTCCACCATCCTGTGTATTTCTCCTGGTCGACCATGTACCCATTGTCCCCATCCATTTATGTCGGTTTTCTCTAATATTTTGTGGGTTTTGCAGGTCTCAATATAACAGGAGGGCGTTTTAATTAAGTTGCCTCCCGATCTCTTGGGTTTAGAGCCATGAAGGACGATTTTCACGTAGGTGAAATTTAATGAAGAAGAATTTGAGGGTAGGTGCGGCTGTTTGCCATTAAAGAAGACTGAGATGTGGATTCCTGAGAACCCTCGAGAGAAATGTACAATTAAAGATCTGATTCAAATCTAAAATCGGGGCGAGAGTACGATGCAAATCTCTGAGAATATCTCGGGTCACTTACGGCGGCGGATTTTCCCTCAGCTAAAGGCAACGCACTGTATATATTTTATTATTTGTGTCATGTATATAAGGAGATTTTTATCCCCCAGCATTTATTTCTGTATACAAATTGTAAAGTACATTTATTTATAGTCAGTCATTCATAGGGAGGGCGCGAATTTTTTCCGCCATTTTGTTTAAATTAGGTCATTAATTGTGCCTCATCTACCTCCTCCTCTAGATTTTTCTACCTTCTCTATAAAAAGCTGAAGAAGACATTGTAGGTTCCAGTTTCTGTCGATAAGTGACACGTTGAAAGGATATGCTTGTACATTTGTAACATTTATATGAGGTTGGGAACGTAGGTCTCGATTGAGGAGGAGTTATAAACGCAATGAGGATTCTTGTAATATTCCCAAATTAGCAATCGTTTAATTGGAATATTAATTCGGATCAGTACAATCACTAATTAATTATGAGAGGCAAGTGAGTAGATACGGGGCTGCTAAAGCAGTGACAACAGGCGGGGTCTGGTGTCCGGGCAGAAGGTGTAATAACGGTGGTAGGCGGCGTGAACTCATCGATGCACGTGAAGAGAGTAAATACGCGAGGCTGAGTTAGCGACGTGGGCGAGAGGGAACGCGCGGGGAAAGCGAGGAGTCAAGGATTTGTGATGAAGGCATACAAAAAGTAAGCCGCCTGTTTTTGGATTATTATTGATGTTTATGATATTGAAATTGGTTTCCAAGGCTTGGTGTGGCCAAGGGTACATTTGTGGATGTACGTGTGGCTGTCTTGTGGGTGTCTCAGAGCGGAGATCTCAACCTCGGCCACAGGGGACGAGTGCTGCTCGGGTGAGCAATCTCAGCCTCGCCCGAAGGGGACTTGGGAAGGTGCTGCTCGGGTGAGCGATCCTACCATCGTTTGGTCGAAGGATTGGTCCCAAAGACGTGCAAACTTGTTGCGGAAGGCTGCGTCGGGGAGTGGCGAGCGCCGTCGCGGGTGAAAAGACCGCGGTTCATCGCGTGTGTGGGGGGTGATTTATCATTTTGGAGGTTTCAGGTACGCGGGTTTGAAGCGAGAGGCAGGTGTGCACGGTGAGGCCTGACCGGTGTCGGGAGTCGCTCGATGGTTCCCTTTTCCGGGTAGCATATTGGCGGCACTCGCGTTATTCCCCGGCGCTTGAACGCAACGAAATTCAAAGCTATTTGTGCCCCTTTATTTTCGAGGAAGTCTTTTTATCTTTCCACGCTAGTTTAGTGCTATCATGAACTCCATTGTAATCTGATAATTTCGTATAATAAAATGGCTCGAGATTTTCGTTGTTTAATGTATGTGTGCATGGCTTGATCCTATTATTTTATGTCTTTGTGAATGTTTGCTTTTAGAGTCATTCCATGCTTGTGTAGCATTTCTTTGTGTTTTACTAATATCCTTAAGCAGGAATATTACGGTGGTATCAAAGCATGGTTCGCTCGGCCACTGCGTTCCGTTACCACAATGCCTACATTCTTACCTCTAGTGCGGGTAGAAAGAGAGCGGCGGAATCATTACCCTTGAGATTATTTGGAAGATGGCCGGTCGAGGGAAGACTTCAGCGACTTTGCCCTTCAAAGATTATTGTCATCTCGGGGAAGGATGAGAGGAAAGGTACGGTGAAAGGGGCACAGTGGGGTTCCCTAGCAGCATGCGAGAAATCGAGTTGCGGCATACCGCGGGGAGGTCACCTTCGCCCATGAAGGAGGGGTCCCATGGTCACATGAATATAGCGAGCGAGAAGGAGAGTTTATTCTCATCCCTTTTCGGATCCGGAGAAGACGTCCACCATTGAGGAGGGGACAAGAAGGGTGAAGAAAAAGGAGAGGAAGTACCATGCGCTTCCAATTCTCATCGAGAAGAAGATATCACATCACCTCTTGAGGAAGCTTGGGTGGAGAAGTTGAGATACCTCTTTTCGGCTTGGCCAAGGTACCCGAGAGGAAAACCATTAAAATGGTTACCTCGCACGGAGGATGAGGACACACAAGATTCACCCTCATTGGAGACCTCTCGGCGGGTCGGTTGATGTGTGTGGTAGTGGAGAAAGGTAGAGACTACCCCGGTAGAGCCATCCATTGAGGCATTGACCGGAGTCATGTACGAATCTTCGGGTGGTAGCGGCCTGAGATGGGTGCGGTGTGGGGAGATGTATCCCCATTCGATGAGGCACTAGGAGATACGAGTGTCGGACGATGGTCGCGAGCGGCGGTATCGTTGAGCAGAAGACCTTCGAGTTTTGAAAGGGAAAGGCCACATCGGTTCGAGGCATTTGTTGCCGAGGACATGGAGCTAGAGGGCATGAGAGTGGCTTGTGCGAGTCGGTACCAGGATTGGCGCTGAGGGCCCCATTGGATTCACGATGGTACAACCCGAGGGCACGATACAGGCGTGAGGATCATTCCCCTTCGGGCATGCATGGATGGGACTAGCGGTGTTGTTGGGTCATCTCTTCCGTTGGAGAGAGAGAGGCGAGAGCCCACTAGTCGAATCTCATATGTTGACTTGGATAGCGGTATGAGACGATCGGAGTTGCTGGGTACAACACTGTCCATGTTGAAGTTGGATGGCGAGAGATTTTGAGTTGGTACTCGGTGGAGCGGAGCTACGGAGATAGTGGTGGATCCGAGTGTGGCTACGGCAGAATTTTCTATGCATGGGGAATACGGGAACCCCGGTTGGCATTGGGATCGGTGGGATCACCTATCGTTTCCCGAGCGGGGTCGGTGACCATATCTTGATGCAGTTGGCCTAGTAGTCGAGCATGTGCGATTTCGGTCGGCTTTAGTGGCCAGCAGGTTTATCTAGAACTCCTAGGTTGTTTACAGTACCGGCCTCGTATGCGGGATCACGGGGTGGTCGGCCGCCACCTTGGCAGAATTTGTTGGAGGAAGTGGCATTTGGCAGGCCACCGAGATGAGCGCCTTGTATGGGGCGAGGATTCTTCACCTTTGTGTGGGGGCACGGAAGAGGAGCGCGGCGGAGCCGAGCGATGGTGGTAGCACTGCGGCCCATAGGGAGATTCACTTCTCCCGAGACCCCTCGAGGAGAAGTTGCCGGTGATGATCATTTTTTTTCGGCGGGTATAGTGATGCGACGGGGGACATGGCGATACGGGGTGGTGGTAGTCGGAATGTGTAGGCACAACTCTAGAACAACACATCCGCGGATGTGTGGGAGCCCTCTAGCGATCGATCGGTGGACTGCGGGCTGTGGACCGCAGGGCTACATGGTGGTGTGCGTAGTGTGTTTGCATTGTGTGGAGTAAGAGTGCCCTGTCGTGAGCACGCGAGGGGGTAATGATTCTGGTTCTGATGGGGGCACGGCGGTGGGGTGGTACGGCGGGCGCATGGGGGATCCGGCGGTGTTCGGGGGTATGCCTTCGCGTGTGGTGTGCATGTTGAGGTACATATGGATGACGGAGGTGGCTTGCGGCGTCGTACGACGCCCAAGCACGGCAGGGTGTAGGTATTGCATCTGGAGAGCTCACACAGAGACAAGGACAACGGGCTTACCTTTGGGGGTATTCACCGAGATCGATGAGAGACGGAAGGAAGCGATACTCGATGGTATACGTGAGGGACTCACACCGCGACACTCTTCTACATCCTCACGAACACAACCGATTTTATTGTTGTCCTTTGGCACTTTGGGCATCGTGGCGGGGAATGCGGCTGGATGTTTTGGATGCTTTCCGGCCTGAGCGAGAACCCTCTCGGCGGTGACGCGGTTGGTTTCCTAGTTGACAGCCACGGAGTGGGGTCGAGATGATCCTCTCTGAGGTGGCACCTCGATCATCGGCGAGCCTACACCGGGGAGCGGGTTATGAGGGAGACATGCATCATTTTTTCCCTCGGGGCATGTTCGAATCATGCATGAGCGGGAGGATATTGGGTTCGGCGAGAGGTAGCATCCCGGCCATGCGTCGGGCCTCCGGACATTGTATCGACACTTCATCGAAAGGGTGGATGGCATGTTCGATGTAGATGAGATGGCGGAGGTAGAACGGGAGGCATTCTTGTGTACCGGGGTGAGGACTCTTTTTCATACGAGTCCATAGGATCGATCGAGGATAGCACGGGGAGCGAGAGAAGTCATGCATAGATATGGTGACGGTAGACTGGACTACATTCTGAATATCGGGTGAGCGATCCCAGAGACTGCGGGAGATACTGCGGGCCGGTGCGCTGACAATTCGACTAGGCGACGGTGATGGTTGGTCGACGAGAGGGAGGACACTGCTTACATCGGGCATCGTGTTCTTTGAGAGAGAACGGATGGGTGCCCACATTGGTCGATGAGGGATATGCGGCTAACATTGGGGTCGGCGCGGTGGAACCGGTCATATGCCACGACATCGAGTACGCCGGTGGCAGCCATTGCGAATCCATATTCTCTAGGGTCATGGAGGTCGATGGATTGCGGGGGACCGGTGAGCAGTGAGACAAAGCATTCCTGATCGGGGAGTGGGAGGGAGTTGCGTTGGATGTGGTAGAGCATCCATACGTAGGTCGACACGGGGATGGAGACGAAGATAGAGGGGTGCACACATAGTCGGCGAGGAGAGCTACGGTGTTTAGTGTGTGGCACTCTCGAGAGTACATCGATGGAGCTTGCGGCATATCTCTTCCAACTTTGGCCCATTATAGAGAGAGGGGCTTCCTTCTACGGGCGGCTTTCAACGGCAGAAAGAGGCGAGGAGGCGTTAGAGTTGGAGTTACGATTTGGCGACAACACTCCCGGCATGTTCCATATGCAATTGTTATCGCTACATGATTCTTCTTCCTGCTGACGGACGGCGGGAGATGCGCAGAGTTGGTACCCTCTTGATGTTATGGTATTCTTCGGAGGGAGCACGGCGAGCGAGAGGCCCATGGACATAGCACATGTTCTGAATTCCAGTGGCCGGGGGGACACGGGTCATCATTTCATGACAACCCATCCGTTTCGGGAGAGCGGGATCGACGTCGAGGTTGAGTCACAACTTGGATTGGAGAGAGGTGATGAGTTGGTATGCGATTCGGAGGGTAGCATATGCGGCTATAGATGGTAGGCGAGACGAGAGCATTGATGCTTGTTGGTGGTCTTCACCTCTTAGAGCATTGGTCGTAGCTAGGCGGTGCCCGTGCGGCGTGGACGGTACGGTCGTGGCCCATGGTGGCGATGGGATGGGGAGGATTGGTGGGCCCATTTGGTAGCATGAGGAAAGTTGGTTCGGATCACAGTGAAGATCCCTCCATAACCGGAGTGATGCGGAAGGTCCGGAAGAAAAGATTCGGTGAGCATGCGGGACCCGGGCACATTTTGGTGCTCCGGTGGAGAGATATTGGAGTGGTTACTTGAGGGCAAGCAACATCACACGGGGAAGGCCGTAATATTCCCAAATTAGCAATAGATAATTGGAATATTAAATTCGAATCAATTTTTCCATCACTAATTAATTATGAGGGCGGGCGGAAGTGAGTGGGGACTCACTGGTAGGCGGAGACAAACACGCGGGCTGGGTCCCGGCGGCCCGGTGGGGCCGAGAAGGTTGTGTGGTGAGCGGCGGAACTGTGGGTGCGCGCGAAGGGTAAGTGCGCGGTGGGTTGGCGGCGTGGGGGCGGAAGGAGACGCGGGGAAAAGCGAGGAGTCAAGGTCCACGGTGAGCCGCATACAAGAAAGGGAGCCTGCATTTTTGGATTATTATTAATGTTTATGATATTGAAATTGGTCGCGAAGACTTGAACGCGGCGGGTGGCAGTGCGCGGCCTTTGTTTAGTTCGACGAGAGTGTCTCCCGGCGGAGATCTCCAACCTCGGCCAGGGGGGACTTGGGTACTGGCAGGTGAGAAACAATCTCAACCTCGACCACGGGGGACTTCGAGTGCTGCTCGGGTGAGCGATCCTACCATCGTTTGGTCGGAAAGGATTGGGTCTAGAGCTTGTTGCAAACGTGAGGCTGCGTGGAGGTGGCGGCAAGTACGAGTGAAAATACACATGGGTTCATCGCGTGTGTGCCGTCCCACAATTCTCACATTTTGGAGTTCGGGTGCGGGTTTGAAGCGAGAGACGATCAGGTGCCATTGAGGGCACGACCGGTGTCGGGAGTCGCTCAATGGTTCCCTTTTTCAGCGTAGCATATTGGCGACGCCAGCCCAGTTATTCCCAGGCAGCAGACGCGGCGGTGGCTAACACCGCCCCTTTGTTTTACGAGGAAGTATTTTATCTTGCGGCACTTCAGTTGGCGCTATCATCGGGGCATTATTGTGTCCTGAATAGTTCCCGGCCACATAGTAAAATGACTCCAACTTTTGTTTGTTTAACGTATGTACGTATAGGCAGTCCTGTTATTTTATGTGCTGAATGTTTTCTTTTCAGTCATTCTCATTTTTGTGGCATTTGTTTGTGTTTAGTAATATCCTTAAACGGGAATATTACAATTGGTCTTCGTATCTCACGGTATGTAATTTCTCTTATGTGTTAATACAATCTCTTTCATTTCATGCTATTTATCTTCTTGTATCATGTTCTAGAATGCGGTGGCTCACTAGTTTTGCGATGAGATTCTGTCGTTGGTGCCCTTTGGAATTGGTGACTCTTTATTGAGCCTATTCATGATTATCTTTTGTTCCATGTTCTCTTTCTGCACTACTGCTATATTACGTTGCATGAGGAGGGTGCTTTTAAACGCCATTGTCATATAGTTCATAGATTGGTATGTCTTATACTGTACGGATTCTGTTGTGTATCTGGGTATGATCTGTGTTAACTAATATTTTCTTTTATCATTCCTCACTTAATCCTCACTTTCAAGCTATGAGGCTAAGACCTCTCCCGGCACAACAAATCCAACAACATGCTTATTTTTCTTCTTCTGCGGACAATTTGAGGCATAATGTCCGTGCTGGTGACAGTGAAAGCACTTCACCTTGGACATGTCCTGATTCTTTCCTTTCGCACCTGAATGAGAAGCTTTCTTGCTCTTCCCCTTCTTTTCTTTGGCAGCCAAAGCGCAATTTTCTTCATCAGATACCTTTGATGAAGATCCGTCCCTGGTACTTCGCCTTATCTCCTCTTGCATAATATCAGACCAAAGTCTTTCCCATCCTGGCAATTTCTCCCGACCATTGACAGAGTCCTGATAGGAATGCCAACTCTTCGGAAGACCAAGGAGAGCCAAGTCCACCAAATCCTCTTCCTCTACAGTCACCCCCACACTTCCCAGTTCATCCCTACATTGGGTGAACTTCATGAGGTACTTGGGTATACTGTCGCCTTTCTCCATCTTTATGTTTCTGAGTTTATCCTTGAGCGCCAACTTCCTCTGGTCACTCTTGATTTGGAATAAATCTGTCAACGCTTTCCACATCAAGTATGGAGAAGCTTTTCCATGCAGGCTAGATACAATGTGATCCTTCACGCCCTCCAATAGAATCCTTCGACATTTTGCTGTATTCTTTTGCTAAGCCTCAACTTGAGCAGCATCAGTAGGATTTGGGACTTCAACATCTATGAATTCCTTCAGCCCTGTTGTACATATTCTCCTCTGCCTGTGAATTTTTCCCCTGCTGCCTCATTCGAATCCATTTTTAGCCTCTTCCGTAGCCTAAAATCTCCTGACCCTGCTTGATATTAATATCCCCGCCCGAAAATCTACTTTACAGTAGTTAGAAACCCAAATTTAAATAATCGGGCCGAGATTCTTAAGAGTTTGACTCCCTCCCGCTTCAGCTTCCATATGACTCGAGTCTGAAAATCATAATTCAAAGCAAGAAGGGGCCGACTGTCTCAATGATCGGACGCAAGGCTGGCCGCCCGATCTGGTTCAAATCGACGGTGCAGCAATCAACTTCTATGGAGGGTCCGCATGCAACAGACCGACAGTTTTCATGGCCCCACCGCTTTATCATCCTCCGATGCAAATGTAGCCGTCGATCTTGTTTTGAGATCGAACGGCCCTGAGTCAATCGCAGTCCCGCCCATAATCGCAGTCGGAACTTAAAGGATGTATCACCCCGGTGTCCTTGCTCCATCTTCCGATTGCGATCCCCGGTTCAGGTCCCACCTCCTGTGGTCGTGTCATCGTAATTCACAAGTGTATGTCGTGTTCTTCCCCCACCATCCATATGTTTCGATGAAGTGTCCTGAACCTTTGCTCTGTTTGTCCATTATCACTTCATTCTATTCTGCATTGTCACCCCCTTGTTTCTCCGTTATATTCGTGTGTTTCCTGTCACCCTGCATCTTCTCAATATCTCACCTAGTCTGCATTTCCGACTCCATGGCCGCTGTGGTATCCACACTCCCTGTCACCGAGTCATTTTTCTCTAACGTTTTGCGGGTTTTGCAGGTTTTAAAACGACTTAGTTGGCGCTTTAACTTGCCGCCTCTATTGCAAAGATCTGGAACATACTAAAGGACATATCCTACAGGCAAAATTAAGGAAAGAAGCCGAGGGTAGGTGGGAGAGGTGACCGACATTAAAGAAGGCATATATGTGGATTCTCAAAACTCTCCAGATGCGTCCGCCCCGCTTTAAAAATCCAGGACTCAAATCTAAAGCCAAGGGCCAAGAGTACAGTACATCAATGCAGATTGTTTTAAATCTCTGGGCGGAAGCTCCTCCGTCACTGTCACCTGTGATCCCAAAGCTTTCTTCAGGCACGACACATGGAAAATGTTATGATTTTGCTGCCTTGGGGTAGCTCCAACTCATAAGTAACTTGTCCCACTCGGCGTATCACCCGGTAAGGTCCATAAAAGCGGGGCTTGAGCTTTTCCACCCCCTTCCGCTTCAGAGTAGACTGGCGGTATGGATGTAGGCGCAGGTAGACCAAATCCCCTACTTCGAACTGCCTCTCCACCCGACCCTTGTTGGCATACAACTTCTATTGATTCTGCGCAGTGGCGATATTATCCTTGAGAGCCCGGAGGATGTCCTGACTTTCCTGGATCCAATCCTTGGCTCTCGAAGCCTTGCAGGCACCAAACACAACATCAACAAAAGACATAGCATGATAGCCATATAGTACATAAAACGGGGACATTCTGATGGACATGTGATATGTGGTGTTATAGCAATACTCCCCCAGGTGCAGCCACTTTAGCCATGCTCTTTGCTGCCCGCTGACATAATTTCCCAAGTAGCCTTCCAGCCACTTGTTAACACTCTCTGTCTACCCATCAGTCTGGGGGTGGTAGCTGGTGCTTGGCGTCAACTCCGTCCCCACCAACCGAAAGAGTTCGTGCCAGAACCCGCCCATGAAGCGGCTGTCCCGGTCACTGACAATGGTCTTGGGAAGACCGTGCAACCTGAAGATGTCCTTGAAAAATAATTCTGCCACCTGCGCGGCGGTGTAGTGTGTGGATATGGCAAAGAAATGTGCGTACTTTGTCAGCCGATCAACGACAACAAATATGCTATCCTTGCCCTGCACTACGGGCAATCCTGTGATGAAATCCATAGAAATACTTTCCCACTTCCCCTCGGGAATGGGAAGAGGCTGCAACAGTCCTGTTGGATGGTTCGTTTCCCCCTTGTTGCGCTGGCAGACTTCGCACTCCCTAACATGCTGGAGTACGTCCCCTTTGAGGCCTTTCCACGCGAACCTCTCCCGGATGGTCCTGTAGGTCTTGAAAACCCCTGATGTCCGGCTAACGGTGAATTATGAGACACTTGAAGTATTTTCTTTTTGAGCTGGGAGCCCACAGTCAGGAAAATTCTGTCTCTGTAATAGATAATCTCATCTATCACCCTGTACTTATCGTCCACCACCTGACCATCCAAAATCTCACAAGCGAACTTGTCCTTGGAGTACTCCACCAAGAGTTGGGCCCTCCAATCCGCCTCCCAACTCATCGGGGACAATGTAACGGGTCTACGTGAAAGTGCATCAGCTACCACATTGTTTTTCCCCCTAACATACTCGATGTCGAAATCATAAGCCTGAATTTTGCTGATCCACCTTTGCTGCCCTCCTGAAGCTGCTTCTACTCCAAAAAGAATCGGAGGCTGTTGTGATCCGTCCTCACCCTGAACCTGCTACCTACTAAGTACTGCCGAAATTTGGCTAATGCGTGCATCATGGCTAGCATCTCCTTGTTGTATATAGGGTACATCCGCTCATGGGGAAGGAGCTTCTGGCTCTCATAGGCTATAGGGTGGCCGTCCTGCATCAAAACTGCGCCAATCCCTTCTCCCGACGCATCGCATTCCAAAACGAAACACTGTGTGAAATCTGGCAGCGCGAGCACTGGGCAGTTGCTCATAACCTCCTTGAACCTGTCAAAAGCTCGCTGCGCTGTCTCGGACCAACTAAAGGCCCCCTTCTTTGTCAAATCCGTAAGCGGGGCTGCGAGCTGAGAGAATTTCTTGACGAACTTCCGGTAATATGTGCAGATGCCAACAAATCCTCGAAGCTCTGTCACGTTCTTCGGCTCTGGCCAATCTCGGATGGGCTTGATCTTTTCTTCATGGACCCTCACTCCGTCCACTCCTATGATGTGTCCCAAATACAACATCTCCGTCACCCCAAACTCACACTTGGAGAGCTTGGCATAAAACTGCTGCTCTTCCAAGATATGCAACACGGCTTCAATGTGTTGGAGATGCTCCTCCCACGTCCTGCTATATATCAATATATCATCGAAGAATACTAATACAAACTTCCTCAGGTGGCTGCGGAAGATGTGGTTCATGCAAGACTGAAAGGTGGCGGGGGCATTGGTTAGCCCAAAAGGCATAACCAAGAACTCGAAGTGGCCATAGTGGCACCTGAAAGCGGTTTTGGGCACGTCCTGCTCCCTCACTCTAATCTGGTGGTACCCGGATCTCAAATCAATCTTCTAAAAAAACTGTGCTCCCCTCAACTCATCCATTAGCTCATCGATCCTGGGTATAGGGTACCGATTCTTCAGGGTCTTTTTTTTCAAAGCCCTGTAATCGATGCACATTCGTAACGTGCCGTCTTTCTTCTTAACTAACACCACGGAGGAAGCAAAAGGGCTGGTGCTCAGTTGGATGTGTCCAAGAGCCAGCAGCTCCTGGATAGCCCGCTCAATCTCGTCCCGATAGGCCTTAGGGTGTGTTGTGGATGATTTTGTCACCCCCCTAGAGACAGTCTAGAGTTGCCATAGACCAGTGCCTAGGACATCTTAATATAGCAAGGAGCCCTTTTAGTTTGGGTTGTCAGTCCAAGAACTCGCTTACTATCTCTTGTTATAAACAAGGAAATTAGTTTTGAATGGGACCAATCTCTCTCAGAAGCTAACACAAGGATAAGAATAATGTAGGAACATGATGTAAAACTTCAGCATGAAAGCATCAGACAGTTAAGAGACCGCTTACTGTAAAAAGGGTCGATTCAAATAATATATCACAGAAATCATATATCAGGAAGTGAGTGCAGTGAGGAAACATAAGAAGATATTAGCTGACATGAGACTGATACCCAGATACACAACAGAACCATATAAGGGCGCACCAATTTACGAATCCTTATATGACAATGGCATTTTAAAAGCACCCTCCTCAAGCAACTAATATAGTAGAAAATATGGAAAGAGTGAACATGGAACAGTATATCATGACTAGGCCTATTTAAAGCGCTTGACTAATTCCAGAAAGGGCACCACTTAAGATGGATCCTTACTGCAAACTAGTGAGCCACTCGCATTCTAGAACACGATACAAGAAGATAAATTGCATGAAATGAGATGATGTATTAACACATAAAAGAAATTACATACTGTGAGATACCAAAGACCAGAATCCTCAATACAGTTATAACCCCTCCTCACTGAGACCCTACGGGCTCTGAAACCTCATACAGAAATGTTACAAGATGTATACAGAAGTCTTCTCGCTGCACAGTTTGCTGATAGAAATCTGGAACCCTTACAATGTCTTATTTCTGAGTATTTATAGAACAGATCGAAAAATCTAGAGGAGGAGGTAGGTATCCTACATTTATTGATCTAAATTGAATAAGAATGGCGGAAAACATTCGCACCTACATCATGAATGACTAACTATAAATGACTGTAATTTACAGACTGTCTATAAAAATAAATGTTGGGAGATAAAAATCTCCTTATATACAAGACACAAATAATAAAATATATACAGCGTGTTGCCTTCTGCTGAGGGAAAATCTGCTGCCGTAAGAGACCTGAGATAATCTGCAATTCTGTACTGTACTCTCGGCCCTTGGCTCTGGATTTGAGTTCTGGATCTTTAATGCGGGGCGAATTTATCTGGAGAGTTCTGAGAATCCATATCTATGTTTTCTTTAATGGCAGTCACCTCTCCCACCTACCCTCGGACTTCTTTCCTTAATTTCGCCGTAGGATATGTCCTTTAGTATGTTCCGTATCTTTGCAAATCTGAGGCGGCAAGTTAAAGCGCCCGTGTGTACATATTCTCCTACTCGCCCGTGAATTTTGCCCCCGTCCCGCTCATTCGAATCCATTTTTAGCCTCTCACGTAGCCTAAAAATTCCTCCCGACCGCTTTGATATTAATATCCCCGCACGAAAATCTACTTACGCAGTTAGAAACCCAAATTTAAATAATCGGGCCGAGATTCTTAAGAGTTTGACTCCCCTCACGCTTCGGCCTTCCATATGACTCGAGTCCGAAAATCGTAATTCAAAAGCAAGAAGGGGTCGATCGTCTCAATGATCTAGACGCAAGGTCGGCCGCCCGATCTGCAGTTCGAAATCGATCGTGCGGCAATCAACTTCTATGGAGGGGTCCGCATGCAACAGCGATCGACTCGTTTCATGGCCCCACCGCACCATCATCCTTCGATGTAGATGTAGCCGTCGATCTTGTTTTGAGATCGAACGGCATCGAAAGTCAATCGCGCAGTCCCGCCCCTAATCGCAAGTCGGAACTTAAAGGATGTATCACCTCGGTCTCTCGCTCCATCTTTCGATTGCGATCCTCGGGTTCAAGTCCCACCTCCCCGTGGTCGTGTCATCGTAATTCACAAGTGTACGTCATGTTCTTCCCCCACCATCCATATGTTTCGATGAAGTGTCCCGAACCTTTGCTCGGTTTTCGTCCATTATCACTTCATTCTATTCCGCATTGTCACCCCCCTGTTTCTCCGTTATATTCGTGTGTTTCCCTCCCGTCACCCCCGCATCTTCTCAATATCTCACCCAAATCGCATTTCCTCGACTCCATGGCCGCTATGGTATCCACACTCCCCGTCGACCGAGTCATTTTTCTCTAACGTTTTGCGGGTTTTGCGGTGTTTTAAAACGACTTAGTTGGCGCTTTAACTTGCCGCCTCTATTGCGAAAAAGATCTGGAACATACTAAAGGACATATCCCATCGGCAAAATTAAGGAAAGAAGCACGAGGGTAGGTGGGAGAGGTGACCGACATTAAAGAAGGCGTATATGTGGATTCTCGTAACTCTCCGTATGCGTCCGCCCCGTATTAAAAATCTAGGGACTCAAATCTAAAGCCAAGGGCTGAGAGTACAGTACATCAATGCGCATTGTTTTAAATCTCTTACGTACAGCGTATTTTTCCCTCGACCATGCGCTTATATTGTGTATATTTTATTATTTCTGTCTTGTATCAAAAGAGATTTTTATCTCCCGGCATTTATTTCTTGTAGACGAATTCGTTAGTGGTATTCATTTATAGTTAGTCATTCATAAGAGAAGGCGCGAATGTTTTTCCGCCATTTTGGTTCAAACCGAGTCATTAATTGTGTCTCGTTTCCCTCCTCCTCCAGAGTTTTCGTCTTCTCTATAAATACTCGAAATAAGATTTTTGAGGGGTTCCGCGTTTCATAGTCAGAAAATGGTGCGAACGAGAAGACTCTCGTATTCATCTTGTAATATTTCTATATGAAGTTTCGTGAGCCCGTAGGGTCTCGGTGAGGAGGGGTTATAACTCATATCGAGGATTCGTGTCTTTGGTATCTCATGAGTATGTAACTTTTCTTATGTGTTAATACATTATCTCTTTTTCATGCAAATTGTCTTCTTGTATCATGTTCTAGAATGCGAGTAGCTCACTAGTTTGCAGTAAGGATTCATCTTAAGTGGTGCCCCTTTTCCGGAATTAGTCAAGTGCTTTAAATAGGCCTCGGTCATGATATACCGTTCCATGTTCACTCTTCCCATATTTTCTACTATATTAGTGGCTTAAGGATTCGTAATTGATGCGCCCTTTGTAGGCGCGCCCTAATATCATCTTATGTTTCCTCACCGCACTCACTCTCCGATATTTGATTTTCCGTGATATATTATTTGAATCGCCCTCTTTACAAGAAATCGGTCTCTTAACTCGTCCGATGCTTTAATGTTGAAGTTTTTACTTGATGTTTCTACATTATTCTTATCCTTGTGTCGCATTCTCGAGAGAGATTGGTCCCATTCAAATCTGATTTCCTTGTTTGGAACAAGAGATAGTAAGCGAGTTCTTGGGACCGACAACCCAAACTAAAAGGGCTCCTTTTGCTATATTAAGATGTCCTGAGGCCCTATGGTCTATAGCAACTCTAGGTCAGTCTCAGAGGGTGACGAAATCATCCACAACATCTTTCTCGGCGCGTTGCCGGGGATTGAGTCAAGAATATCCGTTTCCCCCGGGTTCGACATCTTACATTCACTCTCTAATCGTGAGCACGAGAGAGGTGAAGAGTTGCAGATTTCTCACCTTGGCAACTCCAATTTGGTCTTGATTGATAAATTTTATTCAAGTCCCGGCTCTCGAAGCCTCATTTGAGGCCTGACACCTCCCCACTCGAAAACACCCGTGTCCGACCTCTGAGAAGATCATTCATAAAAGAGCTTGGAAAGAGAAGAAGTCAGCTTCATTCCGAAAACTCGAATATTCCGCCCTCGAAGATCATCCGCCCTCCTCTTCTCAAGAAGTTAGAACAGAAAAAATCCGAGTCTTACTCGGAAACCTCCAAGTAGGGGGAGATACCCTCGGATTGAAGGAGAATCTCATCCCGCTTTCGAGGCTGAAGAAATTAAAGAGGTCGCTAAAAGTAGTCGTTGTTAGAACCGTGAGTTATTCCCTATCTACACCTCGTGCCTCTATGCAATATATCCCCATTGTTATTCATACTCCTCTTCCTCCCACTCCTCTCCCTTCATCCTTTGTAACTCAAATTGTTGTGCAACCCCCCACCTCCCCCCAATGGCCAATGTTCTCGCTTTTCTATTAAATAAATATGCTCCTGCGTCTTGCCTCAAGTGTTAAATGATATGCCGGCAGGGATTACCTCAAGATTCTCGCCAAGATTTAATGGTGAGAATGAAGTTGATGCTCGAAGCACCTTCGAGATCTTCTCGCTTCTTTTGTAGAGAACTTAAATGTTGAGCATCTGGATGTGGTCTCTGAGGTTATTTGTCAGCAATCTTTGGAGGGTGAAGCCGGAAAATGGTTTAAGACAACACAACCATTCAATCACCACTCGACCAAATGGAGAACGCTTTTCTCGTAAGTGGGGAGAAAAGAAAGACCAAGAAGCATGGCGCCTCGTTGAATTTAATACGCTAAAGAAGAAACACAATGAGGGAGTGGCGAATTTATCAAAAGGTTTAATAAATTATATCTCGAACTCCTCCCTCGCCGATATGAAACCTCAACAAGCATGAAACCAAAGTGGTTTTCATAGCAGCCTCTTGATTCAATTTCGGTTTCTCTTTGCGGGAAAGAATGCCCGTCACCCCGGATGATGCTCAAACAGGATGCTCTAGATGTTGGAGGCAAATTTTTCGTCGCCATCGGAAAGTTAAAAGGAAAAAACAGAACATGAAACAAGAAGAAAAGGCAAAAGAAGAGGTTTCTACCTCTAATCAAGAAAAGGATTCGTATAAAATGGGTGAGATAAGCAAGATGATAAAGAAGATGGTCAAGAAATTAGAGTCGGAAGCTAAGAATGCAAACTCCCAAAAACTATTACAATGCTCCAAACAGGAGGATATAATCCTCGGTACGACAGAAAGCCTCCATTGCGAGATATTGCCAAGGGAAAGCGAGAAAGAACAGCAAGATCGTGTACCTCATCCCTTGTATCCGGAAGGACCGAGAGATGACTACTGGGAGATGCAATTATAGACTAGAAGATTCAAATCGCTTTTTCAAATAATGATGACATGGAGTGCCCCCCGCACGAAGAAGACGACAAAGCGAGAGATTGACCATTACCCAAGCAATTCGCTGATTTCATGGAAGCCCAATTCAACGTGCACACATGATCTCCGATCCTCCAGAAGAGGACCCGTAACTCGTGAGCAAGAAGAAGAACCATCTCGGAAAGAAGCGTGCGCTCGTAGAAGGAATCAAAGACAGAAAAGAAGGATGCGGGGAAGAGGTAGGGGCATCTACGAACACCCCCCTTATGGCCTAATGATCGGATTCCCTCCTCTTCTAAAACGGTCAGTCCTCCTAATGTTGAGCCAAAGTGTCAAAGCAAGTCAAATCTTCAGACAAAAATAAGGAGTCAAAAGGAGTAGTGATAGAAAAAGCCCACATCCGCATTCAATTTGCAAAAAGAACTTGAGAAGATCAAGATTCTCCCGTCCCTCCTCGACTCGAATTATTAAACAAAATTTCGCATATCAGTCTCAAGTTACCTCTTTCATTCTTCCTCTCGAACTACCAATTGCACTCGATAGTTTAAATCTTCAAGAAGAAAGACCCATGGTAGTCTTTTGCCCACATGTCAGAGGAGATAGACCCTTCTACTCCTCCTTTTTTTATGTATCCCTAGTCATTCATGACCCCGTTGTTACATAACCGCATGTTAGATTCTCGAGCTTCACATAATCTCATGTCTCTCTCTGTCATGGAGCAACTAGGGCCGCAAATTACAAGGCCATACAAAGATTTATATTCATTTGATTCTAAAAGAGTAAAATGCTTGGGAATGATTAAAGATTTAGTTGTCAATTTGGCTCAAATCCCAGAAAAAGTGTGGTCATGGACATTGTGGTTGTCGATATCCCGAGCTCGCTTTGGCATGCCGCTTGTCAGGGTCTCAGGGGTACCAAGATTGGGGGGATCAATTAAGTTGGATTTAAC
Organism: Pinus albicaulis; assembly: GCA_034641835.2. Taxonomy (NCBI): domain Eukaryota; kingdom Viridiplantae; phylum Streptophyta; class Pinopsida; order Pinales; family Pinaceae; genus Pinus; species Pinus albicaulis. Next base: position 37,471,707 of record CM076578.1, read on the forward strand.
ATATGCTATTGTCCCAATCTTTGGAGGCCAAGAAAGGAGGTTGTATAGAGAAACTCGATTTGTTAAAATGGTAACCAAAGGTCGATCACTCAGATAATTCCCCAATTTATAACAAAGAGGGAGACTTTTCATGTTTCATGCTAGAAGAAAACCAAAGTTACGCTCATGAGCCCCTTTTTGGTCGCATTCGGGGCCGAGCGGCCCTAAAGAAGAGCAGGAATCGTGGACTTTGGACTTTGCATTTTGATGGAGCTAATTCAAGAGAAGGCAATGGAGCTAGGGGTCTTATGGATTTCCCCTACAGGAAGATGGGTGCCGCTTTCTTTAAACTTGAGTATGAAGCTACAAACAATGTAGCCGAATATGAAGCATTATTATTTGGGGCTCCAGGCAGTACAAGAGTGTGGGCATCCGTTGTTTAAAAGTGTTTGGAGACTCGAGTCTGTGGTAATGCAAATCAAAAAATGAATGTCAAACAAAGCATCCACGGCTCAGTAGCATATAGAAATGAAGTATGGGACATGATAGAGAATTTCTTCTCAGCATTTAATATACAGTTCATGCCCCGGGAGCAAACGCGAATAGCGTACTCTCTGTGGCCATGTCGCAGCACCTTTCTTCCTCCTCGAATCCACTCCTAAGATATGAAGTGGAGGGTACGGTATGCACCATCCATTCCGGATAATATAAAGCATTGGCAGGTATTCGAAGATGATGAACAAATGAAAAGATTTATGGAGATTGTGGGAGAATTATCCAATATGGAGATTGATGGTGATGAAGAGGAAGAAGTTGAAAATATTCACGAACACAAATGGGAAGAAAGAATAGCAGAGAAGTAAAGTGTCATACGACGAAAGGTAATGCTATACCTAGAGGATTGGTACCTCTAGTAAAAGGTTATTTAATAAAGATGATGTTCGATAGCAAATCAAACAAAAGTAGTAGAAGAAGATCAAGTGGGAGATTTGAATCCGGGGTACTTCCCACCGACCCCAAAAATTGTTAAATTATCTAAAAAGAGTCCCTGCAGTAGACACAAAGAAAAGTATCTCGAAGTTATTTCAATCTTATAAAGATGTTTTTCGCTTGGTCCTATGAGGACCTAAAAACTTTTGATGTAAATATTATACAACATAAGATTCCACCGAGGGAAGATGCAAGCACCATACAAGGTAGCTCGACGAGATAAACCCCTTGTTGCTTCCCTCAATTGAAAAAGAAATTAAGAAATTACCCATGAAGGCCAAGATAATTGTACCACTAAGATACTCCCGAGTGGGTAGCAGATCTTGTTCCCCTGTTCTAAGAAGAATGGAGAAATAAGGCTCGTGTAGACTTCGTGAATTTAAATAGAGCATCTCTCAAAGATAATTACCCACCTGCCCAAAATGGACCACATCTCCCAGAAAGTAGTGGGAGCATCCAGAATGTCAATGATGGATGGATTTTCGGCCACAATCGGGGTGGCCGTTTTCCCGAAGACCAGCAAGAAGACCGCTTTTCACTACACCATGGGGAACCTTTATGTATGCGAGGATGCCATTCGATTAATCGCGTGTGGGCTACTTTCCGCAGGGCAATGGACATAGCCTTTGTTTCCGAGAACGATGACAAGTTCTTGGTGGTGTATCTTGATGATATTACGTATTCTCAAAGAATGACGATGAGCATATTGAGCATTTAAGAAGAACTTTTTGAAAAAATGTAGAAGGTATGGCCTTTCTCTTAACCCCCCAAAAATATTTGTTCGCGTTAGACGAAGGAAAACTCTTAGGGCATATTGTAACTAAAAGATGGTGTGAAAATTGATCCTAAGAGAGTTGAGGTGATAAACAAGATTCCTTTGCCAAGAAATAAGAAAGAAGTACGGTATTTTTAGGTCTGGATTAATTTCTTGAGAAGATTCATCCCTAACTATGCGAGAGATAGTTAGCATACATAACCAATATGTTGAAAAAGGAAAATGAAGTAAAATGGTCCCGTGAGTCTAGAGATGCATTTACAAGGATAAAACTGGGCATTCGACGAGCTCCCTATGCTAGCAGGGGCTGACTACAAAAAACCATTTATGATTTTCTCATTTTAGCTTCACCTCATACCATTGCTTTGGAGTAAGTTGTTACGAGAAAAATGAAGAGGGATATGAACAGTACCATAGCTTTCGTCGGTCAAGTGCTTTATGATCGTTTTGAATTGAAATATAATATCTTGGAGAAACGCATATGCCTTTGCAAAGTCCCTCAAAGCTTTCGAGTTTATATTTTTCAATCTCACATCACGACTTATGTCCCTACAAAGAAGTAGGCTTTCTGAAAGACATATCGTTGCTCAAGGAGACGAGTGAAGCGTAGAAGGGGAAGATGGATTGCCAAAATCCAAGAGTATGATTTGGATATAAGGCCTACTAAATTGGTGAAAGGACAGGACTCGCCAAGATGTTATTCGAATCAAATCATCAAGCTTTGGGCATTAATGCGGTCACGTGATAGCAAATGAAGAATCGAGAAAAAGAAGAAGAGCAACATGGACCAGAGATGGCTACTCAAAAGATACATGTGAGAAATACCTAACTAGTCCTTGGTATAAGCAAATAGTTGAATATCTCATTGACACTTAGCTAGTCCTCCAGGGATGTGACAAGGTGAAATACGTAGGCTGTAAGGATGAAATCTCGGTAAATATGCAATTGCCAATGGGCGCTCTATTGGAGAGACCCCACAGGCATATTACTTTTATGCCTCGCTTTAAAATCAGAGTGCAAAATGTAATGACAGACTTTCATGAGGGGATATGTGGAGGACATTACGAGTGCAGAGGGCTACCACTCATAAAATCTTGAAGGTCATTTGGTTTTACTCGGGCCGAAATTGCTATTCAGTACTCTTTTGCTTGGGTTATAGATCGTGCGAAAAATGCCAAAGATTTGCAGTAAAGGCGGGGAAATTAGCGAGCATTGCCCTTGATCCCTATTCATCATAAATGAACCATTTCAGAAATGGGGGTTGGATTTTATTAGGTGAGATACATCCCCCATCGAGTGGCCACAGCATAAATGGATGACTGAGTGTACCACGAGACTATTCTTACGAAATGGGTGGAAGCCATACCCACCAAAAGGGCTACGGATCAGTCGTAATAATGAATTTCATAAGAAGATAACATCATATCTAGGTTTGGCTGTTCTCAAAGAATTGTAACTCGACAATGCACGGGCGCTCAAGCCTGGCCGGAGTTCGTAAAATTCGCCAAAGATACAACATCATCCTCACTCATTCTACGACAAGATATTATCCACAGGAGACATGGTCTAGCAGAAGTCATCCCATCAAAACCCTGGTGAGAGCCCTTAAGAAGACAATAGGCGAAAATCAGAAAAAGCTGGGACTCTCAATTGAAGTTTGCTCTATGGGAAAAATAGGATAACGAATACAAAAAAGAGCAACGGGGGAAGTCCTCATAATTTGGTATATGGACGGGGGTACACGGTGTTTCCTTTGCAATTAGCATTGCCGGTGGCAGTTTCATGCGAAGGAGACGAGGAAGAACGATGGCATGAAGTCAGAAGAATTAGTAATTTGGTAGGTCGGAGGAAACAAAGACAGGGAGATCGAGGAGATTGATAGAATATCAAGAAAAAAATGAAGAATGTCTTTGATCAACATCAAAGATAGAAATTTTTCAAAGTTGGAGACACCGGATTTCTTGCGATGGGATGTACGCGAGAGCGAGAGAAGAAGGAAAGCATGCTAAATTCGATCCATTGTGGTTGGGGCATTCAAAATAGTGAGCGGGAAGAAACAATACTTTTTCTCTAGAAAACACTGCGGGGTGATTTGTTGGATGCACCGTGAATGGCAATTCCTCAGAAAATGACACTGGTCCATTTCCGGTCGGGAATACAGATTATGTCATACTATGTATAGTTTGTTTTGGCTTTTATTTTTTATAGGGAAAAGAATATTAATAATTGCTTGAAGTAAAAGTACGAGAGAATTCAAAAATAAAAGATAAATATTTAATGGTGTATTGTTCTCAAACATTAGAATGAACATGTAAGTCCAGATGGGCTGGAGTGTTGTACATATTCTCCCTCTGCTGTAGCGATTTTACTTATTGCCACTCATTCGAATCCATTTTTAGCCTACTGTCGTAGCCTAAATCTCTGACCACCTTGATATTAATATCCCCGGCGAAAATCTGCTTTACGGTAGTTAGAAACTGATTTAATGGCCAGTGAGATTCTTAGGGTTTGACTCCCTCCGCTTCGGCTTCCCGCATGACTCGGTAGAACGTAATTCAAAGCAGAAGGGGCCCATTGTCTCGGTAGTCGGACGCGAGGCTGGCCGCCGTCTGGTTCAAATCGACGGTGCGGCAATGTCTATGGAGAATTCGCATGCAACGGTGTGGCGGTTTCATGGCCCCACCGCTTTATCATCCTCGATGCAAATGTAGCCGTCGATCTTGTTTTGAGATCGAATGGCCTGAGTCCAATCGCGATCCCAGCCTAATCGCGGTCGGAACTTAAAGGATGTATCACACGAGGTCTCCATGCTCCATCTTCGATTGTGATCCCTGGTTCGAGGTCCACCTCCACCGTGAGGTCGTGTCATCGTAATTCACAAGTGTACGTCGTGTTCTTCCCCACCATCCATGTGTTTCGATGAAGTGTCCTGGAACACTGCAACTCTTGCTTCATCAAGTATGCTTTATTCTATTACGCATTGTCACCCCACTGTGTTTCTCGTTATATTCGTGTGTTTCATATGCCATCTTCTCGATATCTCCACCTAGTCTGCATTTGAGCTCCATAACGTTGTGGTATCCACACTCTGTCAGAGTCATTTTCTCTAACTTTTTGCGGGTTTTGCGGTTTTTAAAACGACTTAGTTGGCGCTTTAACTTGCGCCTGTTGCAAAAGATACGGAACATACTAAAGGACATATCCTACGAACGAAATTAAGGAAAGAAGCGGGGTAGGTGGGAGGTGACGGAAACATTAAAGAAAGGCGTATATGTGGATTCTCGAACTCTCCCGAGATGCGTCGCCCACATTAAAAATCCGGGACTCAAATCTAGCCAAGGACGAAATGGTCACATCGTCACCATGATTGTTTCCCGTCTCTTACGGCGACCGTTTTATGGCCCACGAAGCGACATATTGTGTATATTTTATTATTTATATTTTGTCTAGAGATTTTTTATCTCCCATTTATTTCTTTAGACGGACTGTTAGTGGTATTCATTTTTATAGTTGGTCATTGTAAGAAGGCGCAAAGAATGTTTTCCGCCATTTCGTTCTTTCAAGCGGAGTCATTAATTGTGTCTCGTTTCCCTCCTCCTCCGAAGTTGTCTTCTCTATAAATACTCGGAAATAAGATTTTTAGGGGTTCCGATTTACGTAAATAAATGGTGCGACGACACCTTATTCATCTTGTAATATTTACGTATGAAGTTTCGAGCCGTAGGGTCTCGATTGAGGAGGAGTTATAAGCTGGCTGAGATTACACGGTCTTTGGTATCTCACGATTATGTAACTTTTCTTATGTGTTAATACATTATCTCTTTTCATGCAAATTGTCTTCTTGTATCATGTTCTAGATAATTGGCTGCTAGTTTGCGGTAAGGATTCATCTTAAGTGGTGCCCTTTACGGGAGATTAGTCAAGCGCTTTAAATAGGCTTTGATGTGATATCTTTTGTTCCATATTTCACTCTTCCCATATTTTACTATATTAGTGGCTTAAGGATTCGTAAATTGATGTGTATGTGACTAATATCATCTTATATTTCTCACTGCACTCACTCTGCGATATTTGATTTAAGCGATATATTACTGAATCGGCCCTCTTTGGGTAAACGGTCTCTTAACTTGTCGATGCTTTAATGCGGAAGTTTTACTTGATGTTTCTACATTATTCTTATCCTTGTGTCGACGTTACGAGAGAGATTGGTCCCATTCAATCGATTTCCTTGTTTGAACAAGAGATAGTAAGCGAGTTCTTGGGCCGACAACCCAAACTAAAAAGATATACTGTATTAAGATGTCCTAGGCGATGGTCTATAGCAACTCTAAGGAACGCTCTACGGGGTGACGAAATCATACAACGGCCCACATTTCGCCAACTAAGTCGTTTTAAAACACATAAAAACACGCAAAACTAGGAAAAAATTGACTCGGTGACGGGAGTGTGGATGCTACGGCGGCCATGGAATCGGTAATACGGACTAGGCGAGATGAGAAGATGCGGGGCGACGGAAACGTGGATATAATGGAGAAATGAGGGTATGGTAAGAATACAATGGGGCCTTGTTGATGAGCAGATCAGGGTTCATAAAATAAGACACGCCAGAAACATGTGGATGGTGGAGGAGGAACACGAGCGCACACTTGTGAATTATGATGACACGACCTCGAGAGGTGGGACCCAAATCGAGTCGCGATCGCGAAGCGGGCGGGAAGGCTGAGGTGGCACATTTCGGAAGTTAGATTGCGATTGAGCGAATTTGCGATTGACTCGGAGACAGTTAGATCTCAAAAACAGGATCAACGACTAAACTTGCATGGGAGGACGTGAAATGGTGGGCCATGAGCCGATAAAGACTTAGATTAAAGTATATGCAACTTCAAGAAGCGACCACCCTTGGATAAAGGCCCTGCGAATCTAGTTTCACGTGAATTCCGGCTGCCCGGCAATTGTGCGGCATTGCGCGCGCGGGGAAAAGCGGTTTTTGGGGCCGTACCGAGAGACACGCGGCACCCTTCTAATGGAATCGGCGGCACCGATGGATAATACGCGATCCCGGGTAGCGGTGCGGGGGACACAGCGGTTTTTACGCGCGGGGCCCTCCATATGAAACGTTCCGCGCTCTGTTGATTTGGACTTCGATCGGACGACGCCATTGCGCTCGATCGTTAAAACAATAGGCCCTTTTCGTTTGACTTATGGTTTTCGGACTGGGTCATATAGGGCTTGAAAGCGGGAGGGGTCCAAACTCTTAGGGCTTCGACGCCGTCCTGTTAGGGTAGGTTTTAACTCCGTGTAAAACGGATTTTCGGGCGGAGAAAGTCATATCAAACGGGGTCATGAGATTTTAGGCCACGGCCGAAGGTTCAAAATGGATTTGAATCAGGCAGAACAAATTCACGCTGTGCGAGGTAAATATGTACAACATCGTGCTCCATCTCGGGGACGACATGTTCGTCCCCGGCATGTCGAGAACACGTAGGCCATTAAATATGTCATACCGCTTTCAATCCTCCCCGTATGTGAATTTTTATCCTACAATTCTCGCTTTTTCTTCAAAAACTCATTAGCACACCTACATTATTCAAAGAATGATGGGAAACAAAAAGAAAACTAATGTACAATATAATACACCAGTCGTCTTGGCCTCCCGGGTCCCATACTCCGCTTTGTCTGGCATCCATTGGTTACATTATTCTTCGCATTGTACCCCTCCCAGTGTTTCCATATTTTATTCTCGCAATTTTCTTCCCGCTATGCTTTCACATTCTCGTTCTTGTTTTTCCATTACCTAACTTTCTTTGCTTTCTTCACGTCATCTCGTTTTTTCCGAGGCATCTTCGTCATTAGTCTTCTCGATGCTCGTCAATTCCTATGCCCGGCCCTTCTTTTGTCCGGAAGTTACTTTGCCCACCGCTCGTCTTCATCTCCGGGCAGCCTTTGATTTTTGCACTTTCCACCGCATCTTCAATATGGCTCTCGAAAGCCCTCGATCATCTCCTTTTTGTATTTTGAAAGGCGTTGGGGTCTCCTTTGTTTTTGTTCCACAATAGCAGCTTTTGAAAATTTTTCTCTCTGCCGGCAACATACTGCTAGAAAAGACCCTTGATCCTTCTTCAAATGTCCGCAAAAAAATGAGCATAAGGATCATAAAATGATACCCTCGGTCAAAAGTGTTTGGCAAGCGATGCTTCAACTCAGGGATTTTTATCTTTCACCGGATCAAGAAGAAGACTCTTTTTGAGAGAGAGAATCTCCTTCATTCTCTAAATCGGGAGGACTTATCACAGACCGGAGCCGAGTCCTTTTGGAGCTCGCAGTAGTTCTCGCTCTGCACGTCGATCGAGCTCTATGAAAAAAATTTATGCATTCTTGAGCAGGGGGCTTGCCCCATTATCTCCTCTTTTTCAAAAGAAAGCTCGTTGTTTTCATCTTGCTCAAGAATCTCTTTCTTGGCTCTCCTCCCCTCCTTCCTGTATTGAATCATATTTTTTTCAACATAATCTCCGAAAGAACCCTTTGATTTCTTCGTTCCACGTGATTAAAGTCTTCCCCCGAGTTTCCTTCCTCCTTTTCTTTGAAAAGGAAAGTCGCTTTAAAGCTTCCGGTCCCTCGTCGATGGTCGTGTTAAAGAAAAATGAGGATCCAAGGAATCTTCATCCGTTATTATACTATCATGGCGTCTCCACATCCGTATCATAGATGGGTCGATCGGGTTTCATTACTATTTCGAGATTGCTCGGCCCCGACTTTCCCCTCCCATGGGTTCATCACGATGATGGCTTCACAGACTCGCTCTCTCCGGAAACAATCTATCATCAAATAAATCATAACTAGGAAAAGTCGCCGACCATAAGCAATGTCACCAATCAAACCCGTTGGATTCTCAAAGCAGTCCTTCTTCATCTTGATCCTCGCAGGAGTTTCTCGGATCCAAATTATCAAACTCAAGTGACGAATGGGCAAGAGTAGGTGTCCTATAGAAAATTTCTCGAGGGCAAAGGCTGCTCGATTTGATATCTCGATCAACCTCTTCTTCGTCAAAGGAGGTGATTGTTTTGTATTTCTTTGTGCGGAAGAATAAAGTGACTCTCTTTTTTCTCGTACTAGCTGATCGGGGAGGCGATGATGTTCTCTCGAGCCTCTTCTTTTACACATCGGATTCTGCCTCTTCTATGTGGTTTCTTGCTTCCTCGAGGCGGCGCTCCCTATTTTCCATGGCTATCGCATCGTGATACTCTCTCGATCGCATGATCACAGAGATGTAGGTAAGCAATCGAGCGTGTTTCGATCACTTTCTTCCTCATCTTCCATAGGTTTTAAAGCATCATACATGTCTTGCTCATTTTCTGCGTCTTGGGCTTGTTCTTGTGATTGCAAGAGTTTGATCTCGTACTTCGTATCTTTCAATCATCACTCTTAGAAGGATTTTCTTAAGCACCGGGCGTGCAACTTGGGGATGAGAAGAGTGATCCGTGGAAGGTCCTCCACTTCCATTTTTGCTAAGCCACGTGACATTTCATCTCTCGCACTCGCTATAAAATTCGAATGCATTTTTGCAAGCTACTCGTAGTCTTCCACCATAGGGTCTGGGATTTTCCCACACGAGATTTCTCGAGAAGAAGAAGGATAATCTTCAATCGAATATTCAAGATTTTCAACACGAGTCGACTTCTTCTCTTCCGAACTCTTTTTATGAATGATCTTCTCGGGTCGACACGAGTGTTTTTCGATCGTGAGGTATCTCGACCTCAAATGGGGCTTCCGGAAGCCGTGACTTCCCAATAAAATTTATCAAATAAAGACCAAATGGAGTCGCCAAGGTGAGAAATCGCAACTCTTCAACTCTCTCGTGCTCACCGATTAGAGAGTGAAAACAATTTGTCGAAAACCCGTGAAATCGATATTCTTGAATTCGATCCCCCGCAATGGCGCTCGTAAAGATGTTGTGGATGATTTTGTCACCCCCCCTAGAGACGAGCCCTAGAGTTGCCATAGACCAAAGGCTTGTGACATCTTAATATAGCAAGGAGCCCTTTTAGTTTGGGTTGTCACTCAAGAACTCGCTTTTACTATCTCTTGTTTTTAAACAAGGAAATTAGTTTTGAATGGGACCAATCTCTCGTGCCGACACAAGGATAAGAATAATGTAGGAACATGATGTAAAACTTCAGCATGAAAGCATCGGACGGCTTAAGAGACCGCTTTACCTGTAAAGAGGGCCGATTCAAATAATATATCGCGTAAATCGTATATCGGGAAGTGAGTGTAGTGAGGAAACATAAGAAGATATTAGTCGACATGAGACCGTAGCTCAGTATACACAACAGAACCATATAAGGGCGCACCAATTTACGAATCCTTATATGACAATGGCGTTTTTAAAAAGCACCCTCCTCAAGCAACTAATATAGTAGAAAAATATGGAAAGAGTGAACATGGAACAAATATATCATGACTAGGCCTATTTAAAGCGCTTGACTAACTCCGAAAAGGGCACCACTTAAGATGAATCCCTACTCGCAAACTAGTGAGCCACTCGCATTCTAGAACACGATACAAGAAGATAAATTGCATGAAATGAGATGATGTATTAACACATAAAAGAAATTACATACTCGTGAGATACCAAAGACCGTAATCCTCAACACGGTTATAACCCCTCTCACCGAGACCCTACGCGCTCGAAACCTCACATGTAAATGTTACAAGATGTATGGCGAAGTCTTCTCGCCGACGCTTTGTCGATAGAAATCCGGAACCCTTACAATGTCTTATTTCGAGTATTTATAGAACAAAGCATCGAAAAAATCTAGAGGAGGAGGTGTAGGTATCCTACATTTATTGATCTAAATTGAATAAGAATGGCGGAAAACATTCACGCTTACATCATGAATGACTAACTATAAAATGACTCGTACTTTTTACAAACTCGTCTATAAAAATAAATGTCGGGAGATAAAAAATCTCCTTATATACAAGACACAAATAATAAAATATATACGAGCGTGCGTTGCCTTCTGCCGAGGGAAAATATGCTCGCCGTAAGAGACCCGAGATAATCTGCACTCAGCATCGTACTCCGGGCCCTTGGCTCTCGGATTTGAGTCCCCTGGATCTTTAATGCGGGGCGAATTTATCTGGGAGAGTTCCGAGAATCCATATCTATGTTTTCTTTAATGGCGATCACCTTTCTCCCACCTACCCTCGCTTCTTTTCTTAATTTCGCAGCAGGATATGTCCTTTAGTATGTTCCGTATCTTTGCAACGGAGGCGGCAAGTTAAAGCGTCCCAACTAAGTCGTTTTTAAAAAACCCCGTAAAACCCGCAAAACACTGAGAGAAAATTGACTCGGTGATCGGGGAGTGTAGATGCTGCGTCATGCCATGGAATCGCGTACATACGTATCAGGCGAGATATTGAGAAGATGCAAAGCGACAGAAGCGTATGAATATAATGGAGAAATAGAGGGTGACAATGCTAATACAATGGGGGCGACAATGAATGAACGGGTCAAAGGTTCATAGAAATATGACACGCCAACGGAACATGTGGATGGTGGAGGAGGAACACGCGCACACTCTGTGAATTATGATGACACGACCTCGTGGAGGTGGGACCCAAATCGGAAATCACAATCGCAAAGCTGAGCGGGGAAAGACCGGGGTGGCACATTTCGAAGTTCCGATTGCGATCTGAGGAGTAGAATGCGATTGACTCGAGACCGTTCGATCTCAAAACAAGATCAACCGCTAAACTTGCACTCGGAGAACTGCAAGGAAACGGTGGGCTATGAGCACGATGAACTTAGATTAAAGTATATGCAACTTCAAAGAGCGACCACCCTTGGATAAAAAGGCTCCCTAGATCTAACCGTTCACGTGAATTCCCACGTCTTCGCGCGATTGTACCGACATTAACGCGTGGGGAAAGCGGTTTTGGGGCCGTGCGCAGACACGCGCACCCTTCTAATGGAATCGCCGGGCCCGATGGATAATACCGCCGCTCCCGGGGTAAGCGGTGCGGGGGTTTACCATCGAGCTTTCGCGCGCGGGGCCCTCCATATGAAACGTTCACCGCTCGTTGATTTGGACTTTCGATCGGACGGCCGCCATTGCGCCCGATCGTTAAAAACAATAGGCCCCTTTTTCGTTTTGACTTATGGTTTTCGTACTCGGGTCATATGGAAGCCAAAGCGGGAGGGAGTCAAACTCTTATGGGGCTCGGCCCGATATATTTAAATTTGGGTTTTTAACCATTGTAAGCGCATTTTCGAAAGCAGATAGTCATACGTGTGTCAGGTCATGAGATTTTAGGGCTGACCGCAGAGGTTCAAAATGGATTTGAATGAGTGCGAAACAGGGGCAAAATTCACTGTGCGCAGGTAAATATGTACAACGGGAGGGTGCTCGTAGGGCGTGGTAATAATGGCCTCGGATGCTCCGCTCCGACTCTATCGTGCTCAAACCCCCGATCCCGTGGCCGCCCGGTGGTATATCTCCGAATCATCGCGCTGCATCCTGTCGAGGACGACTGGATCTCGTGATGAAATCGCCCCGCCCAAAGGGGTTCCCGTCTGCGATGCCCGAGCTCTACCGCCCATTCTATGTTTCCCTTCCGAAAGTTGCCTTCATCCTAGGTGAGCCGAAACAACTCGAGGTGGGTAAGTGTGCATCCCACGCATCTTCTCATGCTTCCCTCGTCTTCCTATCGTCCCACTCCATTTCCAAGGCCTCCCAATCCGTGGTGACCTTCCCCGCAGTGATCAGCCATTGTGACGCCCAAAACCACATTAGTGCCTGGCATGTTGACCACAAAGAAATGGTCGGCCACCGTGTAAGTGCCCATGGTTATCGCCCGCCTCTCGGACGTACTGCGCACATCGCATCGACCGATCTCCCGGGACCCACTGGCAGAAGCCGATCGCGACCTCGTCGCATGCCCCCTCCGCTCAACCATCCGTGCGTCGATGAAGTTGTGGGTGGCCCCACCGTCCACCGAAAATTGAAACTCGTTGCCCACGCACCGTCCCTCGACGCGCGGCAAGCAGATACTTAGGGTACTCCCTCGCACAATGCCGCGAGGGTTCCCTCCCCCGTGTGCAAAGCCGCACCTCCCGCCGCCGGTGGCCCATGATCGTGCACCCGCCCGCTCGTCTCCTCGCTCCATCCTCGTACTCCTCTTCTTCCCCCACTACTCGGAGAAGACCTTTCTATAAAAATGCGCCTACCTACAGAGCAGTGTCCATGTGGGCTTTCGCGCCCCGTGGCTCCCGACGACAAGTGAAGCACGCGCTTTTTTCTTCCTCAATTCCTTCTCGGCGTTGTCATCTAACCTGTCTCCCCCACCCGAGCTCTCCCTTGGAAGGCGGGTCCCCACTATCCTTCCCTCTTGGCGGAAAAACCCTCGCTTTTTGGGGGCAAGGTGTTCTCGGTCCCTAGGGCAATAGCGTCTTGCGGATCCCGGTCCCCGCCAATAGCGTCACGAAGTGTGGATCGGTCTCGTCGGATCCAGACCAATCCTCGAGTGTTCTGCCAACCTTCAAATCGAACATGAACACTGTCCGTGCCGCTGAATAAATCCGAGCACACTCGTCGGGGAAGCCTCATGCAGTCGGCAATATATGTCTCCTCGGCTTTCGTACGCCCGTGCTCTTCCGTCGCGCTACGACGAAAATGTTCTTCCGGTATCCTTCCGATCGAATCTCTCTATCGCTCTTTGGGTGAACTCGAGCATATGTGGTCACAAAGTGGAATGCCCCGAAGTGTCTCACCATTCCATGGAACCACCACTCTAAGGGCCTCACCATCCAAATGCCGGCGTAGCCACCTCGATGGCCTCCGCGTCCGCCATCCGTGCTGAGCCGGAGATATATGTCGCACATTTCTCCACCCAGAGACCTTGCGACGAAGCTGCTTGCTGAACCATCGAAACGCAGAGCAAAATGATAGTCGCTTGCGTCGAACGTCGGGTGTCTCCATCATCGATAATGCGTGCACCCTTCCCAGCAATGGTCACGGCGGGGTCCCGCTTTGAGACTGGACAAAATCTCTAAACGAAGTGCCTCCCCGAACCCCCTGTCCATATGTCCGAGTATTCGGTGAAAGTAATCGACCGATGTGGATCGAACTCTGAGTTTCCTCCCGTCGCTCCGTCCCGGTGTCGCATGCACTTAGGGAAAGTGGGCATAGTAGCATGAGTGGGGGCGTGTGATGCCCTGCACGGGTGGTAGCACCCGCTCTCGCAAATGGTGGGATGTACCCGACCCCTCACCCCCCGGGAAAATCCCTCGGGGTTTCACGATCGTCTAGCTTCAACGGCGGTGAACCTCTCGCCCCATCATCTCAATACGTCGCGACGCAGTCTCTCTACGGATTTGAGGAGGAGCTTCCCCAAACCGATTTTGCATCGCTATCGTGCCTTCGTCTCATCGTCTCTCTCGCACCTATCCCCGGCTCCCGTACATGTGTCCACTACTCGAATACAATCCCCCTTCTCGGAGGTGTTTTCCAACCTACGCTCAATATCTCTATAGTTCCTTCTCTGTGGCAGAGATGTAGGGGTGTCCTTCGATGACATAGTACTCTTCACTCCACAGTCGAGCGCGAACACTGCTGACACCATTGTAATATTCGCTGTTAAGGAAATTAAATAAACACAAACAAATGGTACCGCGAAGGAATGACTCATAAGCGAAATATTCGAATATACATAAAATAATAGGATCCGCTCATGCACGGACATACGTTAAACAACGTAACCGCAGCCATTTTATTATGCCGGGAAATTACAAGGAAATACAATACATATGCAAGTGTGTGAAAGCACACCGAAACTTCACTGCACGGCAAATCAAGAGAGATTCAAGAAATAACAAGGGTCATTGCGGTGCACCGTTCTCTTGGACAGACGACCGGAAATGCACTCGTCGACGTGCTCGCTGAGATGCTGCGGGCTGAAAGGATCCACCCGTACGCTCTTGATTCTCACTTAGACCCGAAACCTCCAAAATGGCACAATAACGTAGAGTTCTCACGAAGGATGAGGCCGCGATCTTCCTGGCACACCGCATGCGCTGCTACTCCCAACGCGGCTACGTAACAAGCTCCAAACCCGATCCTCTCGATGAAACAATGGTAGAACGGCCTCACCCGAGCGGTGCACTCGAAGTCTTGGCCGAGGTTGAGATCTCTCGGCTGCGAGACACCCCGCGCACCTAATAGTCGCGCACTGCTACACACTAGCCGGCGTGTGCTCAGTGCTCAGACGACTCGCATTCAATTTCCCTCATAAAATTCAACGAAAGTGACAAAAAATGAGGAAGCCATCTCCCCTTTGTACTCGGCCCTCCTCTCGGGCCCCGAGCTCCCTCCTTTCCCACGCAGTTAACATCCTCCTTTCCACGTAGTCCCCTCGGTCCCCACACTGCGCCCCGCCCGGCTCGCTGCAGCTGCCTTCGTGCGCCCGGGTGAGTCCATGACTCCGCTCAGCTTACGGTTGTTGGCAACTTACTAGAGGCGGCAAAATTGATCCGGTTTGATATTCCAATTAGCTATTTGCTAATTGGGAATATTACATATTGACTTTCGTTTATATTCATTTTTCTCAATATTAGTTTTTTAACATTATCGCTTACAAATCCAAATAAAGTTCCCACTTCAAGTCCCACTCATTTGGGGAAGTTTGTTATTCTTTTTCTTGATAATAGATTTTTTTACATTGTTGCTTGGAAATCAATAGTTCACCTTCAAAGTCCCTCATTTGGGAAGTTTTTAGAGTTCCAATGAAGTATTCGGAACTCTGTAAGATTACCCATATTTCATCTTTATTTGTGCTATTTTCTGTATTTATATTATTGTAAATCCGTTTCCTCAAATAATAAAGTGTTTTATTCTTTATTCCTCTATCTCAAATAATAGTGTGTTTTATTCTTTATTCCTAAATTGTAATGTTGAAATTTGGTACCGGAGGACAAGTGGTTCCCTAAGGCTTTGATCTTTGGCCTAGGGAAAAAGTGTCCAAAAAGAATTTAAATATTATAGGATATGTTTTATTAAGAAAAGAAGGTTACTGAGTCTCTGCATTTTACAAAGCGAGGGTCTATCTCATCTATCGATCCCGATAAGGACTTTCAAGGCATACGGGACGGAGCTTATGTTATTTACGATAGTCCCCTTTCATAGGCAGTACACCTTTGTTTTCCATCTCATACTGCTTCATTGTTTGACGTTCTCAAAATGTGATGAAGTTTACATTTGTCAAGTCTCGGAGGACTCTCTTCAATCATCCCGGAAATTTTGTTGAGGCACGGCATTGCGGCTTCTCCCATGTTTATGTGTTTTATTATCAGTTTTGAATCACCGAAGACTTGTGGAGCACTTTGATTCATATCTCTTGCCATAAGACAAGCTTTTAGGAGCCCAAGGATCTGCGTGATTGTTGGATTTCTTGCCGAGTCCCAATGAGCCTTAATCTTTGGAAACCCCACCGGAGAGTAAATAACTCCACCCGCACCGGCGAAGCCACCGGATTCCCCCTTGGGCCTTCGTCGAAAAAGATAGTGGAAGTATTTTGGGACCTCCACCAATTTGACATCCTCATCTCTTATGTCGTCCAGGATTGTCACCTTGCGGGGGTTGAAGGTACTTGCGAGGATGGGGCGCAAGCATACCAAGCCGGCTCTTTTTCCTTGGAAGGCGGTAGCAAATGATCTTCCTTAAAATGTTTGAATTTGAAATTTGCTTCCGGGGAGAAAGGATTTAGCTTTTGCGACGACTTGCGAGAGGGGTATAAAGCGGCTCTTTAAAAATCTTCGATTGCGGGCCAACAGAATGCGCCGGCATACATATTTTGGGAGCGCTATCAGTTACGCCGGAAAGATTTTGAAGGGATTCGATGGGGGATAGTGTTGACTCCGAGAAGCGAGGTGCGCTGCGAGTTAACGAGGGTGGAGATACGCAAGTCTGAAGCGTGAGAACCCAAACCTCTTCGGCAAATACGCACTCCATGAAGAAAAGATCTTTGGTGTTTCGGAATTATTCTGACATAACGCACATCTGTGAGGCCCGGCCCCTATTTTCCTTTTTCCAGTTATCCCCGTTAGAGCGCTTGTTATGGACCAAGGGTCCGAGGAAGAAAAAGTTTACTTTTTGGAAGGAGAAAACGGCTCACACATGCCCAAAACTCCTTAGTTTGACTACAATTCCTAGTGACACAGCAAACATTATACCCGAGTTGCGGTGGTATAGACTCCAGGCTTGTCCCCAACCCCGGCTATATTTTTGGATACGCAAACGGGGTGCGACATCATCCAACGGATCGACGAAACGGTCACTTGTTGATGGGAAAACCGTGCGGCACTCTTATTGCAAATCCCCATCCGTTCCACTCTCACGGCGATCCCGGTCGAGATATCATACGGTACGTTTTGCGCGCTCCGGCCAATTCACAAAGGTACGCAATGTCTTTGCTCCCCGAGCAAGTGGCTCACTTCCCATTCTCTGTCGATCCATAGATGTGCGCTTGCGCGTTCCTGGAATCCACCGCGTTAATGGAGAAAAATTAACAACTTTTACAACATAATTTCCGGACCGGCGTGCTATTGAGGGCACTAGGCGTGTAGGTTGGAGAGCGCGCTAATGGGACCATACTTTGAGCGCGAGGTAACAGCGATTGGATGAGAGGGTTCATTGAACATCTTCCACAAATCTTTCCTCCCAAAGCGGGTGTGGCTGGGTTCTCTAATTTGCGGTCTTCGGACAAAGGCTTTTTAACCACGTCGGTTGACCGGATGCATTTTTCTCTCATTACCTTTCCCTCCTAACGAAGAAAATCTAGAGCGGCTTGGAGATATAATATCACCTTTCTTAGACGAGGAGGAAGGGCACTGGAAAGGTAGGGAGAGGAGACGACACGTTTTAATTAAGATTACTTTACCTCCCCTTAGTTAGCCGGTTGCCTCCCCACGGCAATTTTGGATTTAATTTTTGAGATTATGTCGCTCCATAACGACCTCTTGTTTACTCCGAAGTTATGGAAGACCAAGGTATTTAAACTGTCCCGGTTGCTGTCCTTTAAACCCAAGAAGAGCGAGAGATTGCGATTAAGTTCATTACGATCTGTGTTCCCGGCTATATATTTCGCTCTTACTCTCGTTAACGAGCACGAAACTGCGATTTTACGAGGAGTGAGTCGAAGGCTGCGGCAATTCGATGCTCTCCCAGGAGTAGGAGAGAATCGTCGGCAAAGAGAGCATGGTTCAAGGTTGACTCCAATTGAAGGTTTGAGGCCGAGGAATACGACATAACTATTCTTTCGTGAGTAAGCTTGCGGCGAGGGGTACGCCATTATGATATACGGGGGAAGGGGGGAGAGAGGCGTACACATAAGTACACTCTACGAGCTTGGAAGAAGTTAGCGGGTACGCCGTTTAACTAACGGAGCAATCCATGAATTTGTTAATGCGAGGCTTTTATTAAATGGACAAAATGTATCGAAAAAACCAAGGAAAGCGGGGACCTTAGTTAGGAAGCTATGATTAACTCTATCCAGCGTTAGCCATATCTAGTTTAATCAACATACCTTTCTCCTTTCGTTGCTTACTTGAGTGTATTGTCTATACGAACTTGGATCACGTTGTCCCGAGAATGTGCCTTCCCTCCACGAAGCCACCTTGGTTGCGGGAGATCGATTTCTAACAATGGCTTGATCGAGCTCGCCGGAAGTTTTTGCAAGGATTTTATAGGAACCATTGCACGGCGAGATAGGTACGAATCTAGCAAAGGGAATCGGGATTGGTGTCCTTAGGAATTAAAGCCGGATAGAGTGGACTTGGTTCCTCACGATCTTGGCTTCTTGCATGAATCCTCTTGTCATTTTAAGCGGATGCCTTGATAATGTGCGGCGGGGGATTTGTAGAAATGGAATTGTGAACCCATCGGCCCGAGCCTTATGCGATTCCATGGACCAAATAGCACCTTGATTTCCTCCTCGGTAATGAGTCTGAGAGATTTAAGTTATCTTCGGGATTGGCGTAGGGAGGAACACGGGAGAAAGTCATCCACCTCCTCGTCATTGCTTTGAGTTTCTTCTGCGAACGAGTTCTGTGGTGGTTTTCGGCGGCGACTTTAACTTGATTGAATCCTTTACATACTTACGACCTCGGTACATTTTGATTTCTGCTATGTAATTCTTCGACGGTGGAGCTCTATATTCTTGGGTGGAAGAAGGGAGTGTTCGAGTCCGGCCTTCAACCAAAGGCTTCGTTCCAGCCTCCGGTATTCTTCTTCCTTACGAAAAAGTTTGATGCTGTTGTTCTTTGTGCTTTTACTTCCTCCTCGAGCAACTCGGATGGTATCTCTGTTTTCCATATCGGTTTGCGGTCCAGGCAAAGCCCCACACGGCCTCCTTTCTGCGAATGATGGGGGTTGATATCCGGTGCTTTTATCCGATCCTTCGAGCTTGCTTTGTAGCTTTCGGCTTTTTCTCCCATACGTAAATTTTGGAGGATGCGGAGATTGGTTTGGCCCATGCGCCTTGACGGTCTCCAGAATCCCATCTGGTCGAGAGGGTTGAATCGAAAAGACGGACCCGAGTCTTCTTCATCTTCCAAATGGAAGTGGATGGGTTTATGGTCGAGGAGAGCTTGGGCGAATTTTGGTGGTTATTTTCTTGTTCATCATAATGGAGCTTTGAACGAGAAACGGTGCAAACGAGCGAGAAATGTGCTCAGTACCAACCCGATTATTAGTCCAAGTGTAAATGCCACGAATGGGCCTGAAATCAAGAAGGTCCCAAAAGGCTGAGTCCAGTCTCCTCAACCTTGGCCAACATGCAGGTCCTTTGGAGCAGATCCTCTTTTCTTTTGCTTTCGAGAACAATATTCGAGGATCCACGAGCTAATATGATATTCTTTGGGATGATACTATTCGAAAAGCCTCAAGTGTATCCCGACATTCTCGCTTTTAGAATAAGTCCAACGGAACAGAGATTGAAGAGAGAGATGGTCAACACGCCTTATGCTTCAGCTCATTATATATCGATCTTTGGGTTTCATGGGACCTAAGCGGTAGAAAGAGGTCATCGTCCAAAGTGTTGCAAGCCCCTCGAGAGGTTCCCCTTGCGTTGGCATTTGCTTTTCACCTTTTTTGTTCCACTTTGTACTCCCTAACTCTAGAAGGGCACTGCCCTTCTATTTTGGTCTCCTGGAGCATAAGAACGTACGAGGTTACCGAGTTCGGTAGGTCACGGCTTCTTCTATTCTAGAGGGTTCCCAAGACCTCTACGGTTCCAGACGAGATTCATTATTTACAAAGAGGGGGTTGGGCCCTCCCTTGGAAACCTTGGTCTGATATTTCGCCCAATAGACATTTCTATTGTGGATTGACTTCCTTGAATCTTGAGTCTTTACGCACTCTTCTTCCTCTTCTCTTTACGAGATTTCCTTCTTGCTTTTTTGGAAGAGGGCGCTCGTAAGTTCATCTTCGGAAGAACTAGAACTAACCATGGTTTTTTCCTTGCTGTTTACGCGTAGGAAGGATTAGTGGGGAGAGCCTTGATTTTTCCTCCACACAAGATTGTTTCCTCTCTCTTTATTTGGAGGAGAGTAAAATTCCTCGTTCTCTTGATTTAGGTTAGCTTGTATATCCTGCTCTCCTTGGTGCACTTTTGGAGGAGCTTGCTTCTTGGTTGCTTTAGACTTGGTTGACCTCCGGTCATATTTCCTTTGCACTGCGCCTTTTTTGAGCTAGTGTTTTTTGGACTTTAAGGGTCCATTGTTCCCCATTTTTGTTTATCGCTGTTCCTCAGCCTTCTTCTTCTGATGCTTTGCGAAGTCACCGTGCAGTGGCGATGCCTACATTTAAAAGGCGATTTGTTCGTAGTCCGGCTCTTGGACATGCGTCCACCCGGCAACGACGAGCTTGATTGCTTCGGTAGTCCTTCTTCGAGATCTACTTCTACGCGGATACGAGCACATAGTCTTGATCTTTCTTCTTTGATCTGTATATTTTCCCAAAGCATTTCCTATGGTGCGGAAGATTTGGATTCCAACGGTGGAGAGGCAAGTGAAAGTCTAACCCAAACGGGACAGTAGAGGGAACATCTGAGTGGGGTCGAGTCGGGGGACCATTTGTTTAGGTAAAGGCCACGAGGGCCCATAAAGTATGGCACAGTTGCGAAGATTTAATCCTTTTGTCCTTAGGGTTTTCAAGGAACAACACGAAGAAACCCTTACTACGAAGTAGTAGTGACTCCCTCCTTGATCGGAGGCTTCCGGTTCTTCGGAGTCCATTCCTCGACCGATTTGGGAGAGGGCCGGAGGCCGTGAGCGTATGGGGCCCCCTCTCGCGGATTCGGAGGCGGATTTGCGAGGTGTCTCCTTCGGGGAGAGTTGTGGGGATTGAGTCCGGTTTTCCGCAATTTATGGCGGGGTGAGATGGAGGGCGTTTGGGAGCATTCACAATCATTGCCCTAAAAGCCGCCTTCTCACGGAGCGGAGGGGGATGCGGGGTCTCGCGGTCTTCCATAGTAAGATACATCGGCCCGGGGCGGGCGGACGGGACGGGCGGGCGCGGAGGCTGCGGCGGCCAGGGCGCGGTCGGAGGCGCGATGGGAGACGGGGAGGCGAACCGGAAACTAGCGCGCGCGGTAGTGATCCAAAAGAATTTAATTTTTCTCCTAAAGTAACTTTATAATTTTTTTATAAAGTTAAATCTAATTTAAAAGTGACTTAAGTGATAAAGTTACTAAAGTGACTTTATAAAGTTATAAAGTCAAATCTAATTTTAAAGTGACTTTAAGTGATAAAGTTACTAAATTAAAGTGACTTTAAATAAAGTCAATATAAAATTAGAAAGGAAAAAGTGACTTTGGAAATAAAAGACTAAGTGGGTCTTTATTAAAGGTGGGGTGAATTAAAAAATGAAAGTGAGATTTGCATCGACATTAATCAGCCTAGATATCAATCTATCTCGACCATTGGATTTAGGGATTCCCCAAAAGTCACTTCGAGGGTTAGGTTAAAGGAGGAAAAAGGAGGAAAAGGTCATTCATTCTTTCATGAGCGATTGGGAGGAGCGAGAGAGCGAGGAGATTTACGACGGTGAGGAGGAAAGGAGGCAGCGACTTGGCACACACATTCCAAGGCCATATTTCAGCAAAGACGGCCTGACGGTTGCCACGATTCCGAGCGAGATTTGGCACGATTTCCAGCGAATCCGTACGGCTGACTTGTGGCACGTTTCCCAAAGGCCCCGGCCAAATGCCATTTTACGGGCACGGTTTCGAGGAGAAGGCTATTTGTTTCTTTGCACGCTTTTCTGAACGGGCCGTACGGCCGCGCGGCGGTTGATGGCACAAAAATCGAAGGCGATTTCCGTACGGCGACGACCCAGCCACGATGCACGCATTCCCAGGAGGCGGGTACATCGGCATTTATTCTTTGTTAGCACGCAAAAAAGGGAGGCCGTACGAGCGGAAATTAATCTTTTTTGTAATTTGCGGGCACGTTTTCGAAATACGCACATCATTTATTCTTTGGTTCAGGTTTCTTGTGCACGTTTCGAGGCGGTGGTTAAGCACGAAGAGATAAGTTGTAAAAGTTTACTTGCTGATTTTTAGAATATTTCTCTCCTTGTAAAAGCATTTTTCGAAATAAGAAGGAGCTCTCAAAGCACGGTTTTTCCCCAAGAGTTGTAGGGAGTTTTTCCGAGGTCACCTTGACCAAAAATCTTGAGTTATGATGTGTTGAATGAGCGTTTGTTCTTTATTTTGTTATTTTATTTACGCATTTACGGCATTTTTGAAAAAAATTTCCGAATTTGTGTTTTAAGTAAAATTTATTTTCCGGTTATTAAATGTATGGATATGGGAAAGGGCATTTAATTATTTTGGAGTAATAAGGTGAAAACTGAAAACCGAATTGAAATAGAATTTTCTACATGGTATCGAGCTTAGTCTTTGAAAAGAGCCGGTTTGGGACGACGGAAGAAAATTACGACTTGCTGATTTTTCGCACCAGAAAATTCCGGCAAGCTGATTTTTCTAAGCACGACGAATTTTTGCTTTTTACTACGGCGGTGTTATTTTTCGGTTTTAGGGCCGGCGGGATGTCATTGGGACGAGGGGTGGAATGGGTTGGATGGGCACGGCATTCCAACTACGGCATTTGGAAGGAAGAATGCGAGTATCTTTTGAGGAGCGGAAGTACGGGACATTATGGTACATACCACACGAGAACTGCAGCAAGATATTGCCCCTGCGATGCTACTCGGTTGGCGGCATATAATAAAAAGAACAACGAGGGTAAGAGAGGTTGATTCTAGACGGAATCGAAGACCATTGCATTCCTCATGTGAGAGGGAAGAGAAATGCTCATGAGATGTGGACAACATTGTCAGTCTACAGTGCAATGAGAACGGAAGATGGTCATGAAGGAGAAGATGAAGACCATTAAGATGGGCAATGATAGTGCGGTTGGATATCTCACTAAGATTACTAATGTGAGAGATGAGTTGGCGACGATTAGGAGAGGCCATTCACACCAACGGATTGGTGCGGATTACGATAGATAGCCCCTCCCCGTTCATGGATGAACTTGTCAAGGAGTTTAGCACGTGGGAGACCCTTCTCACATGTAAGAGAAGTTTTGGGATGATTGCATTCAGACAGTAGATCAGAAAGGCTGCCTTGGGGCAGTTGCAGCCGTTGAGCAGGATGAGGGATGTAGCACTCAAGGTGACGCAAGAATGTGGTAAAGGAAGAAGCAAAGTCAACAAGGGCAACAGGCAAAGGAAGGTAAAGGTAAACAGATAACTCACGTGTGACTATTCTGCACAGTGTTGGAATTGTCGAAGATGGGACACAGTGCTTGTGTGTCCGGAGAAGAAGAAGAAGAAGAACCAGAGACACATGGCAGTTTGTGGCAGCAGGTTGAGGACTTTGCAGATCGCTTGACCAAGAGCTTGCCCGTCATGTAGCCCTAGTGGGCAGAGCACACCCATGTGTTCGCAGGAAAGACATTTCCCCGATTAGTGGAGGATCTTCGCATCCGGTATGTGACAAGGCTTCACGCCACATGACAAGTCCGTGCAGCACGCGTAGCCGAGGCACCGATGTAGAGGTAGTACTCGGTGATGACGTAGTTAGAGAAGCGTGGGGAACACGAGTTACGAGGGAGTCCAAACCCTTGAAGGTGTCGGGACAGCCTCGGTGCTGGGGATGACAGAAGAACCTCATATCCGTCTAGCTTTGGAGGACAGAGTGATGTTAGACATTGGTCTAGCAGACAGTGTTGATGGTCTTGTAAGAACCTGCCTGGGACCAAGCAGAGTGATAGGTGCACGCTGGTGGGGGCAGCAGCGTTTGGTATTTCTGTCCTTAACAGAGCAAGAGGCACCGACAGCGCAGCTAGCAGTTCCGAGCACAGGAGATTTGGCACCCAGAGGCACACATGCATCATGGGAGCCTTGAGGACTTTGCGGGAGATCACTGCGGTGTGTGTTGCAGTTCCGCATCGATCACTTTGATACTTGCAGAGATGTGCGATGGGCGTTTGCCAAACTTTTCCTGGTCGTTGGACAAGAGAGCGACCAGATACTTGATTTGATTCATTCCGATGTGAGCAGTCGGATGTCTCATGTTTCCTTGAGTAGGTGAGACACTATGTGTTATCTACTATGACTGGCCCAGAGGACCTCGGATTTATTTCTCACCAAGAGTGAGGTCTTCGTTTTGCTTCGTGAGTTCGTAGCTTTGTGGAGACATTACGCATGGTGTCGGAAGATCAAGTCCCTGAGGTCGGACAATGAGGAGAGAATTTTGGAGAGCTTGTTGACTATTGTGCGGAGGCAGCATTAGGAGGATTACCTGCCTTTACAACCCCCAAAGAGATCCAAGGTGAGAGGCACGATCTGACGAGGCTGCTGTGCCAGCAACATGGCGACGAGGGGTTGCTATTGTTTTTAAAGGCAGGCCTCAGCGAGGGCCTGCTACTTGCGGCACGTAGCAACCGTATCGGCCGAAATATGACCTTGAGTATGTTTTTCGGAAGAAGCCGATATGGGTCATCTTCGTATCTTTGGTGCATGACATACTCCTACATACTCAAGGAGAAGAGACCAAAACTAGAGCCCACCGGCAGAAGGTATCTTTGTAATGCAGAGACTCAAGGCCTTTTCGGATTTACATTCCTCGACGAGAAAGTTGTTTTTGGGCGGGATGTGAAGTTCGAGAGGATGGCCCAGGAGGTCACGGAGTTAGAGCATCTCGGATCAGCGACCTCAAAGAAGAAGTGAGTCGCCTGCAGGGATCTGGTAGGACTTGAGGATCCGGAGGCACCTTGCGACGATGTCGTCCGTCGTTGGGGAGGCCGAGAGTCGTAGGTGCGTGCGGGCAGCACCAGCAGTATACCCGTCGCAGAAGTTCACATCGGGAGTCCACCGATGGATGTCAATACCTGGACTTAAAGATCTACATGTTCAAAAGTGTGAGGACAGCAGACAGACAACAAAGAGTTCAGTTCTTTGGGCAAGTTGAGGAGGAGGAGCGATTTCTCCGGCGAGAAGTGGCACTCGTGGAAGAGGAAGCTCAAGTGGTCGGTGATGACCTTGAGAGATGCCACATCTCTGCTGCCGAGCCTAAGAGGCCGGTCAAAGAGACACCAACTCAGGAGGTTTTGTAGCTGAGACAGCGGCCAAGATCTCGACCGAGCTTTCTAGCTATGAGGAGGCACAGCCACAGTGTCCGGGAGAGGCTATGTAGGAGAGTATTTTCTATCATGAAGAACATGCTTGGGAGGTGGTGTCGAGGCTCGAGGAAAATCCGTGTTGCCCATATTTACAAGCAAAGCATGCCGCATGGCAGCACTGAGAAATTCAAAGCGAGGTTTGTGGCTAGAGTGGCCTCCTGTGTAGAGGGAGCGACGAAGAGGAGACCGTCCCCGTGGCTCGATATACTGGACCGTCCCATTATATCGAAGAAAAGGACGATAGCACAGCAGATGGGTTGGAAGATCCAATTTATATCGCAGAAGATCGTATTTCTACAATGGCTTCACAAGAGAGGAGGTACATTGAGTAGCCAGGAGCCAGGCATGAAGGAGCCCCATGTAGGCAGATCAAGAAGGTTCTCTTTATGGTTCTACAAGCCCTTAGCTAATGTGACATACCACGGTGTACATGGGCTTGCAGGTGAGTAGGCATCTAATCCTTACTATATTAGCATAGTGAGGAGCTCATTCGGGCCAGGGATGACTTGGTCATTACAAAGAGAGAGACCCAGGAGGCCTCAGGATCTTGTGGCGGAGTTTGAGATGAAGGACATCGCTTGATGCATTACTTTTTGGGTTTGGAGGTGGCAGAGGAGGTATTTTTCCGGGACAAAGTAAGAATGTATCCTTGGCATTCCACATGGTGATTGTAGACCCAGCCTATTATCGATGATCACTAACCGGGAAGAAGCCATGTCACACTCCCGAGTTGGTGGATCCTGTTAATTAGGACAGACAATTACTTGTCTTCATGGCTTATCAACTTTGTGATTCAAGTATTTGTTACAAATAACATGAGCTGGCCAGAGCTTGTGTTCATCGGGCTGCAAAACACATTTTTACATACTGTGACACGGGATTATGGGTCTGACGAAGGTGATGGAGGCATTTGTGTGTTAAGCATCGATTCTCCGATTATGTGTCAGAGTTTCCCCGAGAAAGAGCACTCGCAGTTGCTGGAAGGTCTTGCAGTCAGGTCATGAACTGTACCCGAAAGCAAAGAACAAGAGGCATTGCTGAGTTCCGAACAGGTTATATATATAAATTTTGGCCTTAGCCAGGGAGGGGCTAATTCAGCCCAGACATGTTTACTTATTTGCTTTTCCACTGCCCTTCAAGATTTACTCAGGATAATCGTAGTCAAGATTAAAACTCACTGAGAATCCAAAGATTATTGACAGCTAAAAGCATATCGGGATCAAATATCATCATCGTATTCATGTCTGTGTGCTGGAGCTCGTGAAGCTTGAGTATATTCCCACCGACATGAGCAACAGTGAGACGGCCAAAGCTACTGATGGGGCAGCACGGTCACCGAGACAAGATGGGGGGGGAGGAACACCTCTTACAGGAGTTAAATTTTGGTACCTGAGGACAAGTGGTTCTAAGGCTTTGATCTTGCCTAGGAAAATGTCCAAAGAACTTAATTTTTCCTTTCCTAAAGTAACTTTATAATTTTTTTATAAAAGTTAAATCTAATTTAAAAGGACTTAAGTGATAAGTTACTAAAGCAGACTATAAAGTTATAAAGTCAAATCTAATTTTAAAGTGACTTTAAGTGATAAAGTTACTAAAGTTAAAGTGACTTAAATAAATAACATAAATTAGAAGAAAGTGACTTTGAAATACATCAAGTATCTTTATTAAAGGGTGAATTAAATGAAAAGTGACTAAATGACATTAACCTTCACTTCCAGATCTCATAATCACCCGCCAAGGATTTAGGATTCCCAAAAGTCACCAGAAGAAGAAGAGGAAATTGTCATTCATTCTTTTCCATGAGTAGATTGGGAGAGAAGGAGAGCAAGAGAGCAAGGGAGATTTATAAAAGAGGAGAAGGCGATATGCGTTTCGGTATATTCCAGGCCATTTCGTTAGCACCAAAGGCATAGCTTGTACACAAAGCCATGATTGGCACGATTTTCTACAAAACTTGTAATGCTTTCCGGCAAAATGACGACGCTCGGGCATTGCATATTTCGAGGGAGAGCCGCCGGTTTTTACGGTGCATCGCCAGAGCGAAAAGGCGACAAACATCATAGCCGGTCAGTTTTCCAGCACAAAATCGGTAGGCAGATGCCTGCACAGCAAAGATGGTCATACCAGGACGATTCTGGCGATAGCCGCAGGTGATATTTATTGTCGTTTCTCACATCAAAAGAAAAAGAGAGCTGCTAAAATACCACGCCGTACTTCGGGCATCGCTTGCAGGAAATACGCAAGATGGCTGTCGCGCGTGATTTGCCTGGTGACGCTTTTCCAGGCTAAGCATACCGGAGGCGAGATAAAAGCCACGTTGATTTTTTCTCGAAATATTTTCTTCATCAGAAAGTATTTTTCGTAATAAGAAGGAGTTTCGTAAACCGTCGCAGTTGTAGGGTTTTTTCCGGTGTCGTTCGACCAAAAACATCGAAGCAGACCGTGTTGAATGACCGCTTGTTGCTGTTATTTTATTTCTTCTAGATTAATAAATATTCCTGGGAAAAAATTTTAATTTGTAAGCTGTTAAAATTTATTTTCCGCTTATTAAACAAGGATATGGGAAAGGGCATTTAATTATTTTGGAGTAATAAGGTGAAAACTGAAAACCGGGGTGGGAAATAGAATTTTCTACATGTAAGAAGATTTTAACTTTTACAGTTTATACAAGTGTTTTATTCTTTATTCCTCAATTGTCAAAAGATTTTAACTTTTACAGTTTATACAGTCAAAACTCTTATCAGATTAATTGGATTGTTGTAAATCCTTTTGGCTTTTATCAGATTAATTGGATTGTTGTAAATCCTTTTGGCTTTATCAGATTAATTGGATTGTTGTAAATCCTTTTAGTCAAATAATGAAGTGTTTATCCTTTATTCTTCAATTTTAGCTTTTACAGTTTATCCATTCTTTTTACATTGCTGATATCAGAAAACAACTCGGAGTGAGGCAAAGCACAAGTATGAAGTAAGTTGTTATAGTATTCTTTTAACACTATAAGACAAAATATAATATTTCTTTGAAAAAACGATTTTTTATTAAATTTGCTCGTTGTTTAGAAGATCATATTTCTTTAAAATACTGTTTTTATTGAAGTTAATGGTTATTTAGAGGCAAATACCTATTTTTAAATTTAGAAGGTAAGTATGATTGTGTTTTTAAAAACTGTTAAACTAGTTTTATTAAATCTGTTTCTGTTTGTTAAATTTGGAGACAGCTAACTACTTTAAAAATTCACTGTGTGAAATTGAGACAGCATTACGAAAGTAATGCTGGTTTGTTTTCGGAAACTATTCTTACCAAACTTGTTCCCTAGATGCTTGTTTGTTGTTGGAAACTATTCTTACCAAATTTGTTGCCTAGATTTAGAGACAGATAACTATCTGTATTCAGTGGTTGCAACTTGCAAGCTTATGTGTTTTTAGAAACTGTCCTTGTCAAACTTGTTCTCTAGATTTAGAGACTGATATCTATTGTCTTCAATGTTCACTATACTCTGATATAGTGAAATCAGTGCTTCTGTGTTTTTAAAGACTTGAAGAATCCTGCAAAATTTACATTAAGAGATGTCTAATCTTCTTACCTTTTATTTATTCTATTCCATTATCTTTGCTCGTTATAAATTTTCTAGAAAAACCCCTATAACCAAGTGATTTCTTACAACACTTAACTCATAACCATCTCACTGACACAAAGGGGATTATTTCTTACTCTCTACCCAATCCAAGCAGAAGAGAACAATATTGGGTTTCCTTCCGGTTCTTTCTAGCCTTGGCAAGAAATTTCCGAAGGCAATATGACTCGGCAGTTTCACAGCGAAGATTTTCCTGAAGAGCTTATACTTGATTATCTAAACCCTAAACCCAAATACTCTCAAGTGTATCTTCAATTCCATGAGCAATTCTTCCATTTATAATTAGAAGATTATAAAAATCTACTGAAACGTACCTAAAAGAATACATCTACCAAGAAACGCCTCTAGCAATGGATATTGCATATTCATTATTTGCCTACTGATTTCTGACAAATTAGCGAAGCTTAACATCCTCATTAGGTCGGGAGGATACCAGAACTGCCAGATCTGAATACAGAAGTCCAAGAACATTTGCACATAATGATGAGTGTTGGATGGGCATTAGCACATAATGATAAGGCGTGGGAATTCATCTGGTAGGTCCGTGCACTGTAGAGCTACATACATTCAATCTATTCAAAAATAACTCTTATATGGTATGTACTGTTGGGATACAAACGTTCAATCTATGGGAAATTAAGAGGCTTGGCAATTCATCCATACAAAGAAGAGCATTTCGATATAATGGTAGAGGTTTGCGAGTTGATCCAATTAGCTTTACCAGGGAATACTGGAAGAACTCATATATGGTATGCACTAAGCAATGAGATGAGTATTTTGTCAGTAGCATTGCAGCACTTGGTTGACTAGAATGATACATTTGCATATAATGATGAGACCTGTTAACTCATCCAGAAAAACTGTCCATGGCCTACTGGAAAAGCAAAAAACTGGTTGACTAGAATGATACATTTGCACTATAATGATGAGACCTGTTAATTCATCCAGAAAAACTGTCCATGGCCTACTGGAAAAGCAAAAACTCTTTTATGGTAGAACTGAACTGTGAGATGGTTATTCTGTCAATAGCATTGCAGAGATAAAGACAACGATGAGACTTGGGAATTCATACAGTGAAAAGCTTTGTCCAAGGCCCACTGGAAAAATATTTTTATATGGCATGTACTGAATAATGAGATAAGTATCCTGTCAGTAGTATTGCAGCAAAATTGGCGAAGTTGATCATCTCTCCAGATTCCCGATTTCTCTCATTGCACTGCATGACTCTGTGTTTCAAAACGCAACCTTAATAGTGATCAATGTCACATCTATTAACAAAGTGATTTATCCAAAAGATAAGACCCTAGTCATTTCTATGTCAATTACTTTAAAATTCAGAATTTCATATTAATGTAGGTAGTTCAGTAAGTTACACTCATGCAGAACGATGTTTATTTTCTCTAGGACATGTCACAGATAATTTTCTGTTTGAAATAATTTTTCCTGTCTCCTTAAAAATGGCAAATCCATTCTTGGCTGCTGTTGAAATAATTTTTCCTGTCTCCTTAAAAATGGCAACTCCATTCTTGGCTGCTGCTAAGTGATGAGAGACATTATTTTACACAGGTATGGTGCAAGCCTGCAGCAAAGAGATCATGAAACCCTTGAATGAATCTACAAGGTAAATACTTCATATTTCATTTTCCCTTAGCTATCGTCCCTATTGAAAACTACGGCGATTACAGCTACCTTGTACGTGAAATGCAATGACAGTGGGCATTGCACAATATAGCTGTTTTGAGACCCTTGAATGTTTTGTGATTCTTGAGACAAATCAATACTGGTAGAAAAGGGTGATCATAGTTGGGCAAACAATGTGAGGGGCAAGTTATAAATAGTCTCCATCCACCAAAAATTGCGGGGGAAAAATACATTTTCAAAATTCAAAAACCCATATATAATATCAGACAACTAACTGGGAGTAAACAAGGGCCTGCAGCACACAAGAGAATAGGTGGTAAAACGCTATCTTCGACATAAATAATTACGGTTTACAACTTTCCCCGTCACAGCATAGTTAGATCTTCTGGGAGTTGTATGACAATCTAACGATTTTGCATATCCAGGTCAGAAACGCCATAGATCTAAAACTATTGATTAGATAAAAAATTTACTCTTTTGCACAGTTTTTTTCTTGATCAAATAGAAAGCATGCATCTTTAAAATTTTTATTGATTTCACCGTCCTTCTGTGCAGAACATAAACAAAGTTACATTATTGCTTTTCATGTCAGATAACACTGAAATAACCCTGTACAAGCAGCTCAACAAATGTATTTTTTAAAAAGAGGAAAAAAAGTGGAAAGGGAACCTTTCAGGATCTTTCCAATGGAAGCATTCCAACTCAGAAAGAAAGGAAAATAGCTGTAGCTGTTTGACAGAAATTAGAGTCATGCTTGATGTCATTGTGTTTATACTCATTGCACCGAGCTAACCATTTCAATTGCTTTAAAATACATTAGGTGTCCCATGTCTACTGCTTAAGAAACATTTACAACACAATAAAAATTAGGTGTCCCATGTCTACTGATGAATTTATACCGAAGGCATAGTTAAATGATATAGAGAAGGTCAATAATGCATCAGCAAGATTGGTTTAAATCCTATCCTTATATGCCAGTTTTGAATTTATACCTTGGATCTAGTGGATTTCACACGAAATCATCAATTTCCTGTTCAAAATCCATTAAAAAGTCCCTTGGAAGAAAAAATAAATAAAAAGAACATAAAAAATACTCCCAAAAATGAAATAGCTAGCAAGAGATTGTATGGCCAATGTGAAACAAGATAATTTTGAAAAAGGGAAAAAATGAACATTTTAAAGGAGAACCACTTGGAGTGAATCCTCTTCTTTCCAGATCTTGGGAGCATCTAGCCACCATTTGGCATTCTGTCACCACCAGGTTAGTTATCTGCTCCTCTTTCATTTTAGTGCTTTATTATGTATTTTAACTGAAACAAAAGTCAGTTGTTATGAACCCTTTCTTTGGCTCAACCTCACTCACTGCTCTCTGGACAGGGCATTTGGAGCATTGGAAAATGAGCTCCTACTGCTTGTCTGATTTTATCACTCAAAATACCACAGATAACAAATGTGCAGACCCAATTGTGAAGGCTCTGGTTGCATAAATCTTGCTTTAATAGTAAGTCAATACACAAGAGAAGAGAATCCCTGAAAAACATAAAGGGATTAGCTGCATATATAGTAGATACAGAGAATTGGTGGGCAATAAATGAATTCAAAAATGCACTCCTTTGCTAACTGTGAAAACAGGGGACGGAGTGAGATTCCCGATGTCACAGGGCATGGGCTGGCAGTAACTGCAGTCTCGCTGCTCTACTGAATGACAAGACCATCGAAGAGTTGATAGCTACATTTTCCATTGCTATATATCCACCCACAGTTAATTACAGTATAACTCAACAGGGCATCCAACTATACACTATTCAGCTGGGTGTTAACTGTTAGTTTACTCGTGTGTGGCTTGGACCATCGTCCCAGTTACGGCACCCTTTTACTCTTTCCAGCAGAGTTCCACACAACAGTTCCTTACAACATCATGCCCCTCTTTAAGCAGTTCTTTACAACATTAATGAGGGTCAAGTAGCAGTATTTTTGGAGAGAGAGAGATGGGAGGGACATGCATGCATCTACCATCCTCAATTGATTTCCAGTCTTACATGCTTTTCTTTTTTAGTAGTTTAGTTCTAATTCTGGCGTTTGCTTTATTTAGTTTTTGCATGTGCTATTAGACGGCGATGTTCCTTAGTTATACTAGGTGCCTATGCATGTTGACTCCCTGCTTCAGTTAAGGGCGTAGATGTCTAGGAGTATGCATGCTTGCATGCCTCAGATCATCTCCAGTAGAGGCATACCTTATTTGGCTTATTTATCCATGCAAGGAAGTCTTACTTTGGCTTATTTATCCATGCAAGGAAGTTGACTATGGTTAGGAGTTAATATTGTCAGTTGAGGTGCTGTTGTGCATGTGTGCAGATTTTAGAGGCATACCTTATTTGGCTTATTTATCCATGGAAGGAGATTGACTATGGTTAGGAGTTAATATTGTCAGTTGAGGTGCTGTTGTGTGCATCTGTGCAGATTTATTGTACCTACCCTTCTTCCTTAGTCTATAAAGGAAAAAGTGGGGTGCCCCACTCTTATGGATTGAGAGTTTGAGTTTTGAGATGCAGCATTTAGCTTTCTGTTTTTTCAGATTTAAGAGAAATTCAGTGATGTTGTTTTCAGTGTAGGGAATCGGGATTTCCATGTTTGCTGCTTAATTATCAGCAGCATGTGTATTTGTAGGCTAAAGTATTCTATAGCAGAGATTTTGATTTGTGTTACTGTTCTTCAGTTTTAACTATCTAGGTTTTGGGTTAGATGCTAGACTGCAAAATCTGCTCACTGTCTGATTTTTTACATTAAACAGTCTTATCCACTGCCTATTATGCCAATTTAATTGCGCATTGAAGAGTCATTATGCCATTTCCACCATAATCTTGTCAGGACCCAGTAAACCACCTCAATACCCATTGCTCACAAATTGCACAGTGCAATGTTTACTTTGATATACATTCATTCATGATGACGTCTTCTTTATACATTCACAAACACATTGTGTGCACACCCCATGATTGTGCCCAAACGATTAGTCTGCAAAGTCCAAATGTCTTTAGATTAATTGATTTTGGGATTGATGAATCGACTTCACAGTTTAGTGAAACTGAAGCTCTTGGAATGAGCTCTCTCAATATGATACTACTTTCAGGACTGGATTTTTCCATATTTGGGCACAAAAATGGATGGAAATAAAATGTTAGAAAGTGCAGAGTCTGAAAAGCCCTCAGCATTATCTTCAAAGCGACCATATCTTGCTCATTTCTAGAATTTTTTTTACTTTAATTGTATAAAACTGAAGCTCTTGGAATGAGATTTCCAGTTGTACTACTAGAATCGGATTCATTATTGTTCCTCACAGTGACTTGTAGCATTCTTTGTTGGGATCACAAGAAAGGTGGAAAGGATCAAATGGAACCACCAAGAAACCCTAAATCATCATGAATCATAAGCACATGATAGAGGGAAGATAAGATGAACTCATGAACAATAGAAAATACAAGATGGTGCCTGTGGGCTAAAGAATCAGTCACTATGACTCTGCATTTGTTTACCTATGTCTTCAGGGACAAGCTTCCATGTTAAGGCTCAAACTTCAGAAGTAGTTGGACACTTGGTGGGGTCCTTGTTATACTGATGCCACTTCCTCAATTTCAACTGTGTCAAATCCATTGTGAACTTTCTCATTCCAATGTCTTTTTTAATACCACTAGTTGATTTATAAGATATATGATTATTTTTATTTAACATTATTTGTTCTGCAGGTTCCAGGAAAAATCATCCAAGGAATGCTTCAACAGATTTTATTCAGCCTATCCTACCCCACCTGTTACTCAACCACGTTCAAGAATGAATAGGAAAAATTGCGAGTCTCCTATCAGGTCATTTGCAAATGACTTCAATACATTGCTGAAGTCAGCTGGGTCAAGTGGTGGAAGGTCTGGCAGCAGTAGACAGAAAATTTTGCATGCACGAAAGACTGTGAGGCAGATACTAAGGCAAAATAAGAAGGCTGATAAAGGGTATGAAGCAGACTTATTTTCTGCAATAGAAAATGTCGATCCATCAGTGCAATCTTTCTTGCTTCCAACTACTACACCTGTCACACCAGATGGTGATCACCATGCTGGTGGGCATTCAACGTCTGACCAGACTCTATCCTGTTGTAGCCAAAAATCATTTTCTAGATTTTCAGCAGATTCCCATCAGCAACCTGCAAAAAGAAAACTTCTGAGCCCTCGAAGTGCTGAAGCAAATAAAGAATCCTGCTCTTCATGAAAAGTATATTGATTTGTTACATTCTATGGGAGGCTGCGCGGAAAAAGGCTTGGGCCCAAAGCACAAAATTCCAGTCAAATAATGTCCAAACATTGCCACAAACAGATGCCGTTTGTGCAGCAAAAGCTGCCAGAAGTAGCCGAGGCTCAAGAGGTGCTCCGACAGTCACAGACTAATGAAAAAAAGAACTGTTTAGGTATTCCACAGCAATATAGTACACGTCAAAGGCCGGACCCGATCGTATAATATACCACAGTTGAATGTGCTAATCGCATCCCGATTGTTCAATCGCAATCGGAAGGTTTTATGTGTTGGAGCCCGATTGGGCGGACCCGATTGACTCATTATGGCGCAGTTTTATTATTTGAATCGCATGCGTTTTGGATCGCAATCTGGAACTTTTCATTGCATGCCCCGATTGGCGGACCCGATGGACTCATTATGGCGCAGTTTATTAGGCTATTTGAATCGCATCCGTTTTGGATCGCACTGGAACTTTTCCATTGCATGCCCCGATTGGCGGACCCAATGGACTCATTATGGCGCAGTTTATTATTTGAATCGCATCCGTTTTCGGATCGCAATCGGAACTTTTCCATTGCATGCCCCGATTGGCGGACCCGATGGACTCATTATGGCGCAGTTTATTATTTGAATCGCATCCATGTTTTGGATCGCGGCAATCGGAACTTTTCCATTGCATGCCCCGATCGCACACCAACTGAAGTTTCGGACCCGATGAGGTTTATGAACTGGAGTTTAATGGTCCATCGCATCCCGGTTGATTGATCGCAATCGGAGATTTCTTATTGTGGTTCGTTTGTTAGTAAAGAGACGGAGCCGATGGAGGTTATATATTGTATTTGCGTGAGAACAACAAATAGGGCTCCGGGTTAAATGGTGCAAGCCTGCATGCTATGGCTCCGGATTGCTCCATTTTCGCTTCTTGCTACTGATCTCACAGAAACACTTTGTGAATCTTCACGTCGCCCTCGGTTCCTGCCAAATATATATTTAATTCATTCCCTAGATTTCAAGACATGCAACGCCCAAGCTATGCCATGGATCATTCATGACAATAATTACACTTGCCTACATTGTGGCCATTCAAAAAAGAGTGTGCCTTTGAAAAGGCCTTACAACGTTGAATGAGTAGGGATTACATGTGGATTTACCTTGGTAACCATGCGAACAAACAGAAGACGGGTGCATCCAGGTACAGCAACCCACTCTCGATGAGGGACAGCAATTAGTTTCAAGAAAACCGAACCAGAACCCACTCTCGATGAGGGACAGCATTAGTTTCAAGAAAACCGAACCAGAACCCACTCTCGATGAAGTACAGCAAGAGCGGCAACAAAACTGAACCAGAAGTGATGTTGTCGGCAATTGGTCAACAAAATGGCAACTATTCGATTGGTGCGAGTTGGTAGCAATTTCACAGATAACCAAGAAAATCTCTCGGGGGTATGTATAAGTTTTTAGAACAAGAAAACTGATGATAAGTGAAAACCGAAGATTTACCACCTTGAATTGTCAAGATCCACAAGAAAGACAGAGGATCCATTCATAAAACCTTAAATCTGAATTGTCAAGGTCCACCAGTAAAAGAGGGAGGGTCTGGACTCTGAATATAATGGAATCAATCTGTAAAAAACCCTTAAACCTGAGTAAGATTTTACAACTAGAAATCGTCAAAGCCCTCGACAAAGCGAGTGGATCTCGTGCATGATCAACTAATAAAACCTTCGCAAAACCTTGAATGTGCAGAGGAAGATGAATCGGTGTTAAATTTCTAAGAAGATGAGCTAGTAAATAAGAAACTAAACTTGAAAAGACCATAACAATGCACAATTCACGAAGACAGAAATTCGTGGGAGTTTCGGGAGTCGAGAGTCGTTAGTTAACAAAAGAGAGTCCGACACTCACCCGTATAGTGCTCGTAGATTAAGGAAAAAGTCACTTGTATAGTTCCACACTCACTGTATGGTACTCATATTAAAGAATAAGTTCCGGCCAGTGATCAAGATGATTTTAGAAACGGGAGTTTTAAGAGATTTGTCTAAACTTTCGGCTTGGATTTAGATTGGTTAAAACCGATTTAGGTTGGTGAATAAGATTTTAAGTTAATAAATAAAATAAAATTAATAAATCAATGTTAATTAAGTTAGTTATATTTAGAAGTAAGGATGTTGCTGTTATGTTACTGAAACAATTTATGTAGTGAAATAACATAAAAATTAAAATAAAATATGAACAACCTTAAACCCCGCCTCAAAATAGGGAATATATATATATATATATATATATATATATATATATATTTAATGATTAAAATGGAATACCTAGTTCTCTATAGATGGACTCGCGTATATATGCGGAAAAGTTTGGGCGGAGTTGCCTATGGGTTTTAAGACACTGCTATTTTTGAGAAAATGTCTAAGTCTAAAAGAAAGAAGTGCCCAGAGGCCAAAGCATAAAACATCAAGTATGAGCTCGTGATAAATAATGCTATAACACACACTTGATTGTATTTTCACTAGATAAACATACACCAACCCCACATTGTATTTGAGTTCGATGCACATAAAACTCCACTTTCTTTAAATTTAAACATATCTAACCCCATAATTAAGTTGGCTATTATGAACCTACTCTCATATATATACATTTACTTTCCCATTACTTTTCGCTTATGATAAAGAGAGTTGTTAAGATGATAAAATAAGCTTTTACTTAAATACAAAGCTACACTCACTATATAATTATTATTGTGACTTTTAAATCTAACTCCCAGCTAAGTAACTTACTAAATGCATTCACGCCCTTACTTTATAATTTTTTCTTCTATAATATTGTATTTCTAAATGTAACTCCCACTAGCTTAATCATCATTCATTTATGCATTTTATTCATTATATTCCTAAATGATTAAAATCCCACTCATAACCTCTACACTTAAGTTATGCTATAAATACAAATGACACCTCTCATTTGTAACATCATCTTAATCACTAGCAAGTAACTTATTCTTTAATATAAGAGCACCATATGGTGAGAGTTGGACTCTCTTTTGATCACTCACAATTTCTATTTTTTTCTTGATGCATTATTGTGGTTTTAGTTATAGCTTTTCAAAATTATTTTACTATATATTTTACTTGCTAATTCAATTTTGTACAAATTTAAGGTTTACTAATAGTATAATGTACTCCTATTTTATTTTATTTTCATTTTTTGTGTTAATGGTCGTTCATCTTCTCTTATGCATATCTACTGAGCTTTCACTAATTGATTATGTCCAAATACATTCTCTTTCGTCGAGGGTCTTGATAATCCATCTCTTTTTGTCATGGATTTTTGAAAATTTAGAATCAAGGTTTTACAAATCTCCTCTATGATACTCAAATCCTCTCTTTTTCATGTGGATCTTGAAAATCTAAGGTTTGGCTTTCACTTATTATCACTTTTATTGTTCGATAAACTTATAGATACTATGTAATAGTTCCCAATTAGCGATAGCTAATTGGAAATATTAATTTTTTTGTCAATTTTGCTTATATATAGTTAGTTTATGAATAAACGTGGGTCGAAAAGGACCACGACTCACTCTAGTCGTATGCACATGGTAAATAAGGAGTGGCCGAATGGGGGCACGTAGCATAAACGCACATGGTAATCGAGGAGGGCCGAATGGGGCACGCGCATAAGGATCGCTACCATGGTACCATATTACGCGTGCAGTGTGGTGGGTTGAGGCGACCACGGGATTTGGGAGCCGCGACGCCAGTATAAAAAGGAGCACTTCTTCACCAGGAGGTATGGAAGTTTATGAGATTAAAATTGGTCATTGCGACTTAAGCACGGCCGGGCCGCCAGTTTGCTCTGCACGTAGCCGTTTAGCCGCGTTGAGTGTCTCCGCGATCGGAGATCCCCGCCCTCGCCACCCGATGTGGACTTCGAGTGCCTACTTCCTGGGTGAGGTAGTTCCGTCAATGTCTTTGTAGGAAGATCGATCCGTGTATTTGTGGTGGGGGCGCCGCGTTTATTAACTCGTGCGAAAGACCGGTGGAGGATTAGTGTATTTAATCGACGCACGAAAGATTGCGGTACCGTAACCTTAAAGTTCCGATTGGGTTCTAAGAGGATCGCGTATTTTGGAGGAGCAAGGCGTTTTTCATCCGCACCGCACCCTATGGAAGATCGCCAGAAGGACGCGTGCTCGAATTGGGAAGCTCCGATTGGATCGCTGACAGGTGATTACTTGTAGAAGTAGTCGCGCGTCTTTGGAGAATCTATGGATCGGCGGGGATCGTATGATTGTCGATCGCAGTACGACGGAGGCGAGAGCGATCGGAGGAAAGCTACGCTTCCGCACGGGATTATGTCTAGGCAATGACATAGCCGCTCCCGATAGCGTGAGCGCGTATCCGAGACACAATAGTCCCACTCACTACGTATCTACCATATAGTCATACCGTGCGTCAAATCTGGGAATAGATCCCGACCTCGCCTTATGCGTAAATTGGATGTCGTCACTTGATCCACCAATTGTACTCCTCTCGCATTCATAAGATTAATAAAAATGGCTCGACCTCCACATGACCCTGAGGTCGAGAAAACCCAGCAATCTCAAAACAAGAAGGGGCTCATCGTTTACAACAATCGCGACGCAATACCCGCCATCCTGGAGTCAAGCTCAAATCGACGGTATGACAATCAACCTCTATGGTGGGTCCGACGCGCTAGATCGTATCGTGCCGCTATCACGCTCCACCACTTTATTCCCTCCGGTACGCTACACGCCGGTGCCAGTCTTGTTTCAAGATCGAACGTCTCGGTTGATCGCGGCCACTCGTTTTCAATCGCAATCGGAACATAAAAGATGTGCCACTCCCCTGCTCTACCCACTGCGCTTCTCGATTCCGATTGTCGATTCGGGTCCCACCTCCCCGTGGCCGTGTCATCATATTTCACGTTACGTGCGCTGCGCGTTCTTCCTCCACCATTCGTGTGTCCCGATGACGTGTCATGGTTTATGAACCTCATGCTCGCGTTCATTCATCGTCGCCCATTGTTTCGCCTCGTCACTCTCGTTTTCTTCATCGTGTTCATGTGTTTCCGTCACTCCGCATCCCTCTCAATGTCTCGCCTAAAATGCATTACCGACTCCATGGCCACGTTGTAACCACACTCCATATCGCCGGTAGCTCGGTTTTCTCTAACGATTTGCGGGTTTTTGCGTGTTTAATTTGGTTTTGTTGCGCTTTAATTTTCCGCCCTCCCCAATCGAAAAAATCTAGAGCACTTAACAAAGGACAAATCATACCGACAGCGAATTAAAGGAAGGAGCCTGAGGGGTAGGTGAGAGAGATGACCACCATTAAAGAAGACAGAGATATGAACTCTCGCAACTCTCCCGGATGGGTGCGCCCGCATTAAAGATCCGTGATTCAAATCCATAGCCGAAAGCCGAGAGTACGAGATGCTTTATATCCGCAGTTGTTCCAACTCTCTTACGGCGAGCCCGAGATTTTCTTTCGACCACGGGCAACAAATTGTATATATTTTATTACTCCCCATCTTGTATATAAGGAGATTTTATCTCCCAAAGCATTTATTTCTCGAACAAGATGTTCGAGCACCATCATTTATAGCCGCTCATTCATAAGAGAAGGCGCGAATGTTTTTCCGCTCATTGGGTTTCAAACCGAGTCATTAATTGTGCCTCGTTTTTCCTCCTCTCCCGGAAAGTTTCGTCTTCTCTATAAATACTCAAAAATAAGACATTGTAGAGGTTCCGTATTTCGCAAGAACTCGTGCGATCGAGAAGACTCATCGTATTCATCTTGTAACATTTCGTATGAAGTTTCGCAGCCCGTAGGTCTCGGTGAGGAGGGGTTATGACTATATTGAGGATTCGGGTCTTTCGGTATATCACGCATGTAACTTTTTCTTATGTGTTAATATATCATCTCTTTTTCATGCAAATTTTTCTTCTGTATCATATTCTAGAATGCGAGTGGCTCGCTAGTTTGCGATAGGATTCATCTTAAGTGGTGCCCTTTTCCGGAATTAGTCAAGCGCTTTTAAATAGGCCTGTAGTGTTATATGTCGTTCCATGTTCACTCTTTTTCATAATTTCCGCTATATTAGTGGCTTAAGGATTCGTAAATTGGTGCGCCCCTTTCGCCGACGAATATCTTCATGTTTCCTCACCGCTCTCACTTTCGATATTTGATTTCTCGTGATATATTATTCGAATCCCGCCCTCTTTACGCAAGCGGTCTCTTAACTCGGCTCCCGATACTATCATGTCAAGTTTTACATGATGTCTTTGCATTACTCCTATCCTTGTATCGGCCTCTCGAGAGAGAAATTGGACCAATTCAATCTAATTTAATTTCCTCGTTTAGAACAAGAGATAGTAGGTGAGTCCCTCGGGCCGACAACCCAAACTATAAAGGACTCCTTGCTATATTAAGATGTCCCAGTAATCGGGTCTATGGCAACTCTAGGGCTGTCTCTAGAGGGTGAGGGGACAAAAATCATCCACAACATCTTTTTGCGCTCGCTGTCTGGGGAGCGAATTCAAGAATATCGCTTCCCCCGGGGTTTTTCGACATCTTATTTTCACTCTCTAATCGGTGAGCACGATAGAGGTGAAGAGTTGCGTATTTCTCACCTTGGCGACTCCACCGGTCTTTACTTGATAAATTTTATTGGAAGTCCCGGCTTTCCTCGAAGCCCCATTTGAGGTCGATACCTCTCAGCCCGAAAACACCCGTGTCTCGACCTCGAAAAGATCATTCATAAAAGAGTTTGGAAAGAGAAGAAGTCGCTCGTTCCGAAAAATCTCGAATATCCCGTTGAAGATCATCCGCCCTCTTCTTCTCAAGAAGTTAGAACTAGAAAAGTCCCGAGTTTCACTCGGAAACTCCCACGTAGAGGAATTACTCCGGATTGAAGGAGAATCTCCATCCCCCGCTTTTCGAGTCGAAGAAATTAAAGAGGTCCATGTAGCTGCACATAACCGTGAGTTATTCCCCATCTACACCCCGTGCTTCGTGCAATATATTCCCATTGTTATACATACTCCGCTTCCTCCTACTCCTCTCCCTTCATCCGTACCTCAAATTGTTGTGCAACTCCCCGCCTCCCCCAATGGCTAATGTTCCCGCATTCCTTTTTGAACAAATATGCTCCTCCCCGGCTTTACCCCTGTGTGTTGAATGATATGCCACGAGACTCATTTGAAGATTCTCGCCAAGGTTCAATGGTGAAAATGAAGTTGATGCTCGAAGCACCTCGAGATCTTCTCTCTTTTGCAGCAGAACTTAAATGTTGAGCATCCGGGATGTGGTTTTGAGATTATTCGTGCAATCCTTGGAGGGTGAAGCCGTAAAAATGGTTCAAGACATTGGCAGAACAATTCAATCACCACTCGGGACCAAATGGAAAACGCTTTTTCTCAGGAATTGGGGGAGAAAAGA
Source organism: Pinus albicaulis (assembly GCA_034641835.2). Lineage (NCBI taxonomy): Eukaryota > Viridiplantae > Streptophyta > Pinopsida > Pinales > Pinaceae > Pinus > Pinus albicaulis. The sequence goes on from CM076578.1 coordinate 37,514,225, forward strand.
AAGACCAAGGGGATGTGTCTCGTTGAATTTAATACGCTAAAGAAGAAACACAACGAGGGAGTGGCGAAATTTATCAAAAGGTTTAATAAATTATATCCCGAACCTTCTCCCGCCGATATGAAACCTCAACAAGCTCGCCAAAGTTGTTTTCATTGCAAATTTTTGATTCCGATTTTGGTTTCTCTTCGTGAAAGAATGCCCCGTCACCCCGGGATGATGCTCAGACAGATGCTCTAGAGTTGGAAGCAAATTTCGCCGCCCACCGGGAAGTCGAAAGGAAAAATAGAACAGAAACTAGAAGAAAAGGTAAAAGAAGAGGTTTCTACCTCCAACCAAGAGAAGGATTCGTATAAAATGGACGAGATAAGCAAGATGATAAAGAAAAATGGTTAAGCTAGAACTCGGAAGCTAAAAATGCAAGCCCCAAGAACTATTACAATGCTCCAAACAGAGAGGATATAATCCCCACAGATAAGAGACCACCTCTCCGCATATTTCCGAGAGAGACAAAGGAACAACAAGACCGAGATACCTCATCCTTTGTACTCGGAAGGACCAAAGCAGATGACTCCACCGGAGATGCAAATAGTGGATTAGAGGACTCAAATCGGCTTTTCAAACAATGATGACATGGAGTGCCCCCCGCAAGTAGAAGATGAAGAGGCAAGAGATTGACCATTACCGCAAGCAATTTGCCGATTTCATGGAAGCACAGCTCAACGTCAAATATGATCTCGCATCCTCAAGAAAGAGGACCCGTAACTCAGGAGCAAGAAGAAGAACCACCTCGACAGGGAAACATCGCTCGAAGGAATCAGCAACAAAGAAGAATGCGGAAAAAAGGTAAGAACCCTCCGAATACCCCCTCGCTAGCCTAATGATCGCATTCCCTCCTCTTCTAAAATGGTCGATCCTCCTAATAGTGAGCCGTTGTCAAAAGAAGTCAAGTCTTCACCGAAAATAAGGAGTCCAAAAGAAGTAGTGATAGAAAAAGTCCCACATCTACCTTTAATTTGCAAAAAGAGCTTGAGAAAATTAAGATTCCCTCGTCCTATCGACCCAGAGTTATTGAAAACGTACCTTTGTATATCGCTCCCAAGTTACCTCTTTTATACTCCCTCCCGAACTACCAATTGCACCCGATAGTTTAAATCTTCAAGAAGAAAGACCCATGGTAGTCTTTGGCTCCACATGTCGAGGAGATAGACCCTTCCACTCCTCCCTTTTTATGTGTCCTTAGTCATTCATGACTTGTCACACAATTGTATGTTAGATTCAGGGGGCTTCCCTATAATCTTATGCCTTTATCTCGTCATGGAGCAACTAGGGACTCGCAAATTACAAGACCATACAAAGATTTATATTCATTTGATTCTAAAAGAGTTAAATGCTTGGGAATGATAAAAGATTTAGTGGTCAATTTAGCTCAAATCCCGAAAGAAAAAAGTGTGGTCATGGACATTGTGGGGTTGCTCGATATCCCAGCCGCTTTGGCATGCTATTGTCAAGGTCCTCGGGGTACAAAGATTGGGGGATCAATTAAATTGGATTTAACATATGCTATCGTCCCTCGTCTTTGGAGGTCAAGAAAGGAGGTTATACGGGGAGACTAAATTTGTCAAGATGGTAACTAAGGTCGATCGCTCGTAGTAATTCTCGCTTTATAACAAAGAGGGAGACTTTTCATGTTTAATGTTGGAAGAAAATCGTGATTATGCACATGAGCCTCCTTGGTCGAGCTCGGTGCCGAGTGTGCCTAAAGAAGAGCATGAATCGTGACTTTGGACTTTACATTTTGATGGGAGCTAATTCTAGAGAAGGCAATGGAGTCAGGGGTGTTGTTGATTTCCCCCTCGTGTAGGAAGATGGGTGCCACCGTCTTTTAAATTGGAGTATGAAGCTACAAACAATGTAGTCGAATATGAGGCACTATTATTGGGATTACAGAGCTGCTAAAAACATGGGCATCCAATATCCGAAAGTGTTTGGGGGATTCGAACTAGTGGTGAGACAGAGATTAAGAATGAATGCCAAACTAAACACCCACGGCTCGGGAGCATATAGAAATGAAGTATGGGACATGATGGAAAACTTATTTTTCAGCATTTAACACACGCTCATGCCCCGGGAGCAAAACGTATAGCCGATTCTCTGCGCCGTAGTTGCCGCACATTCCGCCCTCCTCGTAATCCACCGTTAAGATATGAAGTCGAGGTACGGTACGTACCATCCATTCCGTACAATATAAAGCATTGGCGCAAGTATTCGAAGATGATGAAATGTATGAAAAGATTTATAGAAACCGTGGGAGAATTCTCCAATATGGAGATTGATGATAATGGAGAAGAAGAAGTTGAAAATATCGCGTGAAAAATAAATGGGAGGAAAGACATAAAGTGTAATAAAGTGCCGTAGCTCGAAAGGGAAATGCTATACCTAGAGGGGATTGGTGCCTCTGTAAAGATTGTTCAATAAAGATGATGTATCCCATTGCACCAACAAAGTAATAGAAGATGATCAAGTAGGAGATTTGAATCGGGGTACTCATACCGATCCCTAAAGTTGTTAAATTATCTAAAAAGAGTCCCCGGAAGAACACAGAGAAAAGTATTTGAAATTATTTCAATCTTATAAGGATGTTTTTTGCTTGGTCCTATCGAGACCTAAAGACTTTTGATGTAAATATATATACAACATAAGATTCCATCGAGGGAGGATGCAAAGCCATACAAGCGTGAAGATCAAAGCGATTAATCCTCTGCTTCTTCCCTCAATTGAAAAAAGAAATTAAAGTTGTTGAAGGCCAAAATAATTGTGCCCTTAAGGTACTCGAATGGATAGCGAATCTTGTTCCCGTTAGGAAGAAGAATGGAGAAATAAGGTCAGTGGTAGATTTCTGTAACCGAATAGGCATCTCTCAAAGACAACTACCCACCGCCCAAGATGGACCACATCCCGCAGTAAAGTGGTGGGAGCATCCAAAATGTCAATGATGGATGGGTTTTCTCCGGTTATAATCAGTGGTCAAGTTTTCCAAAATATCGCAGAAAATCGCATTTACCACACCATGGGGAACCTTTGTATACGCTCTGATGCCATTTGGATTAATCAATGCAGGGAGCTACTTTTTCAAAGGGCAATGGACATAGCCTTTGTCAGAGAATAGGACAAGTTTTTGGTAGTATCTTGATGATATCACAGGTGTTTTCAAAGAATGATGATGAGCATATTGAGCATTTGAGAAGAACTTTTGAGAAATGCGAGAGGTATGGCTCGTTCTTTGAATCCTCAAAAATCTTTATTTGCGTTAGATGAAGGTAAACTTTTAGGGCACATTGTAACAAAGGATGGTGTGAAAATTGACCCTAAGAGAGTTGAAGTAATAAACAGTATTCCTTTGCCAAGGAATAAAAAAAGGAGGTACAGGGTGTTTTTGGGTCGAATAAATTTTTTGAGAAGATTCATTCCCTAACTATGTCGAGATAGTTAGGCATATAACCAATATGTTGAAAAAGGACAATGAAATTAAATGGTCCCCGAGTCTAGAGATGCATTTACAAGGATAAAAATGTGCATTTGCTGAAGCTCCTCGTATTAGTTGGACCCGTATTATAGTAAGCCATTTATGATATTTTCATTTGCTTCACCTCATACAACTCGAGTGTTATTGCAAAAATGAAGAGGATATGAACGACCCCCATAGCATTCTTCGCTCAAAAGCCGTATGATGTTGAATTGAAATATAATATACTGGAGAAAACGAGCATATGCCCTAGTTAAGTCCCTTCAAAGCTTTTAGAGTTTATATTCGCAATATCATATTCATCGCTTATGTTCCCTGCCAGTATGTAAAAGACATTCTAGTTCAGTGAGACAAGCAAGGCAAGAGGGAAGATGGATTGCAAAAATTCAAGAGTATGATCCGGGATATAAAGCCTACTAAATTGATCAAAGGACAGTGGACTTGCCAAGATGTTATATCGAATCCAAATCATCAAGCTCTGGGCATTAATCTATCCATGGTGGAAAATGAAGAATCAGAAAAAGAAGAGGAACAACAAGGACTAGAAATGGCCACTCAAAAAATACATGTGAAATATCTAACTAGTCCTTGGTATAAAGAAATTGTTGAATATATTTTAACACTTAGTTGTCCAGCAGTTTGTGACAAAGTAAAGTACAGAGCTGTAAGAATGAAATCTCAGAAATATGTCATTGCTGTAAGATTTCCGATTTGGGTCCCACCTCCTGCGGTCGTGTCATCATAATTCACAAGTGTATGCCGTGTTCCTCCTCCACCATTCATATGTTCTGGTGACGTGTCATGAACCTTTGCCCTGTTCGTTCAGTATCGCTCCATTGTATTCTGCATTGTCACCCTCTTTTTCTCCATTATTTTCATGCATTTCCTATCACCCTGCATCGTCTCGACATTTCGCCTAGTCCGTATCACCGCTTCCATGGCTGCTGTCGTATCCATACTCCCTGTCACCAAGTCAATTTTCTCTAATATTTTGCGGGTTTTTGCAGGTTTTAAAACGACTTAGTTGGCGCTTTAACTTGCCGCTTCCGCTGCAAAGATCGGGAGCATACCAAAGGACATATTCCGCTGGCGAAATTAAAGGAAGAATCTGAGGGTAGGTGGGAGAGGTGACCACCATTAAAGAAGACACAGATATGGATTCTTAGAACCCTCCAGATAAATTCACCCCGCATTAAAGATCCAGGATTCAAATCCAAAGCCAAGGGCCGAGAGTACAGTACAGAAATGCAGATTATTTCAAATCTTTTACGGCAGCTGATTTTTTCCCTCAGCCGCGGGCAACATATTGTATATATTTTATTATTTCTATCTTGTATATAAGGAAATTTTATCTCCCAGCATTTATTTCATGAACAGGTTGTCTAGTCGAGTCATTTACAGTTAGTCATTCATAGGACGGGCGCGAATGTTTTCCGCCAGATTATTCAAATTGAGTCATTAACTGTGTTTCAGCTACCTCCTCCTCTATAATTCTCCATCACTCCTATAAAGACCAAAAAAGAAGACATTGGAAGGGTTCCAGATTTCTTTCAGCAGGCTGTGCAGCGAGAAGGCTTCTGTATACATTTTGTAACATTTCTGTATGAAGTTTCAGAGCCCGTAGGGTCTCAGTGAGGAGGGGTTATAATTGTATTGAGGATTCTGATCTATGGTATCTCACAGTATGTAATTTCTCTTATGTGTTAATACATTATCTCATTTCATGCTATTTGTCTTCTTGTATCATGTTCTAGAATGCGAGTGGCTCACTAGTTTGCAGTAAGGATTCATCTTAAGTGGTGCCCTTTCTGGGATTAGTCAAGCGCTTTAAATAGGCCTAGTCATGATATACTGTTTCACCTTCACTCTTTCCATACTTTCTACTATATTAGTTGTTTGAGGAGGGTGCTTTTAAAACGCCATTTTCATATAAGGATTCGTAAATTGGTGCACCCTTATATGGTTTTGTTGTGTATCTGGGTATCAGTCTCATGTCAGCTAATATCTCCTTATGTTTCCTCACTGCACTCACTTCCTGATATCTGATTTCTGTGATATATTATTTGAATCGGCCCTCTTTACAGTAAGCGGTCTCTTAACTGTCTGATGCTCTCATGCTGAAGTTCTACATTGTGTCCCTACATTATTCTTATCTTTGTATCAGCTTCTGAGAGAGATTGGTCCCATTCAAATCTAATTTCCTTGTTCAAAACAAGAGATAGTAAGAGAGTTCTTGGACTGACAACCCAAACTATAAAGGGCTCCTTGCTATATTAAGATGTCCTAGGCACTGGTCTATGGCAACTCTAGGCTGTCTCTAGGAGGATGACAAAATCATCCACAACAATACCTTTAAAATATATCAAATTCTAATGATCAAATTTTAATAGTTTAATAGTTTGAAAGTTTTCTTTAAATTATAGTTGTTATAAGAGTTTTTGAAAATGAATTATGTTTGTATTTTTGAAAAGTTTCACATTTCAATTGGACAATCCACTCATCATCAAATACAAGAACACAAAAAAAAAAAATACAAGAAAAACTATAATATTTAAAAACAAAAACAATGGAAAAAAATATAAACTAGCAATTGCACCATATGTTGCAAAGGAAAAGCTGTAAAGCAGTAACAAAGGAAATAGTAGTATAGAGTAAGTTGAGTTTTAAGGCAGTGAAGGAGTTGGAGCTTAAGAATATGCATCATTTTGGGAAGGCTTTGGTAGCTAGATGCATATGGAGGCTCATATCAAATAAGGGTCTATGAAGCTAAGTTATCCTCTAAAAGTACAATGAACATAATTTATTAGAAGACCTTCCAAGAATACTTGTAATATAATTTGTTGATATGTTGGAAAGCCATTGTTTAGATGGGACATGCTCCACTTAAGAGGGGATTTGCATATACTATATACAAAACTTCAAATATGTTACTTATCAACTAGATAATGGGAAAAGAAAAAAATATATTAATGAAGTTTTAAGTTAAGATAACATTATTTCTTACTATACATCTTTAAATTCAACATATATTTCATTATTTCTAACTAATAATTTCTCCTTTAGCATTAGCTAAGAAATGGCAGAATCGTGTGCATCAAGGAGATTAACCATAAATAGTTTTTCTTGTGTTACATACACTCAATATGGCCTCTTTTTATGCAGGAGCTAAGAAATGGCAGAATCGTGTGCATCAAGGAGATTAACCATAAATAGTTTTTCTTGTGTTACATACACTCAATATGGCCTCTTTTTATGCAGGATCTTTCTCTTGCACTTGAAAACCATCCAAAAAATAAGAACTTATATCCAACCTCCAGTTATTGTGAACGTAAAAGTGTCCAAACATGTTAGGATAAATATCTAGTTTCCTTTTTCATTTTAACTCTCCTCTTCAACTAACCACAAGAATTTCTGACGAGTAATTTAAATGTTTGGGCATCAAGTCAAGTCAAATCAAATTTATGAAATCTATTGTTTAAAAAAAATTACCAATCATTTTTTCGAAATTTTTATTGACCATTAAATAATTCTTAAAAAAACATTATTTGGTACGTCAAATTCCAAGCCTGATAAGTGACATATTTTGCATACACAGTAAAAACCAAATTTGGATTTCTTTGGACTCCAAAGTCCAACGAGGTAAAGGAATGCTACATCCACAACAAAGTAGCAACATTATTATAAGTAAAAGCACAATGATGACCTTATCATCCGAGAACAGAGACCAGAGAAGCATAGAAAACAGAGACCACAGCTGCTTGTATGCATTTAACAACAAAATTGATAATAGAGAGATATTTATATGCATTTAACAAAATTGAATTAACAAAAGCTCGAAAAGCTGTTGAATAACATTGAAATAAATTTCTGATAAAATCTCCTGAAGCTGCAGAGCAGCTAGCTTCCCAGACTGTAAATGTCCTGAAGTTGCAGAGCAGCTGGCTTCCTAGACTATGGAGAAGCTAGACTATGGAGTATTAATGAAATAAATTTATAAGTAAAATCATTATTTAACTATATCCAGCAAGATAAAATTAAAAGTTCTTCAAGAGCAGCGAGGTTGAAAAGCTATGGAATACCAATGCAATAAATTTCTATAGAATTTCAGGAAGTTATGCACAAACTGGGAGGCAGAGATAAAGAAATTACCTTGTCCGTAGCAGTTGGTAGTGGTATTAACTCCATTTTTACAGATACAGACAAATGAATTGGAAGCCCCCGTCTAACCGCAGACGCAACTGCTTTGTTCACAGTCATTACAGGAAGTAGTAAAGTAGTTATTGTACAGACAGTAGCTGTACTGAAGCGCCATTCCATATTTCCATCGCTTGGGATCGGTGGGATCATCCCCAAAGTTGTAAATACTCAAATACGATGAGCACTGGAGTTTAGGGAGATTGAGCTCATCTGCTGGTCCAAGATTGATGGGAGAATACACGCAGCAGGTCGATATGGGGGCATTGTGGGAAATTCCCAGCCCTGTGATGCCTGAGCAACTGTAAAAACTGGTACAGATGTGGAAACTTCCTGTGTCGCAGAGAGGCTTCTGATAACAATCTTCAACGAAAAGTTTATAAGCTTTTGAATTCTATTCAATATGGATATGGAACTACTCTTTTTAAATTAAGATTTGGACCACTTTTTGTTTTAACCTCTTACAGAATGGAATTGTATCAGCATTGTAAAGCCAGACACTGACAATCCTACGTGGAGGATTTCAACCACAAATCCCAAGAAAATATTTCTAAACTAAGTTCTAAATCTCATGTATAGTTTCTCTCTAATTATTTATCTAGCCAAACATTTCCGTTTCTGTTCTCTCGACTAAGCTATTGGCCATAATACAAATTCCCTTTTACTACAATGAAAATTAGGAGGATTTAAACGCATACATTTTTTTTTTTTAACAGAAACGGTTAGAGAGATATATTAAGTTCTGGCCAAATTGCCTCAAAGCTGGTTACAAAATGCTAAGCAAGTTTCAGATATCTCCGATACTAGGATCAGAGTGTCTTTTTCTTTGCTAGCCCAGAGGTTCTTACAAACAATTTTCCTGGCAATCGCCTCTATCTTCCCCACTTTAAAAATGCAGACAAATTACTCCAATAAAAGGCTGTAATACATAATTGACAGATAATTAGGGAATGGGGTCCCAACCTTCTACTCCATCTCTGAGGATGACTCCGAGGGGGAGGTGAACAGCTTTATTAGCTTCAACGTCAGCATCTTTATTATTGTCTCTCTTGACATGGAAGAAATTCAAGCTCTGGAAGGATTTCATCAAGGTTCTTATTCTGCTAATCAGTCTGGACAATCTTAGATCAGAAGGGGAAGAACAGTCAACAATGGTTTTTATGATAGACTGGGAATCTCCCATCACAATAGCATCGCAGATACCAAGGGAATTAAGTTGCTTAAGGCCTTGGAGAAGGGCCAGGGCTTCAGCTTGTATGCTAGTATTGAAGCCCACTCCCCAGGCATATCTAAGAACAGTGTTGCCATCTGCTTTTTTAACTACTCCACCAGCTCCGGAGCTGCCCGGATTTCCTTTCGCTGCCCCGTCGAAGAAGAGAATGATATGCGCCTGCTTTGTGCAAAAGGCCAAGAAATCAGAAGCGTTAAGTCTAATCTGCCAAGCATTGAGAGGAGGGAGAGGTCTGATAATATCGACGAAGCAGAGATCAAGAGAATCGCTCCAAACAACGTCGTGATCTCTCAAGCCTGCCCCGTCCAGATGATCACCAAGACACTCCTTCAGCTGGCTTTTAATGTTTATCCAAACAATCTTGTGGTATCTTTTCTTATCTCTGAAGATCCTTTGATTCCTTTCCAACCAGGTATGCCAGCAAATCAGTTTAGGGAGTATGCACCAGGCGGCTTTGATATGAACATTATGTGGAGAGCCTCCTGGGTACAAACTCAACCACTTCGAAAACAGGTCGGGAATGCTAGTTGGGAGGACGAAGTCCAAACTCCAAGGGCCTAAGGCCTCATTCCAAAGGTCTATCACAAAATTGCAATTGAGCATCAGATGCAGAGCAGACTCTGCGTTATCTCCACACATCGAGCAACGAGAGGGGCCTAGATAACCTCTTCTCTGCAATCTATCATCTATCAAAATTCTCTGATGGCAAAGGAGCCAACAGAAGGAGTCAATTTTGGGCAGCGAAGACTGGGACCAAACCCCTTTCCATGGTTTCGGATCTGCAGGGACGTGGGGAATTGATGAGATTTTCCTGTAGCCCTGAGAAACAATATAGCATCCAGGGGTCGGACCCCAACCTCGGGCATCCAATTTTTTGCTGTTCAAGGGAGCCTTGCCGTTTAAAAAGGCTAGGAAGATTTCAAACTCTTTGGACAGGACCTGGGGCACCTCGATGTTAATCCAACTATGCCATTTACCGTTTTCCCAATTGGAAATATCCCACAAAGTAATGTAGCCTTCTCTATGCATCCAGTCCTTCAGCAGATCCAGAGATCGATCATCAACCAGAGGATCACAACCCATAATACGATCCTCCCAGATTCTAATTTGCTTGCCATTGTCGGGAATCCAGTGTGCATGTTGGGTTATTATGGAGGAGGATTTAGCACAGAGCTTTTGAATTATCGAGCCAGAGTTTGCTACGGGCTGGTCCAAACACCTTTTCCTCTGTCCACGAAAGTACTTCTTCCACAAGGCGAGCTGTGCCCACCCCGGTTTTGGGGCAATAATCCTCCAACTCAGCTTAGCTCCCAACGCAATGTTCTACGTGCAGATATTCTTAAAGTTCAATCCGCCTTCTAATTTGGGCATGAAGATTTTGTTCCAGCTTATTAAGGGGATTTTCTTTTCGTTAGCTTTCCCGCCTTTCCAGAAGAATTTTCTAATGTGATCCTCCATTTTCTTCATAATTCCAATGGGAGCAGCATCACAACAAACTGATAGATGGGAAGGCTGTTTAAAACTGCTTTAATAAGCACAGTCTTACCAGCCAGATTAAGCCAGTTGTATCCCCAGGAATGGATCTTGGAATCAAACTTTTCCAGCAGGGGTAACTAGTCTCTGTTGACAGGACATTTTTGAAAAATTGGGAGACCCAAATACTTGAAGGATGTCCAAGACGAGGATGCTGCGAAGCTAAAGCAATAGGAAATGGCTTGCATCGTGATGGCAGGGGTATTCCAGCAGTAGATATTGCATTTTCCTTTATTGAGACTACTTCCTGAGTCTTGAAAGTAATCATCAATCACTTCTTTAAATCTTTTGGCAGAGGACACTGAGGCAGCACCCAGTAAGAGGGAATCATCCGCAAATAAGGCATGGTTTATATTGTTGACTCCTCTCGCTATATTCAGGCCCATTAAATCTTGCTCCTGTTGTTTTTTGTTCAAAAGGAAGCTGAGGACAGAGGCTTGGAGGACAAAGAGCAGAGGGGAAAGAGGACACCCTTGTCTCAGACCTCGAGAAGCTTTGAAGAAGTCTGTGGCCCTCCCATTCACCAGAGGGGAAATCCAAGGCTCACTGATACAAGCCTTAATCCAATTGATGAATTTGGGACCAAACCCAAATTTGCGCAGGACAGCCAGTAGAAAACTATGTCTTACTCTATCAAAGTCGTTTTCAAGATCTAACTTGACAACCATTCCTTTCTCTTTACGAACCACACTAGAGTGAATCGCCTCTTGGACCAGGATAAAGTTATCCACAATCTGCCTACCCTGAATAAAGCCTCCCTGATTCTCCGGTATGATGCCTGGAAGGATGATTTTTAATCTGTTAGCAATAACCTTCGTGATCAGCTTGTAGCCTATGTTACAGAGGGAGATTGGGCGAAACCTTCTGAAGGTGTTGGCGCCTTTCTCCTTGGGGATGAGGGCCAGAAAGGCCGAATTATTGCTTCCCCCAATCTTCTGACACTCTTGAGATTTCCGAATCATTCTGCATAAGTCTTTCTCCACAATCTGCCAACAAAACTGCAGGAATCTGGCAGTAAAACCGTTAGGACCTGGGGCCTTATCCGGTTCCATTGCAAAGAGGGCGCTTTTTATTTCATTGTTAGTGATCTCAGCTTCTAGAAGTTGGTTGTTTCTAACGGAAATGATGGTGGGCACCTCGTTCACAAGGATAGAATCATGACCCAAGTCCTCCTCTTCACTATAGAGATTTTTGAAGTGAGAGAAGGCAGCGTTTTTTATGCTTTGGATATCTCTATACGTAGAGTTCTCAACTTTAATTTCAGAGATAGAGTTGCGGCAAATGCGGGCCTGAGCTTGCTTATGAAAGAAGGATGAGTTTCTATCTCCCGCCTTGAGCCACAGACTACGGGATTTCAGTCTCCAATATTCTTCCTCAGCCAAGCTAGCTTTAAGGAGCATTTGCTGAAGATTAGCCTCCTTGTCAAGAATTTCTTTAGTGATCTCTTCGTTTTCCGAAACCAGGTGATGCATCTCAAGACGTTGTTGTAACAGTTTCCTTTCCATAGTGGGGTTAGGTAAGGTTTTGACCCAGTCTTTAAGAGCAGCTTTGACTCTCCTAAGTTTCTCCTCCCAAACAAAGAATGCAGAGCCTTTGACTGGGATCCTCCAGCTTTCTTTTATCAGAGGCAAGAAAGACTGCTCCTTGACCCAATGAGAGTTGAATTTAAAAGGTATGGGACCTTGATTCAAATGAGCCAGCAGATCCAATTTAATGGGGCGATGGTCGGAAACACTACAAGAAATAATTTGCATTCTAATCTCTAGACCAAGAAGAAGAAAAGAACTTTGAACAAGGAATCTGTCTAACCTTGCAGCGATATGTCCTGGGCCGATTCTTTTGTTTGACCAAGTGTATTTTCCGGACAGAGGCTTAATGTCTATCATGTCCCAGTCTTGGAGCAGCTCCTCAACCCATTCCCACGCCGGGTCCCTAACAATGCTTCCTCCCCGTTTTTCTGACAATGATAAGGTGAGATTTAGGTCCCCAGCTATAATTATGTTTGCCAAATCTTCAGCTTCTGCCAGACCTCTGATAGAATCCCAGCAATTCTTCTTCTCCCCTACGCTGACAGGAGCGTACACATTGAAGAGGGAGAAGGTCACATTTGTTTCTACGTGCTGCAGTTTTGAGAACAGCCAATGGGTGTTTTTAAGTTCTTTGATCTTTATGAATTTGTTAGCATCCCAAATAGTGCCCAGCCCACCTGAAGCTCCTCGAGCTGAAACTGCTTGCCCTTCACTTTTCTTCCATAATTTCTTACCTATCTAGAGGAAGGCACAATCCTCCATTTTGGTCTCCTGGATAAGGAGCAGATCGGGAGATTATGATCTAATCAAAATTCTTAAGGCTTCCTCTTTTATTCTACTCCCCATGCCCCTATAGTTCCATGAGATGATCTTCATCACTTGTTTTTTGAATGTTGAGCTCCTCTGGAGCTCTGGGTCTGATTTCTATTCTTCTTCGGAGTATTTGCCAAGAGTTTCTCAAGGGTAGGTTGGCTTCCCTGGAGTTTGTCTTTGTAGGTCTCTTGCTCTCTTTTTTCCTGAGAAGATTTTCGGCCTCTCATTGATCTTCTAGCCGAGGTTTGTGAATCACCTATTTCCCCTTCTTCTGAGGCCTCCTAGCTTTTCACTTCCTCAACCTCCTCTGTGGGTGTCTCTTTTGTCATGTCTGCATTACTGTCGGTTTGCTTTGATCCCGAGGGGGACTCTTTTTGGGGCGATCCTTCTTTCTGCATCTCTAACTCTTGGGTGTCTTCTTTTGCCGAGCTTAACTGGGTAAATTTATTTCCTTGGTCTTCCATGAGAGGTGTTTGGATCCCAGAGCCTACCTGGGGCCCTTTACCATTCATGTTGCCAGTTCTAGAGGGTTTGTGGGCAGATTTGGTCCTTTTGACCTGAGTCCAACCATCCTCTTTGCCTTTCTCCACTTCGCTGTTCTTAGGACATCCTCTAGCAAAATGACCGTAGACATGACATTTCCGGCATTTGAATGGAAGTTGTTCGTAGTCCAGCTTTTGCACATGTGTCCAGCATCCAACTTTAATCTTTATTGCCTCAGGCAGGCCAACCTCAAGGTCGAATTCAACGCAGATTCTAGCACAGTCGAATTGATCCTTACTGTTTGCTCGATCAATGTATTTGCCCAAGGTATTTCCGATGTGCTTAAGAGACTCGTCATTCCAGCAATGTACTGGCAGGTTGGGCAGCCTAACCCACACAGGAACGGCTGTAGGGACGTCCACTGCTGGATCAAAGTCGGGCGTCCACTTATTGAGGTACAGCCCCTGAGGTCCCATGAAATAGGGACCGTTACGGAATATCAGTTGCTTATCATCTTTTTCAGAGAATTCAAACAGAAAGAAACCCTTACCCAAAAAATATGAAGTGACTCTGCCTTTAATCAGCGGCGCCCAGTTTCTAGAGACCCAGTTCTCCGTATATTTGGGGGAGGGCCAGAGCCCAGAGAACTGACCCACCAAAGCCCGCTCAGCCAGAGAAAGGGCGACCTGAATCGGGCCCTCCGGAGGGAGAGAAATCTCAGGAATGTCATCTAAACGTTTCACAAACTTCGAAGCCTCGGAAGCTTTCTTTTTAGGGAGGGATAACACGAGGTTGAGGAAGGCCTCAGCTTCAGAATTAGGAGGCGGAGGGGGCTCCATTGGAGCAGCACCGCCCAAGCTTGAAACGAGCTCACACCAAACCCAGCCTAGACATTGACCCAACACAGCAGGAGGTAGCAGGTACGGCAGGTCGCAGCAGGAGCAGCAGGGCCCTGCGAGGGCAGGTGCAGCGCAGGGGCACTCGCAAACGAAGCAAATTCTTGAAGTAGTCCAACCAAGCAGCGGCAGAAGCAGGAGGCCTTGCCAGAGCAGGCGCAGCCGCAGAGGCTGCAGCGCGCAGGGTGAGCAGCTAGGGTTTGCAGGGGCTGCAACGCGCAGGCAGTTAAACGCATACATTACTACAAGAAATACATATAAATAAACTTTAAAGTAATAAATGACTCAAATACAATTTATTTTTCTCTACATCCATGAGAAATGAGAAATAGCTTTAATCTCGTTCCTACGATGAATACAAACAAATAAATATAAGATTTATCATAAAAAAATTTGATAGATGCCAACCAGAACATAAAGATATTAAAGACTGTCCATTATCTTGAAAGGAAAATAATAAGTCAATGCGTATAGTATCGATGATCTATTATCTTCATCAGGAAACAAGTTTTAGAAATACGAGGCAGTGAATCTGAGCAACAGCATCCATATCCATTGCGACATCTTGGGACATCTATCAGTGAACATTGTTTCTTCTCTTCCCATATAAAAAAAAGACAAAAACAAGATAGAAAATATATTTTCTTACTGCAGACCAGTTAGTATCTGTTGTTAATATAATTATTAAAAAATTCTACTAGAAGGTTACAAGTTTTTTAATCCTAATCAATTTTAAATTACTTTTCTTAAAGCAAAATTTTTCAAAAACACACAGGTCAGAATGAAATGGAATCAGCCATGTTAAGCAAGACATTGACAATTAGCACTGAATATTTGAAGCACAATTTTCAAGACATGCTGCTATTTATTTTTAATGCAGCTATAAAGATGCTAACAATCTTCAAGAAGAAGGTGATAAGCTCTTGAATTCTATTCAATATGAAACTTCTCTATTTAAACTAAGTAGAAACTGCTCTATCTAAACGAAGAGTTTGAACAGAGATAGAGGTTATTTTGAGTGCCCGAGTGTGTGGTCAGCGTGAGCTTCTGGTTCACGCAGCAGACGTAGCTCGGGAACCTAGGGTCTCCACAGCCCGCCCCTGTTCCGAAGGGGAATTTTACAGGGACATTCCCGCCCAAGTCTCTGCACACAGCACCGTCGCTTCTTTGGGGGAAACTAAAACAAGAAATGGCAAGAAAAATTGCGCAGATGGACAAATTTACAGCATAATAAAACAGTTTTCTTTATTTGATAACTGAATAATAACAGTAATCAATCAAAGGTAGAAATCATTTGAATCGTCTAACATAAGAATCAACGGTACATAATTGTACAGGTGGCATTTTAGGTAGGTTGTTTTCAAATAAAAACGCTTTACAGCGTAACGTAGCTCGGGAACCTAGTGTCTCCATAGCCCGCCCCTGTTCCGAAGGGGAATTTTACAGGGACGTTCCTGCCCAAGTCTCTGCACACAGCACCGTCGCTTCTTTGGGGGAAACTAAAACAAGAAATGGCAAGAAAAATTGCGCAGATGGACAAATTTACAGCATAATAAAACAGTTTTCTTTATTTCATAACTGAATAATAACAATAATCAATCAAAGGTAGAAATCATTTGAATTGTCTAACATAAGAATCAACGGTACATAATTGTACAGGTGGCATTTTAGGTAGGTTGTTTTCAAATAAAAATGCTTTACAGCGTAAATATAAAATAAAAATAAAACCATTAAAAAAAAACTTTAATTAAGCGTAATAAATTAACTAATAAAAAACAAATAGATAAAGAATAAAATAACAAAATAACAATTCACTCATCATTCGGGACAAGAAGAACTTTAATATTTAAAATAAAAAACAACAAGAAGAACTATAATATTTAAAAACAAAAACAATTGCGGGGAAAGAAATATAAAGAAAAATAAAAATAAAAGCATTAAAAAATATACGATATATATACTAAGTTCAAATATATTTATATTAAAAATTCTCATCTCATTGCTTATATTTTAATAATAATTTTTATCTTTGTCCTCATATATATATATATATATTTCAATGAGCAAGTCTTTATTATCTTTTAAATAAAAGGTGTAAGAGTGATCTCATTGCTTATATTTTAATAATAAGTCTTTATTACCTTTTAAATAAAAGGTGTAAGAGTGATATCACAATGAGTAAGTTTTTTTATAATAAAAGGTGTAAGAGTGATATTGACTTTCGTTTATATTCTTTTCTCAATATTAGTTTTTTAACATTATCGCTTACAAATCCAAATAAAGTTCCCACTTCAAAGTCCCTCATTTTGGGGAAGTTTGTTATTCTTTTCTCAATATTAGATTTTTTTACATTGTTGCTTGGAAATCTAAGTAAAGTTCCCACTTCAAAGTCCCTCATTTTGGGGAAGTTTTTTAGAGTTCCAATGAAGTATTGGAACTCATAAGATTACATAACATCTTTATTTGTGTTATTTTCTGTATTTAGATTATTGTAAATCCGTTTCCTCAAATAATAAAGTGTTTTATTCTTTATTCCTCTATCTCAAATAATAGTGTGTTTTATTCTTTATTCCTCAATTGTAAGAAGATTTTAACTTTTACAGTTTATAAAAGTGTTTTATTCTTTATTCCTCAATTGTCAAAAGATTTTAACTTTTACAGTTTATACAGTCAAAACTCTTATCAGACTAATTGGATTGTTGTAAATCCTTTTGGCTTTTATCAGATTAATTGGATTGTTGTAAATCCTTTTGGCTTTATCAGATTAATTGGATTGTTGTAAATCCTTTTAGTCAAATAATGAAGTGTTTATCCTTTATTCTTCAATTTTAGCTTTTACAGTTTATCCATTCTTTTACATTGCTGATATCAGAAAACAACTCAGAGTGGAGGCAAAGCACAAGTATGAAGTAAGTTGTTGTAGTATTCTTTTAACACTATAAGACAAAATATAATATTTCTTTGAAAAACGATTTTTATTAAATTTGCTCGTTGTTTAGAAGATCATATTTCTTTAAAATACTGTTTTTATTGAAGTTAATGGTTATTTAGAGGCAAATACCTATTTTAAATTTAGAAGGTAAGTATGATTGTGTTTTTAAAAACTGTTAAACTAATTATCGATTTTCTTTCTAAGTGGAAATCACAATAGAGAATTTGTGTCGACGCGTTTCGAACTGTACCAAAGGTGGTTCATCATCGCACAGATGAACAGAATCATATCTTAACTGTTAAACTAGTTTTATTAAATCTGTTTCTGTTTGTTAAATTTGGAGACAGCTAACTACTTTAAAATTCACCGTACTTTAAAATTAGACAGCATTACGAAAGTAACGTTGGTTTGTTTTCGGAAACTATTCTTACCAAACTTGTTCCCTAGATGCTTGTTTGTTGTTGGAAACTATTCTTACCAAATTTGTTGCCTAGATTTAGAGACAGATAACTACTGTATTCAGTGGTTGCAACTTGCAAGCTTATGTGTTTTTAGAAACTGTCCTTGTCAAACTTGTTCTCTAGATTTAGAGACTGATATCTATTGTCTTCGAATGTTCACTATACTCTGATATAGTGAAATCAGTGCTTCTGTGTTTTTAAAGACTTGAAGAATCCCGCAAAATTTACATTAAGAGATGTCTAATCTTCTTACCTTTTATTTATTCTATTCCATTATCTTTGCTCGTTACAAATTTTCTAGAAAACCCCATAACCAAGTGATTTCTTACAACACTTAACTCATAACCATCTCACTGACACAAAGGGATTATTTCTTACTCTCTACCCAATCCAAGCAGAAGAGAACAATATTGGGTTTCCTTCCGGTTCTTTCTAGCCTTGGCAAGAAATTTCCGAAGGCAATATGACTCGGCAGTTTCACAGCGAAGATTTTCCTGAAGAGCTTATACTTGATTATCTAAACCCTAAACCCAAATACTCTCAAGTGTATCTTCAATTCCATGAGCAATTCTTCCATTTATAATTAGAAGATTATAAAAATCTACTGAAACGTACCTAAAAGAATACATCTACCAAGAAACGCCTCTAGCAATGGATATTGCATATTCATTATTTGCCTACTGATTTCTGACAAATTAGCGAAGCTTAACATCCTCATTAGGTCGGAGGATACCAGAACTGCCAGATCTGAATACAGAAGTCCAAGAACATTTGCACATAATGATGAGTGTTGGATGGGCATTAGCACATAATGATAAGGCGTGGGAATTCATCTGGTAGGTCCATGCACTGTAGAGCTACATACATTCAATCTATTCAAAATAACTCTTATATGGTATGTATTGTTGGGATACAAACGTTCAATCTATGGGAAATTAAGAGGCTTGGCAATTCATCCATACAAAGAAGAGCATTTCGATATAATGGTAGAGGTTTGCGAGTTGATCCAATTAGCTTTACCAGGGAATACTGGAAGAACTCATATATGGTATGCACTAAGCAATGAGATGAGTATTTTGTCAGTAACATTGCAGCACTTGGTTGACTAGAATGATACATTTGCATATAATGATGAGACCTGTTAATTCATCCAGAAAAACTGTCCATGGCCTACTGGAAAAGCAAAAACTGGTTGACTAGAATGATACATTTGCATATAATGATGAGACCTGTTAATTCATCCAGAAAAACTGTCCATGGCCTACTGGAAAAGCAAAAACTCTTTTATGGTAGAACTGAACTGTGAGATGGTTATTCTGTCAATAGCATTGCAGAGATAAAGACAACGATGAGGCTTGGGAATTCATACAGTAAAGCTTTGTCCAAGGCCCACTGGAAAAATATTTTTATATGGTATGTACTGAATAATGAGATAAGTATCCTGTCAGTAGTATTGCAGCAAAATTGGCGAAGTTGATCATCTCTCCAGATTCCCGATTTCTCTCATTGCACTGCATGACTCTGTGTTTCAAAACGCAACCTTAATAGTGATCAATGTCACATCTATTAACAAAGTGATTTATCCAAAAGATAAGACCCTAGTCATTTCTATGTCAATTACTTTAAAATTCAGAATTTCATATTAATGTAGGTAGTTCAGTAAGTTACACTCATGCAGAACGATGTTTATTTTCTCTAGGACATGTCACAGATAATTTTCTGTTTGAAATAATTTTCCTGTCTCCTTAAAAATGGCAAATCCATTCTTGGCTGCTGTTGAAATAATTTTCCCGTCTCCTTAAAAATGGCAACTCCATTCTTGGCTGCTGCTAAGTGATGAGAGACATTATTTTACACAGGTATGGTGCAAGCCTGCAGCAAAGAGATCATGAAACCCTTGAATGAATCTACAAGGTAAATACTTCATATTTCATTTTCCCTTAGCTATCGTCCCTATTGAAAACCACGGCGATTACAGCTACCTTGTACGTGAAATGCAATGACAGTGGGCATTGCACAATATAGCTGTTTTGAGACCCTTGAATGTTTTGTGATTCTTGAGACAAATCAATACTGGTAGAAAAGGGTGATCATAGTTGGGCAAACAATGTGAGGGGCAAGTTATAAATAGTCTCCATCCACCAAAAATTGCGGGGAAAATACATTTTCAAAATTCAAAAACCCATATATAATATCAGACAACTAACTGGGAGTAAACAAGGCCTGCAGCACACAAGAGAATAGGTGGTAAAACGCTATCTTCGACATAAATAATTACGGTTTACAACTTTCCCCGTCACAGCATAGTTAGATCTTCTGGGAGTTGTATGACAATCTAACGATTTTGCATATCCAGGTCAGAAACGCCATAGATCTAAAACTATTGATTAGATAAAAATTTACTCTTTTGCACAGTTTTTTCTTGATCAAATAGAAAGCATGCATCTTTAAAATTTTTATTGATTTCACCGTCCTTCTGTGCAGAACATAAACAAAGTTACATTATTGCTTTCATGTCAGATAACACTGAAATAACCCTGTACAAGCAGCTCAAGAAATGTATTTTTTAAAAGAGGAAAAAGTGGAAAGGGAACCTTTCAGGATCTTTCCAATGGAAGCATTCCAACTCAGAAAGAAAGGAAAATAGTCAGAAGGCCGTTTCGACGTAAAATTAGAGCTGCACAAAGGACAGTCATTGTGTTTATATCATTGCACCGAGCTAACCATTTCAATTGCTTTAAAAACAGACAATAGTGTCCCATGTTCATCGGCGAAGAAACATTTACAACACAATAAAAATTAATGTAATATTATCTCGTTTTAAGGGAATTTATAAAACACGGGAATGGTACAACAATGGTATGTTTTCAAGGGAAAATAACTAGTGTTGCAGAGCATACAACAACACATGAAGTAATAAAAACAGCCTATGCAACAGATACATGTTAAACACAGAGATCACTGAGCAAATGGTACAGCGATGGAATGACTCATAAGCAAACATTCACAGCACATAAAATAGTAGGACTGCTCATGCACAGATATACGTTAAACAGCGGAAAGCTGAGCCATTTTATTATGCTGGGAATTATCAGTGATTACAATAGATGCCCCGATGATAGCGCTCAACTGGCGCGGGCAAGATAAAAGACAAAAACACAAGTGCAGCGGGTTTCCTGTTGCATTCCAGCGGCTGAGAATGTTGCTGCTAATATGCTGCGGCTGAAAGGAAGGCCCACTACGAGACTCCCGATTCTACTCCGTGCAAGGCTCCCTAACTCGATCCTCTCTGCTGCTCCTCCTGACCCGTAACCTCTACGATGGGAACAATACTGAACTCACACTGGTCGATCTGCGGTCTTCCCACACCTACTGCGTCGACACTCCTGACGCGGCTCTGCGCAAGTCCAATCCGATCCTTTTGACAAACTAATGACAGAACTGCCTCACCCAAGTAGGCACTCGAAGTCCCCCGGGGCTGAGGTTAGAATGGCCTCACCCGAGCAGGCACTCGAAGTCCCCCGGGGCTGAGGTTGAGATCTCTGCTCGGAGACACTCGGCGCACTAAATAGTGCTGCAGACCTAGCTAAACAGCCGGCGTGCTTAAGTCTTAGAGACTAGATTCATTATCATAAAATTCATCAATAGTCCAAAAACGAGGAAGTTGTCTCCCTTATGTATGCGGCCTTCCTCTCGAACACTGGACTCCCTCCTTTCCCGCGCAGCAGAGATCCTCCTTTCCCGCGCAGCCCTTCTCGGCCCCCACGTTGCCAACTCAGCCCGTGTACTTGCCTTTGTGCGCACGGGTGAGTCCATGACCCGCTTACTGATATTTACATTTAACTATGAGCAGAAAAATTGGCCCGAACTAATATTCCAATTAGCTTATTGCTAATTAGGAATATTACAGTCTCCCCAGCAAAATGTTGCTTGACCCCAAGCAACTGTAGTGATGGGTGCTGCAAGATCTTTTCTCGCTCTCCCAAGTGGCATCCTCATCTGAAAAAATTTGCTTGTCCTCAGGTAATGCCTGAACAAGCCTCCGCTCTAGCTGATGCTCCTTACTGACACTGCAAAATGTGCCTGGGTCCGAGATGTGCCACTGAAACCTCTCTGACCTCCGCAACGCCCTGATATGAAGGGATCTCTCAATGCCAGGATCCCAAACTTGTTGGAATATAATTTCCAACTGCTCGAACGAGTTGCAGGCCGCAACATGGTTGAACGGCGCAGAGATAGAAGGCGGCAGCACGACGGCAATGAGATCACGGTTGGCTATGTGATCGACGGTTAGTGGCAGGATAACCGGTTCGGAGGTTAACGAGGAGCGATGCCCTGCTGTTGACTCATCAAACACACGTTGATCGGCAATCAACGGTTGTAATTTAGTGCGGGGCCATATTGTGTCCGTACTGAACCAACAGAATGCAGCCCCCGCAACCACCAATATGTGGTGTCTCCGCCAGCATACCCCAAAAGCACCACCATTTCTCTCACAGTACCAGCCAACCAATAATCCTCCCAGATCCCATCGCCACCATGGCCAATAATCGCCCAAGTCCCATGGCTCGGACTGCGCACTACCTCTGGCTATGACTGATGCTCTAAGAGGTGAAGACCACCAACAATCATCAATGCCCCTGGGCTCCTGCTGCGTTGTACCTGTAGCTGCAAATGCTACCCCTCCAACTGCATACCAGCTCATCACCTCTCTCCAATCCAAGTCATGACTCAATCCCATGCTGATTCTACTCTCCTGAAATTGGGAAGGAGTCCTGAAGTAACGACAACTGGTGCTCTCCTCCCGACTGGGATCTGTAACATCTACTATGTCCAAGGCCCCCTGCTCCACTGTGCTCCCTACGAAGAATACCGTACCATCAAGAGGGTACCAACTCATGATCTCCCGCCAGTCCATCTCGGAGGAAGCATCCGATGTAGCAATAACAACTGCATGTGGAACATGCCTGGAAGGTTGTCGCCAATCCGTAATCATCTTCCACTGCCAAACTGTCACACCTACCTCCAACATATCCATAGGATATGGATCTGTAGCTGCTGTCACGGTCCTTGGTGTCTGTGCATCTGATTGCTCCACCTCAAAGGATGACCCCAATGCTAGCCATATATCCATCATAGGCTCAATGTGGGCACCCATCTGGACCTCACCCAAGGAAATGTCATGCCTGATGTCCATAGTATCCTCCTCTGCTGACTCAGGCTCCATCATGTGCTGCTCTAGCCGAAGCGTCACAAGTGACTCATCACCCAGAGTATCTCCTATACAGTCCCCTGACTGCTCACCCTGCACACTGTAATACGGCTGCAATCTACTGTCATCATACCTGCATGACTGCTCTTGCTCCACAGAAGCAACCTCAACTGATCCTATGGACTCATATGAAAGAGAGTCCTCACCCTGGCATACAGAAGGAATGCCCTCCTGTTCTACCTCTGCCACCTCATCCGCATCTCTCAAACATGAGTGATCAGGCCCCCAAGGTTCTTTGCAAATGAAGCAAAGTCCCTTCCTCCTCAGCTCCGGAAATGAAGGTGGGCTGAAAATTTGAACTTGGCAAGCACCATAGCTTACCCCATGTTGTCCTTCCCTCCACTCATAGCGAGTGTAGCGTGTATGCTGATCCTAGGATGCAAAATCATTGCCCTCTGATGGCAAGGTGAAGAACAATCTTCCAAGGAGGGCTCCTCCATCAATGAAGAACAGGATGGCCCCAAACAAACCATCCATGAAGACTAGGACATGGTCATCATGGATCATCCTAATGAGATGTCTGTTGAAGGTTTTACATGCTGATACATGATGCAAACAATCTCTCATGAGGATACAACGCAGTTTCATCCACTGCAACCTTCGAAAATTACATGGTAAGAAATGTACAAGATCCATCACATCTACTAATGGATAGTAAATGGCTGAATGTAACAACAATAATACATGATCAAGCACTTGCCCACGGCTGTACAATGGATGAATATCAATCTAATGGCCCACCTCAAAAGAGAACACATATGTAGTAGCGGTGGCCATGCCTCCTCCCATGCTCCCATTAGAACAGGTAGTGCAGAAAATGTGAGAATCCTTCCCACTCACGGACACATCCAGCTCATGTGTCTCCCTCATAATCAAGCCTCCCATACAAATATGATCTATATCAGCAAATGGAGACATGATCAACAACAAAATGAAGGAAGCGGCGAAAGTTACAAGTGATAAAAAGAGGTACCAACAGCTTCCCGAACAAGTACAACGCAGTTTTACAAGTTGTTGCTTGATGAAAGTACAAGGCAAAATGTTTCTTCTTACATAGTTAATCATGCATGTCCTTATATGATATATGCTATAGTGTATAAAATGAACATGCAAGTGATGATAAAATATTTGCCCAAGGCCATAAAAGAGATGGCTGCCTTCATCATGTAGGTTGGCCCAATACAACTCATGGAGCAATTTGACATGCTCGCCCTCTTGTGAAGCAATGCACTGCATAGGAATGACAAGAGTGTGCAAGTCAATGAATGTATAAACAAATCCCTCACCATATGTTGGAAGTAAGATGGTACATGGGTCTAGGAATGAGTCCTCCATAGTGTGTTGGCAAGCTATGAAGGAGAATGACCCATATGCTGCAAGAAGATAATCCTCCTTATGCTTGGGAACCCAAGTCACGAAGAATATGCCATAGTGATAGATGTCTCTTCCACCATTACCTCCTCTTTGTTTATCAAGTGCAACAGATATGAAGTGATCCTAGGACCTATGGGTTATAGATCCACTATATCTCTGCCGGGCACACTTCATCCATAAATCTCTGCTCCATGGTGTCAACGCTGTGAGCTCATGCAAATAAGCTCCTGTCAATATAAAGCTCCGTTCTTTGACATGCTCCTTGTCAAAGACTCCTCTAACAATGCTGCCACAAATGTGGAACACCTCCCAAGTTGGAAGTGCTTCCAAGCCATCATCAAAGACCAAGGAGATAATGCCATCTCCTCCTCCTGAAACATCATACAAAGTGTGAGAGCAAATCTGCCCTTGCTCTCCCAAGCAAAGCAACAAGACATTTTGCTGCCTCCCCATACTTCCATCATACAACTCATGTGATGAAGACATAATGAATGATATGAGTATCATATCAACACCATGCATCCATACTCTCTGCTGCTCAATGATGCAAGTATCCAGCCATCTTCTCCCCGTCCTCCTACTCTTAGGAAGAGTGTTTGCCAAGTGATGGCCAAACTCTTTCAAGAGTAACCAGCGCAGCCAAGCCTCCTGCTGCCCGGTATCATAAATCTTCAAGTAGCTCCCCAGCTCCTTGCTCATCATCCACATCCACTTGATCACTTGTGGATACCTCCTTCTTTTCCTCATCCTGGTACTCCTCCCATGAGGGTTACCATCCTCCCAAATCAGATTTCTGACTTTGCACTTCATGGAATTTTGAAATGTAAACTTCTCAAGGATCAATGAGACCCTATCAAGAATCAAATAGGTGGTAGGCAAAAACCTCCCATCATGATGTGTATGGCTCAAGGGATGTCCAACACATGCATGAGAGATGTTATCCATCCTAAGATGTCCTCCATCTTCTATCTGCTCTTGTGAGAAGGGAAGAAAAGCATGGCACCCCATAGTGTGTCGAAGTGCATCTCCAATGAGATCTCTCCTTGAGACCTCCCTTTCATCCACAGCCTTCCAAAACCAATGAGGTCTTAGATCTGAAGGTAGAAACTCCTCTTTGAGCTGAGAGGAGATCATTGAGAAAGTGTCATCTTGAAGGGAGAAAAGGTTTCTTACTCCAAGATGTCTACCCTCAATATTCAAGGCTTCCAACCACAACCTCCAATATGATGTACAATCCAAAAATGGCTTATGAGAATAATGGTTTGGTTCCTTCTCGAGTGTTTCCATGTTGCACAGCGCAGTGCAACCAAGCTGCTCTATAGTAGCAATGAGACTTGACCCTTGGTCGTGCAAGGTTAAATCTCCACATTGATCAAAAGAATTTGCTGCAACCATGGAATGTGGAAATCTTTTCATACCTTGATGTGCATTTGGAACTTCTTGCAGGGCTGCAAGAGTCCCTTCCTCAAAAGTGTTGGCTGCCCCAACTGTTGATGCATGTGGCTGCTCTTCCCTGAGGTGATAGCGTTATCACAAGCCTCCTCAGGAGGTGGTGTGACCTCTTCTCCTCGATTAGAATTGGAAGCGCATGGTACTTCCTCTTCTTTTTCTTCAATCTTCTTGGCCT
The DNA here is from genome assembly GCA_034641835.2 of Pinus albicaulis. NCBI lineage: Eukaryota > Viridiplantae > Streptophyta > Pinopsida > Pinales > Pinaceae > Pinus > Pinus albicaulis. The sequence continues at coordinate 37,540,093 of CM076578.1, forward strand.
CCTCAAAGGTGGATGCATCTTTTCTGGATCTGAAAAGAGATGAGAATAAACTCATCTTCTTCTTGGGCTGAGACTCACAGGGATCAGTGGATTTCTCATTCATGGGAAGAGGTGACCTTCCAGTAGTATGCTGCCACTCTGAGCTCTGCGTTCTAGATCCTCCCTTGTTCCATTTTCTTTCATCCTGCCTGAGCTAACAGTGATCTTTGAAAGGCAAAGCTGCTTTGAAGTCTTCCCCCTTGGACTGCCATTCTCTGAAATAATCTCCCAAGGGTAAATGATCCTGCTGCCTCTCTTTCTTACTCGGCACTGGAGGTAAGAATGTAGGCATTGTGGTAATGTCCACAGGCTGAGCCAGAACCATGCTCTGATACCACTGTAATATTCCTGTTTAAGGGAATTTATAAAACACGGGAATGGTACAGCAATGGTATGTTTTCAAGGGAAAATAACCAGTGTTGCAGAGCATACAACAACTTGTAATGTATAATGTAACGGATACGCAGTTAAACACGCGAGATCAACGGAGCAAATCTCGTACGGCGATAGAATGAATCATAAGCAAACATTCCTGACACATAAAATAGTGGACCAACTCATCCTGATTCCTCGTTAAACGGGGAAAGGCGGGTACCTTTGCTATCATGCAGAATTATCAGTGATTACAATAGATGCCCCGATGATAGCGCTCAACTGGCGCGGGCAAGATAAAAGACAAAAACACAAGTGCAGCGGGTTTCCTGTTGCATTCCAGCGGCTGAGAATGTTGCTGCTAATATGCTGCGGCTGAAAGGAAGGCCCACTACGAGACTCCCGATTCTACTCCGTGCAAGGCTCCCTAACTCGATCCTCTCTGCTGCTCCTCCTGACCCGTAACCTCTACGATGGGAACAATACTGAACTCACACTGGTCGATCTGCGGTCTTCCCACACCTACTGCGTCGACACTCCTGACGCGGCTCTGCGCAAGTCCAATCCGATCCTTTTGACAAACTAATGACAGAACTGCCTCACCCAAGTAGGCACTCGAAGTCCCCCGGGGCTGAGGTTAGAATGGCCTCACCCGAGCAGGCACTCGAAGTCCCCCGGGGCTGAGGTTGAGATCTCTGCTCGGAGACACTCGGCGCACTAAACAGTGCTGCAGACCTAGCTAAACAGCCGGCGTGCTCAAGTCTTAGAGACTAGATGCATTATCATAAAATTCATCAATAATCCGAAATGAGGAAGCCCGCTCTCCTTTTATATGCGGCCTCCTTCTCAACCCTAGACTCCTCCTTTCCCGCACGGCCCGAGATCCTCCTTTCCAGCGCAGCCCTTCACGACCCCCACCTTGGCAGCCAACTCGGCTTGATGTGCCTTTGCGCGCACGGGTGAGTCCATGATGACCGCTCACTTGATATTTACATTTAACTATGAGCAGCAAAATTGGCCCGATCTAATATTCCAATTAGCTTATTGCTAGTGGAATACAAATGGAAGTGTCCATCAATCTCTTGATGAATTTATACCGAAGGCATAGTTAAATGATATAGAGAAGGTCAATAATGCATCAGCAAGATTGGTTTAAATCCTATCCTTATATGCCAGTTTTGAATTTATACCTTGGATCTAGTGGATTTCACACGAATCATCAATTTCCTGTTCAAAATCCATTAAAAAGTCCCTTGGAAGAAAAATAAATAAAAAGAACATAAAAAATACTCCCAAAAATGAAATAGCTAGCAAGAGATTGTATGGCCAATGTGAAACAAGATAATTTTGAAAAAGGGAAAAATGAACATTTTAAAGGAGAACCACTTGGAGGAATCCTCTTCTTTCCAGATCTTGGGAGCATCTAGCCACCATTTGGCATTCTGTCACCACCAGGTTAGTTATCTGCTCCTCTTTCATTTTAGTGCTTTATTATGTATTTTAACTGAAAAGTCAGTTGTTATGAACCCTTTCTTTGGCTCAACCTCACTCACTGCTCTTGGACAGGGCATTTGGAGCATTGGAAAGAGCTCCTACTGCTTGTCTGATTTTATCACTCAAAATACCACAGATTACAAATGTGCAGACCCAATTGTGAAGGCTCTGGTTGCATAAATCTTGCTTTAATAGTAAGTCAATACACAAGAGAAGAGAATCCCTGAAAAACATAAAGGGATTAGCTGCATATATAGTAGATACAGAGAATTGGTGGGCAATAATGAATTCAAAATGCACCTTTGCTAACTGTGAAACAGGGGACGGAGTGAGATTCCCAATGTTGCAGGGCATGGGCTGGCAGTAACTGCAGTCTCGCTGCTCTACTGAATGACAAGACCATCGAAGAGTTGATAGCTACATTTTCCATTGCTATCTATCCACCCACAGTTAATTACAGTATAACTCAACAGGGCATCCAACTATACACTATTCAGCTGGGTGTTAACTGTTAGTTTACTCGTGTGTGGCTTGGACCATGTCCCAGTTACGGCACCCTTTCTCTTCCAGCAGAGTTCCACACAACAGTTCCTTACAACATCATGCCCCTCTTAAGCAGTTCTTTACAACATTAATGAGGGTCAAGTAGCATTTTTGGAGAGAGAGAGATGGGAGGGACATGCATGCATCTACCATCCTCAATTGATTTCCAGTTTTACATGCTTTTCTTTTTTTAGTAGTTTAGTTCTAATTCTGGCGTTTGCTTTATTTAGTTTTTGCATGTGCTATTAGACGGCGATGTTCCTTAGTTATACTAGGTGCCTATGCATGTTGACTCCCTGCTTCAGTTAAGGGCGTAGATGTCTAGGAGTATGCATGCTTGCATGCCTCAGATCATCTCCAGTAGAGGCATACCTTATTTGGCTTATTTATCCATGCAAGGAAGTTGACTATGGTTAGGAGTTAATATTGTCAGTTGAGGTGCTGTTGTGCATGTGTGCAGATTTTAGAGGCATACCTTATTTGGCTTATTTATCCATGCAAGGAAGTTGACTATGGTTAGGAGTTAATATTGTCAGTTGAGGTGCTGTTGTGCATCTGTGCAAATTTATTGTACCTACCCTTCTTCCTAGTCTATAAAGGAAAAGTGGGGTGCCCCACTTTATGGATTGAGAGTTTGAGTTTTGAGATGCAGCATTTAGCTTTCTGTTTTTCAGATTTAAGAGAAATTCAGTGATGTTGTTTTCAGTGTAGGGAATCGGGATTTCCATGTTTGCTGCTTAATTATCAGCAGTATGTATTTGTAGGCTAAAGTATTCTATAGCAGAGATTTTGATTTGTGTTACTGTTCTTCAGTTTTAACTATCTAGGTTTTAGGTTAGATGCTAGACTGCAAAATCTGCTCACTGTCTGATTTTTTACATTAACTGAACAGACCAGTCTTATCAACTGCCTATTATGCCAATTTAATTGCGCATTGAAGAGTCATTATGCCATTTCCACCATAATCTTGTCAGGACCCAGTAAACCACCTCAATACCCATTGCTCACAAATTGCACAGTGCAATGTTTACTTTGATATACATTCATTCATGATGACGTCTTCTTTATACATTCACAACACATTGTGTGCACACCCCAAGCGATTGTGCCCAAACGATTAGTCTGCAAAGTCCAAATGTCTTTAGATTAATTGATTTTGGGATTGATGAATTGACTTCCAATATGTGAAACTGAAGCTCTTGGAATGAGCCTCTCAATAGCACTACTTTCAGGACTGGATTTTTCCATATTTGGGCACAAAAATGGATGGAAATAAAATGTTGAAAGTGCAAGTCTAGCCCTCAGCATTATCTTCAAGCGACCATATCTTGCTCATTTCTAGAATTTTTTTTTACTTTAATTGTATAAGACTGAAGCTCTTGGAATGAGATTTCCAGTTGTACTACTAGAATCGGATTCATTATTGTTCCTCACAGTGACTTGTAGCATTCTTTGTTGGGATCACAAGAAAGTGGAAAGGATCAAATGGAACCACCAAGAAACCCTAAATCATCATGAATCATAAGCACATGATAGAGGGAAGATAAGATGAACTCATGAACAATAGAAAATACAAGATGGTGCCTGTGGGCTAAAGAATCAGTCACTATGACTCTGCATTTGTTTACCTATGTCTTCAGGGACAAGCTTCCATGTTAAGGCTCAAACTTCAAAGTAGTTGGACACTTGGTGGGGTCCTTGTTATACTGATGCCACTTCCTCAATTTCAACTGTGTCAAATTCATTGTGAACTTTCTCATTCCAATGTCTTTTTAATACCACTAGTTGATTTATAAGATATATGATTATTTTTATTTAACATTATTTGTTCTGCAGGTTCCAGGAAAATCATCCAAGGAATGCTTCAACAGATTTTATTCAGCCTATCCTACCCCACCTGTTACTCAAACACGTTCAAGAATGAATAGGAAAAATTGCGAGTCTCCTATCAGGTCATTTGCAAATGACTTCAATACATTGCTGAAATCAGCTGGGTCAAGTGGTGGAAGGTCTGGCAGCAGTAGACAGAAAATTTTGCATGCACGAATGACTGTGAGGCAGATACTAAGGCAAAATAAGAAGGCTGATAAAGGGTATGAAGCAGACTTATTTTCTGCAATAGAAAATGTCGATCCATCAGTGCAATCTTTCTTGCTTCCAACTACTACACCTGTCACACCAGATGGTGATCACCATGCTGGTGGGCATTCAACGTCTGACCAGACTCTATCCTGTTGTAGGCCAAAATCATTTTCTAGATTTTCAGCAGATTCCCATCAGCAACTGCAAAAGAAACTTCTGAGCCCTGAAGTGCTGAAGCAAATAAAGAATCCTGCTCTTCATGAAAAGTATATTGATTTGTACATTCTAGGGAGGCTGCGCGGAAAAAGGCTTGGGCCCAAAGCACAAAATTCCAGTCAAATAATGTCCAAACATTGCCACAAACAGATGTCGTTTGTGCAGCAAAAGCTGCTGTAGTTGCCGAGGCTCAAGAGGTGCTCCGACAGTCACAGACTAATGAAAAAAAAACTGTTTAGGTATTCCACAGCAATATAGTACACGTCAAAGGCCGGACCCGATCGTATAATATACCACAGTTGAATGTGCCAATCGCATCCGATTGTTCAATCGCAATCGGAAGGTTTTATGTGTTGGGTCCGATTGCACTTCTTGAAGTGGCGAACCCGATGGACTCATTATGGCGCAGTTTATTATTTGAATCGCAATCGAAACTTTTCCATTGCATGCCCCGATTGGCGGGTTTACATTGGACTCATTGTAGAGCAGTCTATTATTTGAATCGCATCCGTTTTGAATCGCAATCGAAACTTTTCCATTGCATGCCCCGATTGGCGGACCCGATGGACTCATTATGGCGCAGTTTATTATTTGAATCGCATCCGTTTTGGATCGCAATCGAAACTTTTCCATTGCATGCCCCGATCGCACACCAACTGAAGTTTCGGACCCGATGAGGTTTATGAACTGTAGTTTAATGGTCCATCGCATCCGGTTGATTGATCGCAATCGGAGATTTCTTATTGTGGTTCGTTTGTTGTAAAAGACGGAGCCGATGGAGGTATATATTGTATTTGCGTGAGAACAACAAATAGGGCTCCGGATTTAAATGGTGCAAGCCTGCATACTATGGCTCCGGATTGCTCCATTTTCGCTTCTTGCTACTGATCTCACAGAAACACTTTGTGAATCTTCACGTCGCCCTCGGTTCCTGCCAAATATATTTAATTCATTCCTAATTCAAGACATGCAAGCCAAGCCATGCCATGGATCATTCATGACAATAATTACACTTGCCTACATTGTGGCCATTCAAGAAAGAGGTGCCTTGAAAAGGCATACAACGTTGAATGAGTAGGGATTACATGTGGATTTACCTTGGTAACCATGTGAACAAACAGAAAATGGGTGCATCCAGGTACAGCAACCCACTCTCGATGAGGGACAACAATTAGTTTCAAGAAAACCGAACCAGAACCCACTCTCGATGAAGGACAGCAAGAGCGGAAACAAAACTGAACCAGAAGTGATGTTGTCGGCAATTGGTCAAAAAAATGGCAACATTCGATTGGTGCGAGTTGGTAGCAATTTCACAGATAACCAAAAAAATCTCTCGGGGGTATGTATAAGTTTTTAGAACAAGAAAACTGATGATAAGTGAAAACCGAAGATTTACCACCTTGAATTGTCAAGATCCACAAGAAAGACAGAGGATCCATTCATAAAACCTTAAATATGAATTGTCAAGGTCCACCAGAAAGAGGGAGGGTCTGGACTCTGAATATAATGGAATCAATCTATAAAACCTTAAACCTAAGTAAGATTTTACAACTAGAAATTTTCAGGCCCCCGACAAAGCGAGTGGATCTGTGCATGATCAACTAATAAAACCTTCGCAAAACCTTGAATGTGCAGAGGAAGATGAATCGGTGTTAAATTTCTAAGAAGATGAGCTAGTGTTAACTTAGTAAATAAGAAACTAAACTTGAAAAGACCATAACAATGCACAATTCACGAAGACAGAAATTCGTGGGAGTCGTTAGTTAACAAAAGAGAGTCCGACACTCACCGTATAGTGCTCGTAGATTAAGGAAAAAGTCACTTGTATAGTTCCACACTCACTGTATGGTACTCATATTAAAGAATAAGTTCCGGCCAGTGATCAAGATGATTTTAGAAACGGGAGTTTTAAGAGATTTGTCTAAACTTTCGGCTTGGATTTAGATTGGTTAAAACCGATTTAGGTTGGTGAATAAGATTTTAATGATTTCGAATTTAATAAATAAAATAAAATTAATAAATCAATGTTAATTAAGTTAGTTATATTTAGAAGTAAGGATGTTGCTGTTATGTTACTGAAACAATTTATGTAGTGAAATAACATCATCTTAATCACTAGAAGTAACTTATTCTTTAATATAAGAGCACCATATGGTGAGAGTTGGACTCTCTTTTGATCACTCACAATTTCTATTTTTTCTTGATGCATTATTGTGGTTTTAGTTATAGCTTTTCAAAATTATTTTACTATATATTTTACTTGCTAATTCAATTTTGTACAAATTTAAGGTTTAATAATAGATAATGTACTCCTATTTTATTTTATTTTCATTTTTTGTGTTAATGGTCGTTCATCTTCTTATGCATATCTACGGTTTCACTAATTGATTATGTCCAAATACATTCTCTTTGTCGAGGGTCTTGATAATCCTCTCTTTTTGTCATGGATTTTGAAAATTTAGAATCAAGGTTTTACAAATCTCCTCTATGATACTCAAATCCTCTCTTTTTCATGTGGATCTTGAAAATCTAAGGTTTGGCTTTCACTTATTATCACTTTTATTGTTCAATAAACTTATAGATACTATGTAATATTCCCAATTAGCGATAGCTAATTGGAAATATTAATTTTTGTCAATTTTGCTTATATATAGTTAGTTTATGAATAAACGTGGGTCAAAGGACCACGACTCACTCTAAATAGATGCACATGGTAAATAAGGAGGGCCGAATGGGGCACGTAGCATAAACGCACATGGTAATTGAGGAGGGCCGAATGGGGTACGCGGCATAAGGACGCTACCATGGTACCATATTACCGTGGTATGGTGGGTTGAGGCGACCACAGGATTTGGGAGCGGCCGACGCTGTATAAAAAGGAGCACTTCTTCACTCAGGAGGTATGGAAGTTTATGAGATTAAAATTGGTCATTGCGACTTAAGCACGCTGGCTGTTTAGCCTGTCTGCAGCGCTGTTTAGCGCGTTGAGTGTCTCCGATCGCAGATCTCGCCCTCAGCCCCAGGGGACTTCGAGTGCCTACTCGGGTGAGGTAGTTCCGTCAATGTCTTTGTAGGAAGATCGATCTGTGTATTTGTGGTGGGGCAGCGCGTTTATTAACTGTGCAGCACCGGTGGAGGATTAGTGTATTTAATCGTTGCACAGAAGATTGCAGCCGTAACCTTAAAGTTCCGATTGGGTTCTAGAGGATCGCAGATTTTGGAGCAGCAGTGCGTTTTTCATCTGCACCGCATCTATGGAAGATCAACAGAAGGACGCAGCCGAATTGGGAAGCTCTGATTGGATCGCGGATAGGTGATTACTTGCAGAAGTAGCTGCGCGTCTTTGGAGAATCTATGGATCGGCGGGGGATCGCATGATTGTCGATCGCGGACAGTGGAGGCGAGAGCGATCGGAGGAAAGCACAGTTCCGCACGGGATTATGTCTGGGCAATGACATAGCCGCTCCCGATAGCAGGAGCGCAGATCTGAGACACAATAGTCCCACTCACACAGATCTACCATATAGTCATACCGTGCAGCAAATCTGGGAATAGATCCTTTTGCCTGTGCGAGGTGGATCTTTGTCTTGGTCCTGGTGTACTCCTACGCATTCATGAATTAATAAAATGGCTCAGCGTCTCTTGATTTCTTGAGTATCATGTATGATTCATATATATATATATATATATATGCTATTGTTATTGCAAATCTTTGTTTCTTCCCTTTGCATCTAGATCTCTATACCATTTGTTGTGTTCTAAAAATATTCTTTAGAATATTACATACTACAGATGTTCTCTTCCTGAGTCTCTTCACAGTCTTCGATCTTTGTCAATTCCTATGCCCAGCCCTTCTTTTGTCTGGAAGTTACTTTGCCCACTGTTGTCTTCATCCTGGGCAGCTTAGATTTTTGCACTTTCCACTGCATCTTCAATATGGCTCTCGAAAGCCTGATCATCTCCTTTTTGTATTTTGAAAGGCAGTGGGGTCTCTTTTTTTTGTTCCACAATAGCAGCTTTAAAAAAATTTCTCTCTGCTGGCAACATACTGCTAGAAAAGACCCTTGATCCTTCTTCAAATGTTTGCAAAAAATGAGCATAAGGATCATAAAATGATACCTGGTCAAAAGTGTTTGGCAAGCAGGCTTCAACCAGGATTTTATCTCCTTTCACTGGATCAAGAAGAAGACTCTTTTGAGAGAGAGAATCTCCTTCATTCTCTAAACTGGAGGACTTATTGCATACTGGAGCTAAGTCCTTTTGGAGCTCTGGTATATTCTGCTCTGCTGTGCTGAGCTCTATGAAAAAATTTATGCATTCTTGAGCAGGGGCTTGCCCCATTATCTCCTCTTTTTCAAGAGAAAGCTCGTTGTTTTCATCTTGCTCAAGAATCTCTTCTTGGCTCTCCTCCCCTCCTTCCTGTATTGAATCATATTTTTTCAACATAATCTCCAGCAACCTGATTTCTTCGTTCCACGGATTAAAGTCTTCCCCCGAATTTCCTTCCTCCTTTCTTGAAAAGGAAAGCTGCTGGCTTCCAGTCTCGCTGATGGTCTGTGTTAAAGAAAAATGAGGATCCAAGGAATCTTCATCTGTTATTATACTATCATGGCTCTCCTCATCCGTATCATAGATGGGCTGACTGGTTTCATTACTATTTTGAGATTGTCGGCCCTGACTTTCCTCCCATGGGTCTACTGATGATGGTTCTGCAGACTCAGCTTCTCTCTGGAAACAATCATCATCAAATAAATCATAACTAGGAAAGTCGCAGTCATAAGCAATGTCACCAATCAAACCTGTTGGATTCTCAGCAGGTCCTTCTTCATCTTGATCCTCAGAGGAGTTTCCTGGATCCAAATTATCAAACTCAAATGACGAATGGGAAAGAGTAGGTGTTCCATAGAAAATTTCTGAGGCAGGCTGCTGATTTGATATTCGGTCGGCCCCTTCTTCTATCCAAGGAGATGATTGTTTTGTATTTCTTTGTGTAGAAGAGAAGCAGCTCTCAGTTTCTTGTACTAGCTGATTTGGAGGCAGTATGTCTTCTTGAACCTCCTCTTCCACATCAGATTTTGCCTCTTCTATGTGGTCTCTCATTTCCTCGAGGCAGCGCTCCCTATTTTCCATTGCTATTAGATCGTGATACTCTCTGATCAGCATAATACAAGATGTAGGTAAGCAATCAGGTGGTTTCTGATCACTTTCTTCCTCATCTTCCATAGGTTTTAAAGCATCATACATGTCTTGCTCATTGTCTATGTCTTGGGTTTGTTCTTGTGATTGCAAGAGTTTGATCTCAGCTTCATATCTTTCAATCATCACTCTTAGAAGGATTTTCTTAAGCACAGGCATGCAACTTGGGATGAGAAGAGTGATCCGTGGAAGGTCCTCCACTTCCATTTTTGCCAAGCCACGTGACATTTCATCTCTGCACTCTGCTATAAAACTCGGATGCATTTTTGCAAACTGCTTAGAGTCTTCCACCAGTGGAGACGGGATTTTCTATTGAGATTTCTTTGAGAAGAAGAGGGAGGATAATCTTCAACGGAATATTCATGGTTTTCAGCACGAACTGACTTCCTCTCCTTCCAAACTCTTTTATGAATGATCTTCTCTGGGTCAGGCACGTAAGGTGTTTACGACTGAGATGTATCTGACCTCAAATGTGGCTTACGAGGAGCCAGGACTACCAATAAAATTTATCAAATAATGACCAGTGGAGTCGCCAAGGTGAGAGATATGCAACTCTTCAACTCTCTGTGCTCACCTGATTAGAGAGTGAAAACAATTTGTCGAGACCCAGGGAAACTGATATTCTTGAATTCGTTCCCCGGCAACGGCGCCAGAAAGATGTTGTGGATGATTTTGTCACCCTCCTAGAGACAGCCTAGAGTTGCCATAGACCGGTGCCTAGGACATCTTAATATAGCAAGGAGCCCTTTATAGTTTGGGTTGTCAGTCCAAGAGCTCACTTACTATCTCTTGTTTGAACAAGGAAATTAGTTTTGAATGGGACCAATCTCTCTCAGAAGCTGACACAAAGATAAGAATAATGTAGGAACATCATGTAAAACCTCAGCATGAAAGCATCAGACAGTTAAGAGATCGCTTACTGTAAAGAGGGCCGATTCAAATAATATATCATAGAAATCAGATATCAGGAAGTGACTGCGGTGAGGAAACATAAGAAGATATTAGCTGGCATGAGACTGATACCCAGATACACAATAGAACCATATAAAGGGGCACCAATTTACGAATCCTTATATGACAATGGCGTTTTAAAAGCACCCTCCTCAAGCAACTAATATAGTAGAAAATATGGAAAGAGTGAACATGGAACAGTATACCAGGACTAGGCCTATTTAAAGCGCTTGACTAATTCCAGAAAGGGCATCAACGAGGATGAATCCTTAATGCAAACTAGTGAGCCACTCGCATTCTAGAACATGATACAAGAAGATAATGAGCATGAAAGAGATATTGTATTAACACATGAGAGAAATTACATACTGTGAGATACCAAAGACTAGAATCCTCATTACAGTTATAACCCCTCCTCACTGAGACCCAACGGGCTCTAAAGCTTCATACAGAAATATTACAAAAATGTATACAGAAGTCTTCTCGCTGCACAGTTTGCTGATAGAAATCTGGAACCCTTACAATGTTTTCCCTTTTTCCTTTTATAGAGGAGATGGAGAATTCTAGAGGAGGAGGTAGATGAAGCACATTTAATGACTCAACTTGAACCAAAATGGCGGAAAAAATTCGCGCCCTCCCTATGAATGACTGACTATAATTAAATGTACTTTACAATCTGTATTCAGAAATAAATGCTGGGAGATTAAAATCTCCTTATATACAAGACACAGGTAATAAAATATATACATCGTGCTGCCTGTAGCCGAGGGAAAATCTGCTGTCGTAAGAGACTTGAGATAATCTGCGTTCCTGTACTGTACTCTCGGCCCTTAGCTTTGAATTTGAATTCTGGATCTTAAATGCGGGGCGAATTTCTCTGGAGGGTTCTGAGAATCCATATTTATGTCTTCTTTAATGGCGGTCATTTCTCACGCCTACCCTCAGCTTCTTCATTAAATTTTACCCATGGAAAATCGTCTTTAATGGGCCCCAAACCTTTGTAACAGCGGCAGCAGATGAAAACGTCCTTTTGTTATATCAAAACCTGCAAAACCCACAAAATATTAGAAAAAACCGAGATAAATGGAGGCGGGGACAATGGGTACATGGTCGACCAGGAGAAATACACAGGATGGCGGAAGAAGGACATTGGAGACTCTGATTGAACGAAGAGACTGTGAAGTTTTCACGCAAACTGTTTAGTCGCGGGAAACGAATAAAATGGAGAATATGAGCGAAAACACGCTCACATATATATATATATGACGGGGGAAGTTATGTTGGACGCACGGGAACAACACACGTGGAGGTACTGGGGAACAGGTGGAAAAATGATGTGGCGGAGTCAACGGGTGGAAGTGGGTGAGAGCAACACGGTGTCGGGCCATAGGACAATGCAGACATATGTTAATGAGCGAGCATGAATGAACGGGGCAAAGGTTCATAACATAAACATTGAAGGCAAACCCCTCGCAAGGAACCATCATAGATGGTGGAGGAGGTGAACACGGCGCACACTTGCAAATTATGACACCGGCCCATGGAGGTGGGACCCAGGTGGAAATCGCATCGCAAGCGGAGCGGAAGGGCCAGGGAGTGCTTTGTTTCGGAAGTTCAGGTGCGATTGATTTGAATTTGCACGATTGACTGGGACCGTTCGATCTCAAAACAAGATCAACGGCTAAACTTACATCGGAGGCAATAAACAGTGGTATGAACCCCGATGGACTTAGAATTAAAGTATATACAGCAAAGAGCGACCACCCTTGGATAAAGAGCTCCTAGATCACGCAGTTCCACATGCAATTCTGCGCTTCGGTGATTGCCGGCGCTTGTTAACGCGCAGGGAAAGCGGTTTTGGGGCCGTACCGGAGACACGCGGCACCCTTCTAATGGAATCGCTGGCCTGATGGATAATACCACTAGTCTAGGGTAAGCGGTGCGGGGGTTTACCACTGGTTTTCTGCGCGCGGGGTCCTCCATATGAAACGTTCACCGCTCTATTGATTTGGACTTCGATCGGACGGCCGCCATTGCGCCCGATCGTTAAAACCATAGGCCCCTTTTCGTTTTGACTTATGGTTTTCAGACTCGGGTCATATGGAAGCCAAAGCGGGAGGGAGTCAAACTCTTAGGGGCTCAGCCCGATATATTTAAATTTGGGTTTTTAACCATTGTAAAGCAGATTTTCGGGCGGAGATAGTCATATCAAGCAGGTTCATGAGATTTTAGGCCACGGCAGAGGTTCAAAATGGATTTGAATGAGGCAGCAGGGAAAAATTCACAGGCAGAGGTAAATATGTACAACATCGTCTCCATCTGGGGACGACATGTTCGTCCTCGGGCATGTCGAGAACACGCAGACCATTAAATATTTCATCCCGCTTTCCAATCCTCATGTATGTGAATTTTATCCTACAATTCCCTTGCTTTTCTTCAAAACTCATTAGCACACCTACATTATTCAAAGAATGATGGAATAAAAAGAAAACTAATGTACAATATAATACACCAGGTTGTCTTGGCCTCCTGGGTCCCATACTCTGCTTTGCTGGCATCCATTGGTTACATTATTCTTCAGTTGTACCCCTCCAGGTTTCCATATTTTATTCTGCAATTTTCTTCCAGTTATGCTTTCGCATTCTGTTCTTGTTTTTCCATTCCCTAACTTTCTTTGCTTTCTTGCTGTCATCTGCTTTTTCCGAGGCATCTTCGTCATTAGTCTTCTGATGCTGTCAATTCCTATGCCCAGCCCTTCTTTCGTCTGGAAGTTACTTTTCCCACTACTGTCTTCATCCTGGGCAGCTTTGATTTTTGCACTTTCCACTGTATCTTCAATATGGCTCTCGAAAGCCTGATCATCTCCTTTTTGTATTTTGAAAGGCAGTGGGATCTCTTCTTCTTGTTCTTGGATAGCAGCTTCAAAAAATCTTCCTTCTGCTGACAACATGCTGCTAGGAAAGACCCTTGATCCTTGTTCAAATATTTGCAAGAAATACACATGAGGATCATGAGATGATACCTGGTCAAAAGTGTTTGGCAAGCAAGCTTCAACCAGGATTTTATCTCCTTTCACTGGATCAAGAAGAAGACTCTTTTGAGAGAGAGAATCTCCTTCATTCTCCAAACTGGAGGACTTATTGCATACTGGAGCTGAGTCCTTTTGGAGCTCTGGTATATTCTGCTCTGCTGTGCTGAGCTCTATGAAAAAATTTATGCATTCTTGAGTAGGGGCTTGCCCCATTATTTCCTCTTTTTCAAGAGAAAGCTCGTTGTTTTATCTTGCTCAAGAATCTCTTCTTGGCTCTCCTCCCCTCCTTCCTGTATTGAATCACATTTTTTCAACATAATCTCCAGCAACCTGATTTCTTCGTTCCACGGATTAAAGTCTTCCCTCAAGTTTCCTTCCTCCTTTCTTGAAAAGGAAAGCTGCTGGCTTCCAGTCTCGCTGATGGTCTGTGTTAAAGAAAAATGAGGATCCAAGAAATCTTCATCTGTTATTATACTATCATGGCTCTCCTCATCCGTATCATAGATGGGCTGACTGGTTTCATTACTATTCTGAGATTGCTGGCCCTGACTTTCCTCCCATGGGTCTACTGATGATGGTTCTGCAGACTCAACTTCTCTCTGGAAAAAATCATCATCAAATAAATCAGAACTAGGAAAGTCGCAGTCATAAGCAATGTCACCAATCAAACCTGCTGGATTCTCAGCAGGTCCTTCTTCATCTTGATCCTCAGAGGAGTTTCCAGGATCCAAATTATCAAACTCAAGTGACGAATGGGCAAGAGTAGGTGTCCTATAGAAAATTTCTGAGGCAGGCTGCTGATTTGACATCTGATCAACCTCTTCTTCTATCAAAAGAGGTAATTGTTTTGTATTTCTTTGTGCAGAAGAATAGCAGCTCTCTTTTTCTTGTACTAGCTGATTGGGAGGCAGGATGTTCTCTTGAGCCTCTTCTTTTACATCGGATTCTGCCTCTTCTATGTGGTTTCTTGCTTCCTCGAGGCAGCGCTCCCTATTTTCCATGGCTATCAGATCGTGATACTCTCTGATCAGCATAATACAGGATGTAGGTAAGCAATCAGGCGGTTTCTGATCACTTTCTTCCTCATCTTCCATAGGTTTTAAAGCATCATACATGTCTTGCTCATTTTCTGCGTCTTGGGCTTGTTCTTGTGATTGCAAGAGTTTGATCTCAGCTTCGTATCTTTCAATCATCACTCTTAGAAGGATTTTCAAGCACGGCTGCAACCTGATGAGAAGGGTGATCCGGGGAAGGTCCTCCACTTCCCGTTTTTGCTAAGCCACGTGGACTAATATCTCTTCCACTCGCTATAAAATAAAAAATTCGAATGCATTTTGCAAGCTACTTCCGTAGTCTTCCACCGTTGGAGTCGGGATTTTCTACTGAGATTTCTTGAGAAGAAGAAGGATAATCTTCAACAGAATATTCAGGATTTTCAACACGAGCTGGCTTCTTCTCATTCCAAACTTTTCTGTGAATGATCTTCTCCGGGTCAGAGACAGGTGTTTTCGGCTGTGAGGTATCTGACCTCAAATGGGGCTTCCGGGAAGCCAAGACTTCCAATAAAATTTATCAAATAAAGACCAGTGGAGTCGCCAAGGTGAGAGATACGCAACTCTTCAACTCTCTGTGCTCACCTGATTAGAGAGTGAAAACAATTTGTCGAGACCCAGGGAAACTGATATTCTTGAATTCGTTCCCCGGCAACGGCGCCAGAAAGATGTTGTGGATGATTTTTTCACCCTCCTAGAGACAGCCTAGAGTTGCCATAGACCAGTGCCTAGGACATCTTAATATAGCAAGGAGCCCTTTATAGTTTGGGTTGTCAGTCCAAGAACTCACTTACTATCTCTTGTTTAATCAAGGAAATTAGTTTTGAATGGGACCAATCTCTCTCAGAAGCTGACACAAAGATAAGAATAATGTAGGAACATCATGTAAAACTTCAGCATGAAAGCATCAGACAGTTAAGAGACCGCTTACTGTAAAGATATATCACAGAAATCAGATATCAGGAAGTGAGTGCAGTGAGGAAACATAAGAAGATATTAGCTGGCATGAGACTGATACCCAGATACACAACATAACCATATAAGGGCGCACCAATTTACGAATCCTTATATGACAATGGCGTTTTAAAAGCACCCTCCTCAAGAAACTAATATAGCAGAAAATATGGAAAGAGTGAACATGGAACAGTATACCATGACTAGGCCTATTTAAAGCACTTGACTAATTCCAGAAAGGGCATCAACGAGGATGAATCCTTAATGCAAACTAGTGAGCCACTCGCATTCTAGAACATGATACAAGAAGATAATGAGCATGAAAGAGATATTGTATTAACACATGAGAGACATTACATACTGTGAGATAACAAAGACCAGAATCCTCATTACAGTTATAACCCCTCCTCACTGAGACCCTACGGGCTCTGAAGCTTCATACAGAAATATTACAAAAATGTATACATAAGTCTTCTCGCTGCACAGTTTGCTGATAGAAATCTGGAACCCTTACAATGTCTTCTTTTTCGGTCTTTATAGGAATGATGGAGAATTCTAGAGGAGGAGGTAGCTGAAACACAATTAATGACTCAATTTGAATAAAATAGCGGAAAACATTCGCGCCCTCCCTATGAATGACTGACTATAATTAAATGTACTTTACAATCTGTATTCAGAAATAAATGCTGGGAGATTAAAATCCCTTATATACAAGACACAGGTAATAAAATATATACATCGTGCTGCCTGTAGCCGAGGGAAAATCTGCTGCTGTAAGAGACTTGAGATAATCTGCGTTCCTGTACTGTACTCTCGGCCCTTAGCTTTGAATTTTAATTCTGGATCTTAAATGCGGGGCGAATTTCTCTGGAGGGTTCTGAGAATCCATATTTATGTCTTCTTTAATGGCGGTCATTTCTCACGCCTACCCTCAGCTTCTTCATTAAATTTTACCCATGGAAAATCGTCTTTAATGAGCCCCAAACCTTTGTAACAGCGGCAGCGGATGAAAACGTCCTTCCGTTATATCAAAACCTGCAAAACCCACAAAATATTAGAAAAAACCGACATAAATGGAGGCGGGGACAATGGGTACATGGTCGACCAGGAGAAATACACAGGATGGCGGAAGAAGGACATTGGAGACTCTGATTGAACGAAGAGACTGTGAAGTTTTCACGCAAACTGTTTAGTCGCGGGAAACGAATAAAATGGAGAATATGAGCGAAAACACGCGCACAAACACGCACACACACACACACACACACACACACACACACACACACACATATATATATATATATATATGACAGGGAAAGTTATGTTGGACGCACGGGAACAACACACGTGGAGGTACCGGGGAACAGGTGGAAAAATGATGTGGTAGAGTCAACGGGTGGAAGTGGGTGAGAGCGACACGGTGGCGGGCCATAGGACAATGTAGACATATGTTAATGAGCGAGCATGAATGAACGGGGCAAAGGTTCATAACATAAACATTGAAATATGACACATAACCGGAACATATGAATGGTGGAGGAGGAACACGGCGCACACTTGGAAATTATGATGACACGACCGCAGGAGGTGGGACCCAATTCGGAAATCGCAATCGCAAAGCGGATCGGGAAGACCGGGGTGGAACATTTCGGAAGTTTCGATTGCGATTGAGGGCAGGACTGCGATTGACTCAGGACCGTTAGATCTCAAAACAAGACCAATGGCTAAACTTGCATCGGAGGGCAATGTGGGGGTTTACCACTGGTTCTCTGCGTGCGGGCCCCTCCCTATGAAACATTCACCGCTCCGTTGATTCGGACTTCGATCGGACGGCCGCCATCGCGCCCGATCGTTAAAACAATAGGCCCCTTTTGTTTTTAGCTTGCGGTCTCTAGCCTCAAGTCATGTGATGACGACGGGGGGGGGGGGCTAAGGCCTTGGGGCTTTGGTCCAATATAATTTAAATAGAGGGTTTTTAACATTTGGACAGTGTATTTCGGAGCGGAAAAGGTGGTGATGAGCACGATATGGAGATTTTGATCGCGAAGGATGCTTGTAGCAAATTTTAATGGGACCTATGGTCAAAATTTAAATGGAGGAGGGAATATGTACAACAGGATGAACAGAGGAAGAAAGGATTTCGTTCTGGATGTACAACTGCGTGTTAAACAACTCCATTATAATATGCAGGCTACAGGAATTACCAAGTATAAATTATCCAAAGAGTGAGATTATGTTGTGAATAAGAATACAAACCCCAGAAGGAATGGGAAAATTCCCGGGATAAATAAATATCAATACTTATTAAAAAAAGGAACGGACCAATACAGTCAAATATTCCGGTATACAATTCGTAAAACCCAGAAAGGATAGAAATGTATAAGAAGTAGAGGAAATTGAAAATGGGCATTATAAATTGTAAAACAATGAGAAATACAACGCGAAATACCTGGACTGGTATTAGTGTGGTTCAGCGATTATCCAAAGCTCTTCACCATGAGGAACAATGTCAATGTCGTAATTTTGGCCAAACCATCGAAATTAGTTCAAATAAAACTAGAAATTTTAACAGAGGAACCTAGAAAAACTGATTTGAAAGAAAGATTTAGAACTTGTGTTTCTTACCAAGATGAATAGCAAGAGTAACTCCTACTGGTAAGACATAATATTTTCGCTACATCCCAAATTGTTCAGCGTCCTCAAGGAGCCTAAATCAGGTCCGAGAAGAAGAGTCAAGTGAAAAAACGATTTTCATTAACAAAATGCAAAATAGTGACAGTTAGCTCTGCTCCAAAAATGCCGAGGATGGAAATAATAACCAATCAAATGAAAACGGTTTAAATCATAAACATAAAGGGATGTCTAAACCCTAGATTTTCGTTTGATCATATCCCTCCACGTGTAGGAGATCCAAAGTTTGAAGAATTTCCCGCGGATCAACGAGTTTTCCAAAAACTGAAGAGCCATGTGAGTTGTATCAATTCTTAAATGAAGGTAGATCCAAAGAAATCTCATTAATGTGTGGTTTGGTAAGAGTTAATACGGTGGAGGAATGGCATTAATGCTACATTACAGGTCAACCATAATGTGTCAAGAGCAAAACCATAGAAAACATCACAAGTGTTATACAGTGGAGCATAAATCAAATCTAATGTGCCATAGATGTTGTGTAGTTATGAGTATAATTGCAGACAGAACTTGAATTATGGGTGGAGGGAGTAAAGTACAACGAGATCTTAAATTTTCATATAAATTCGATGAGTGATGCACATGCGTTAAAAGACAAAATATAATATATTAAAGTGATTCCATGTAATATATTAAAGTGGGTAATAAACCATTGAAGTGGGTCACAAAAGTCCAACTCGAATTTAATATATGTAGAACCGTGGAATAAAAGTTTGAATATCTATTGTAAACAATGTTCTTAAGTAGTTACTCCTTATAACCAATGTGGGGTGTGGTTCATTAAATATATGCATGGGTCTGAACAGATATATATATATATATATATATATCTGTGTGTGTGTGTGTGTGTGTGTGTGTGTGTGTGTGTGTGTGTGAGAGAGAGAGATAGTTTAAGGTAAAAGCTAAAATTATGTATATTAGGATAATTAGAGAGATAGTTTCCTAATGTAGAGTTGGTTAGGTTAATGCCCATGCGGTGGGGGAATTAGTAATAGAGAATTTATTTATAGTAAATAAGTAATATGGAAAAGATGAGGGGTGGATAATAGTAAAAAGGGGGATTCCACTATATAACCATATTTCCATGAGATAATAGAGAAGATTTTATTGGAGATATAAAGCCTGAAATGAAATGATAAGTTGGAAAATTAGTTGCAAGAGTAAAGGTCACCAGATGACCAGAGGTACGAGTATATGTAAACCTGGTTAAACAAATCACATTGACCCATAAGTGTTAAATGACAAAGTGTTGATAGAAGTGAATAACTGTAGCAAGTTATTGCGTGTGATTAGTTTATAGTTTAAAGTCTATAAATAGAAAAAACAAATTGGCAAAATGGAGGTGTTACATTTTCACCACACTTAATTTTGAAAATGAAGAAAACTAAGATGCAAATGTTAAATTACTGATTCAATTACACTTTTTAGAACGAGGACTCAAAAACAAAATTCATCCAAGACATCAATGAATTAAACAAAACAAGTTTGCAAGTGATCAAACGATAAGAACAATGAAAAATCAAAACCAATCCTTATCAATGGAAAAAAACACAAATTCAAACTAAATGGGGGTTTTAGATAGACCACAAGATAGTCAATACTCAAGGAAGCTCAGCAGGAAGTAGGCTGATGAAAGAGGGGTTCAGGAACCAAGGAAACAATTGTGCAAAAATAGGTACCAACACTAGTGAAGAGAGGGCACCAGTGCTTTGCAATGCTGGGACAGAGTGGTCCAGGGAGAGGTGCAATGCGATGTCAAAGGCATTAGGGGAGCATTGTGCCTAGGAAAGAGGATTCCGACACAAAAATTGCAAAAGAGGTTGAATGAAGCCACTTCCTAAGTCCGTTGTTTGTTTGATTATGCAATAAATGTCTGTCAAGGAAGTAATCAAACAAAAAGGACAAGGAAAACCACCAAGGGAATACTTCGTTCCCCAGTATGGTCACCAATTTGTTATACGAGGTTTACCATTGTGGAAAAAGTTGTCGCCCCTTGGTTTTGTGGTCAACCTAGAGAAATAGAGAGACAAGGAACTCAATTATTTTCATTAAAGTGAATATATGACAGAGTAAGTCCTACCTGGAATCTGTCGCACACTTCACTCCTTCTTTAGCTTGGAAGCTCCAATTCCAGCTCCAATTTCAAAAAATAGATCTTGCACGGTTAGGTAACACAAGCCAAGAAACTACGAGATGTATGAAATATCATTTAAATAGTGTATTCAATGGATAAACATGGTACTGAAATAATTGAAATAGCGACATCAAATATAGGAAAACAAAGATTTATTTGCATTAATATAAATGGAATGAAATTACAACCATAAGTGGCAGTTGATCTTGTAGAAGAGCTCCTCCAAGTTGTTAAATCATCCTTTCCTTCTCACAATATGCACCTCCAGTCACCATATGCATGAGATGATAACTACTTACTGCAGCAACATAAGGGCATAATCACTCTCCAAATCCAACCATTACCTCTTGCATACGAGAGGGTAAATATATATAATAGTTGGGTAAGTTGGGAGTTCTTATCCAATTACCATTCTAAGGTTATAGATCCACCTTTGATGGAGGGAAAGGATCAAAGGATAAGTGGTGAAAATTCCAAAGTAGGGTAGGATAGGATCCCCAATGCTAATCGGAGTTAAGCAGTTGAAACAAATTCCGGAAACTCCTAGAAGTTGAAGCTTCCAGAATCCTGATCATTCTCCTGAAATTCTAGAACCAACACGGGTGAAAAGGAGAGCAAACTACTAGCGACCAATGTTGGCCACAATGGAGCAACCTGTAGGTGGTCACAACCTAGTAGGCTTGCAGGGAGCATTGGTCCTAAAACTAGATCATATAGGGAAATTTAGTGTTGAAATTTTGAGGGATGAAAGGTACATGCTTAGGGATTTGTGCAAGATGATGAAAAAGGGAATAGGATGTTGATTGATCCCATTAGGAGGATCACGTGGTTGGATGTGACAAAATGGCCTATAACAGAGACAACATGGGCTCTAGATCATTGTGCTGGTGAATTGGTGGAGATAATGCTTGTTTCAGTTCCCCATAAGGTTTTTATAGGTGGAACCCTGTGTGCTTTGGATACCTGATGTGTTTAACAGGTGGAGACATTGGGTGATTTGGACTCCTGGTTTATAGGTGGAGACAATCTATGCTCAGGATTCTTATGTGATGTGGTTGAATTGTATTGTTGTGGATTCCCTTTAACACTTAACTTCTTAGATTTTGAATGTCACTTGGGGATGGTCAGCTACAAGAAATATTTAAATGTATCTAGCCTATGGTTTGGTAGAGAGTTGGACTTTTCCCTTAGTTGTTAGTCATTTAAGTAAACAAAATAATTATCTATACATGTACACATGTTACACTATCAATGATCAATGATATTGTTATGAGTTATGACAATGGATATATCAACACAGATTGTTAATTGATGTGTTATTCCTATTTCTCTAGAATGATATTTTTATTTTAATTATTCTCATGGTTATGAGGGACTTTCAGGTCCTTGTGGTTGATGATACTTTCCTGAGATGTAGATTTATTTGCATGGTATTGGATGACTACTTGATGTGCTCAACTAACTACTATAGTGTGTGAATTCTATTATTTGGCATGGTCATGGATATTTGATTGTTTAATATTGTTGATGGTCTTTCATGGTAAAGGGTTGAGAATGATACAATGTATATTCAATAAATGGATCTGATATTATTGTGTGGGATACATTCTAGGGTAGGGAATGTTTTTCATGTTTTTTTTATTTGAGTTGCATAGTGAGGCCATGGATTATCTTGTTTATGTATATGTTAATATGAAAGTTGTTAGTTTTATTCATGTATTAACCCTATGCACAATATTTGGATTGTTGGTGTGGAATGAGGGTTTCATTCCTATGGTTATCAATGTTCTAAGAAATTACACTAAGATTCAATGCAAGCCACGGAAAATTCCATAAAATATCTCAGAATTTCTAATTATGAGCATTGTATAAATTGGGCTTATATCCAAGTCTGGATAAACTTATAGGAGGAATTTGTATATAGCCTAGATGCATTGTGGAACTAGTAGATGTATTTGGGAATCTAAGCATATGACTAGATTAAACTAGTGCATTTTTTGGAAGTGAGGTATTTATAATTACTCTGGATATGTCACGAAGGAAGTAAACAAAGGTGATATTTGTGGTGGGGCCCGTTTGGAAGCTCAAAATATTGGAGTCAAATATACCTACAAGCTATATTTTGTATGAAATCTTCAGTAGGGCCCGCTTGGAAAATGTTTGGCATGAGGTTCGATCATTTTTCAATTTGTGAATGGTCTTAGGAGTTTATGATAACTTAGTGTGCAGGAATGGTGCAAATCATGGAGCTTCGGAAGTGGGATAAGGCCTGATACATGTAGGGCCAGATGTGAGCCACATCTGGATATGTTTATGGAAAAGTGGTATTCAGGGAATCTGGGGTCCTATGGATTTTTCCATAGTGAAAATTATGTGTATAAATGGTTAACACTTAGAACCAAATAGAAAGGAATTCAAAATTTGCATGAAGAGGTCGGGCCATGTGGGACTCATGAGCTAGGATGATATGATAAGCACAATGAATTTATTTTTAAGACCATGTGGGCACCATGTGGGTGTAAAAAATTAATTGAAGGATCACCTAGGATGACACATGGTTTCCAAGTGGTTGTGACCTGCTTGTCTGGAAATGATTAATTAAGAAATATTTGGAGGGGCATACATTTCAATCCAAGATTCAGATTGAGGTAAAATTTATATCGATAGAAATATCTCAATGAGCTTAATGTGATTGTGTTTTCCAAGTTAAATTATGCAAATTTTGGTAATGAAGGATTTTTTTAATCCCATTTCCTTAGTGATATAGTCGAGGTCAAGTTAGTTGAAAGTAACACCTCCCATCAGTCTGGGAAGACTAAAGGGGTGGGAGGGAGCATTAAAAAATATCTCAAAGGGGAATTATACTATTATCACAACATTTGATACTTATGTAGACCTTTAATTAGATGGGGGTCACGTTGCAACATAAAAAAATTACAATCATTCACTTCAACAATCCTTTGTATCCCTGTCAAATTATATAAAATAAGTGGGACTCTCTCCAAACTCAAATTATCTCTATACTCCATAGGAAAATTTGAATCCCTTTGATGTATACTAGAGAAAAAATTTAATGGAGTTGACATACCCTCCAAAATAAACACTTTTTATGTGGCTCCTTCTTTGCAACAATTCTCCTACTTGGGATCATTTTTAGAAGCTTTTACTTCATATCCCTACCAAATGTATTTTGTGCTCATAGGAAGTTAAATGTTTTAGTCAATTATCTATTCATTACGACTTCATTAAAGAATTTTGAGTCAAAAATTTTAATATTTAAGAGTAGTCATGTGTTTAACAAGGACCTACGATTAAATAAGGCCTAAAATTGTGTTTTCATCACATCACACAATACAATAAAAACACAAAGCCCTTCCTCTCATAGTAATATGGAGGTTTGGGGTTTGGTTAGATAAAAATCGTGATATTTTTTATAACTATGTTCCCTCCTTCCTTAATACTACAGTTCAAATCCCATCTAGTATGGATTATTTTTTATCTATCTAGGTTTTTCAACAACAACCTCTACATCCTAATATAAATATCTAATTTGACTCACCATGGGATTTTTTTTATGGGAAAGATCATGGAAATTACCACTTGGGGGAGGTATAAGGAAGTAATTTTTCTCTCTCCCTCCCATAACATTTCCTTTTCAGTAAATATAGGCTCATACACAAACAATTTTATACAACTAAGTGATCTAAAACTATTACTTCATCTTATATAAGAGCAGGGAACAACACATTTACTCGTCTATGAAGATTATTTTATTTTCATAAGTTGGATAAAAGGGTTATAAAAAATAATCCACCCAACCCCTCTCACATAAGGACATGAATCATAAAGCAAAGAACCTCTAAAAGGCTACCGTGGACATGAACAACAACACTTGGAAATTTACAACTAGTGAGGAAGGCCACCAAACAAATATATTCTTGACTCTTAGTCCTAGCCAAACCATAACATGTCATAAGAAAAGTAGAAAGTGCATGTATTTGTATATAAGAAGTTTATATAGTCATTTTTAGAATATAAATATATTTTTACAACAAATGTATAATGATATATTTTGAGTTCATCAAACTCTATTTCCTATTCTTTTAGATATTTTCCTAGTTAAATTTTATAGTATAGTTATTAGGGTTTTGGTTCCCAATTTTAAATGGGGGGAATTTTAGGGGAATAATTTAGCAACTGGGCTATATTAGTTGCTAAATTTTTTACATTTTCTAAAAACAATATTGCCCAATTTGGTTAAGAATTCTCCTATTTTTTACATATATATGATTAAATGGATGATATTAGCCAAAAATTTTGCAATTTTAATAGTAAATTATATGTTTTTTATTGAATATTCACCGACATTCTATATTTATGAATTTTCAAACAAGAAGACTAGTGTAAAATATTATATATAGGAAAATATTTAAATTTTTAATATATATATATATATATATATATTCATGTCAATTGAGTGAGTTCAAAATGGTCCCTGAGCGGAATAGTTTTATCCTCCTCACCAAGTTCTAAGTATCATAAGTTGGCGTGTTTACTCTCTTGAGTGAGCCTATATTGAGGTTTGACCTAGTACCAACAAAGTCTCTCTTACCTTTGGTCTAGGAGAGAGGTCAACTTTATTCTGTGAGCAAAGGTAATGTGCAAAGTTGATTTTAGCTTGTGTGGTTGGGTAAAATAGTTATTATCCTCCCCAACAAGGTTCAAGTCTTCTGAATTGGAATTTGTAAGTAAATAAAAAATATAAGGTGCAATATAAGTAATATAAAAAATGTTATGGTCATGGGGCTTTAGAGCATTGGATTGACGGTGAATGGCTACACAATTTATTGTACCAATAGTTTTTTAATTAAATTATTGAATATGAATATATATATATATATATATATATATAGCTTCTGTCATTGAACATGTTTGATTTCTAAAGCTAAAATATTAAAAAAACAATTAAATATTTATTGAAGTATATTTCATTTTTCATACACAAGTTATAATTTAAATTATTAAACATCCAAAAAATAAATAAATGTTATTTAACTATGTGAACACATTTTACCAAAATAAATTATCAATTAAACCAACAATGCCTATCATTATGGTTGAAACTTATTTAGTATATAAATATGTAACATACCCTGAAAACCTCACATGAAAATGCATGGAGTTCAAATTTTTTTTAAACAATTTACCTACAGGTAACTATCCAAATTACTAATCTAGACTCCTCATTAACCATTATATATAATATTCATCATTACATAGAGTAACTTTAGTATAGAAATAGTAAGTTACATAACCATTAATAACCACTATTGTCACATATTGACTTTAACTTTCTGATGTAACCTTGCATCATTTTCATGATTCCTTTAAGTAGATTAGTTAATCACACACATGATATTATGAAAAACTACTAATGCAAGGAATCCACAACATAAAAGTAGCACAATAGACAATGCCATCATTAGACACCGATATATCCTGGAAACCCTGTAGGGTTAAAACCAACAAATGTTTAATTTTATTATTAAACTCCCATGAGGCTATTCACCACTCACTCATTAGCTTATAAGGGAGTCCATATCTTAACCATTTTCATAAAATATTACAAGAAAATGTCATTTGAATAAAAAATATCTATCTTAAATCTATTACAATCATCATGATATCCTTTACCCACAATTATTCAATATTTATATTTTTTATGCCTGGTTCTTCCTTTAGTGGACCATCTTGTAGCTCACACTCATTTTAATTTACCAATAATTCTTTATCTGCCACCATGTTAAACCCAATTATATCCTTTGCACAAGTCACCATCCTTTCCTGCCATTTTTATCGCCATCATACATTGATATCACGATTACCTAAAATATTAATCAACCAATCCATAAATCTATACTAGTGATGCTTCACCATCTATTCATGTACATTCATTAATTGCAAGCAAAATATCACAACATGCTTCCTTTAACAAGACTGCATATGCGCTAGTTATAATCATGTAGCCATCAAAGCATGCCTATAAAATAATACCACATTAACTAATATTTCCCTCGCATAAGCACACATTCTTGAATGATAAATCACTACAACTATCTAGACAATCCTTTAAAGGAAACTAATGCATCAATTTTGATCTTCGTGCATGCTAATTACATAAACATTATAAAAATAACTAACCCTTCAACTATTAATTTTGGTAAATGAAAATACGTAAAGAAATCTAACACAATGAATGTTGTTCCTATGCATGCAAATGGATATAGTTTCCAAAAGAATTTTCCCAAAATAATTCTTAACATAATAGATCATGAAAACACATGTTTCTTTTCAAGGAAATATAGAATAATAGGGCATGCAAAATATGTTTTCTTTTCCATAAAATTAATGCAATAAATCATACAAATACATCTCTTCTTTTCCAAACATTACCCATATATATATTCCATGAAAACCAACACATTACGATGGTTTTTGTTCATGTAATCCATCTTATTTCCCAAATAATATTTTCCAATGTATGCTAACACAACATGTTATCATTTCCCACATACAAATGTATATTCTTTCCAACGAAAGATAATATAAATATTGCATGCATATACATGCTCTTATTCCAAAAGAAACTAGTATAATAGTTATGATAACATAAAATTAATCACATATAGTTTTTCTTAAGAAATATAGTTCAATAGTTATTCTATCAATGAAAAGAACATATATCTATAACACAATGACTATTCTTTGTGCATGCAAGAGCTTAACATAATAACTCTTCTTTAATGTACACAACACATATTCTCTTCTCTAGAATTATACCATCATTAGCTATTATTTTTTATGTAACAAATACATACTTATTTTTTTTTTAAAGGAAGTAAATATAACCTCAATTTTCTATCTTTCTGCATGTAAGTTTCTCATGCTTCTCTCTTCAAGAAATTACCATAGATAACCATATTTTATGCATAAAACCCAGGAAACAATAACAAGGTTAAATTAACGTTTTTTGCGGTGCCTAAATCAGGAAATTAACACAATTCATCTAGCCATGCAATCTTTATAAGAGATTATTCTTTTCAAGAAAATTAGCATGATAACTTTGTTTATCTACACATAAAAACATATTTTCTATATCGCAATGATTGCCCTTTTGTGTATGAAACATGTGTTTTTGTTCTAACACAGTGACCCTAAATTCAAACCACATAATGTTTTCAAGAAACTAGCATGCATTCTTGTTCTTGTATGAACAAGGTTCATATGCATATTTTAAGAAAACAATCTTTAATTTTCATCAATTCATGCACAAAAATCGTATGCAAGTATTTTTTCATTCAAATCCTTGCAGTATTTAGTTAAAAAATATGGGTAATATATGCATACCGGTTCATGAAAACCCTTCCAAGAAAGTTAATCTAATAAAAATTTCTCCTTTCAAAGATTCTGATAATGTATGACATAAAGTCAATTCACTTTAATGTTTTGTTTTCAAGAATTAACATAGAAATTTCTTTTAATAATTCCAATATAATGGATATTATTAATGTGCACCTATTTCTATTAAGATTCTATAGGATTCATGCTAATATCTCCGAGGAAATTAATAATCTAATTTTTCTCATAATTTCCTCACAATATTTTCTTTAATGAAATAAATTATTTTATCTCTTTTCATAAGAAAAGTTTTCATACACCCCTTTCATGAAAAATATCATTATTTCTTTAATATTTTTGTGTGAAGGTTTCATGTGTGTTTTATTTCCAAGAAATATAAATCCAATGTTGTTCCTTCTATAGATTCAAGTGCATATTTATTTTCTGAGAAAATCTAACACACTAAATTTTATTTTCATGCATATAAGTGTTTCTTTCTCAATAAAACTTGGAAAAATCATTATTAACTTTGTTCAATAAGCATGTATTCATTTTTCAAAATAACCTATTAAAATAAAATCACACATTCTTTTCAAGAAGCTTGACTACTTTTCCTTTTATGTAGATAATTCTCATTTAATGTTTTTCATGAACAAACACAATTCTCTAAATTTCTATATGCAAGGTTTTGTGCTTTCTAACCCATGTTTATGCATAAAAAAAAATATAGGAAAATATTTTAAGACAACAACCAAGTTGACTTAACTTCTAGTCAAGTAAATTATGCAATTCCACACAATTAATTTAGCCATGAAATCTTTTAATAATTCTATGTTCATAACACTTATATTTTCTTTCAAGAATATTTCCTTTGTTTTCATAGTATTCCACCTCCATATACAATTATTTGCTCGCAATGTCTCTTCAAATTCATTTGCAAGTTGTCTCCTCCATATAAGGTTTTTTTTTCCTCCGCTAAACTCCACATTCATTCCCCTTTTCTCATACATTCCTTAAATTAAGTTATACGAGAATTAAAAGTAGATTTTAACTAATTTTTTGTATTTTTGTTACACTTAAATTTGTCACCATGACATTTTAGTCTCCCTTAGAAGTCTATAATATCAAAGTTCCTAAAGTCAAGCCTTGAAATTAAGAGAAAAGTCCATAAAAGTCTTAAAAACTTTGGTACCGCATTTTCTCTTAGTATTATCTGCGGTGCCGCACCTTTTGGCTATAAATCCTGCGAAGCCAAACACACTGTTTATTCATTAAGGGTGCGGACCCCTGTAAAAGATAAAAAAAGGCGCAAGTAAAATCTAGAAGCTTAGTTTCAGTCATTTTTGGAAGCTTCTAGAAACATTCTTGCGGTGGAAAGTCCGCTCTTTTCAGGTTCATGTATCCCATCCATTAAGGAGCTAACCCCTTGATGTAAGGAACTAATCCCTTTGAAGGAAGATTCAATCCCTTCTTATATGGAGCTCTAACTTCCTCTCTTTCACTATAAAAAGAGGCATAGGGAAGCCTCAAGGGGTTACAATTGATGAGTTCAAGCTTTAGTATTATTGGAGGTGAAATGCTGTTGAAACTTAGACCCTTTTAGCTGAGATTTCATGTGGGAAAGATCACATACCTGTATGTATCTAGGTTGGAAGAGTGCAAGGCTAGTCAGAGTAAAGGAAACACCTGTTCCGGACCCCAGGAAGGCCTGTATGACATCAAGGCGAACATGGTTGTAAGGCTCTTCTTTATTTAAGTTAATACAAATAAGTCTGTTTTTCTCAATAAGCTGTCAATTGATTGGTTTATTTTATGGATTCCTTGATCACCATAATATATATGATTTATGAATATATTCTATTCAGGTGCTATTTGATGTTTGCTTGTTTGTAATTACAGATCTTCGAAGGCAACTCTTTCGGGCAACTGAAGGACTACTACTACAAACAAGCATTGGATCGAAGGTAAGATCGTTAAAGCCTTTATAGTATTTAATTATGAATCGCAATATATCTAGATAAATATAGTTTTATTTGTCCATTTGTTGCTAGCTGTCCGTAGGACACTTGGGAGATCTGTTTTGTCTGCAAGAACGACTTATCCGTCCAAACTAGTGTTGGGAAAAATACTGAGACGGGGGGGTGAATCAATATTTAGAGATGACAATAAAAATTTGTCTCTGAAATCTTTTTATGCATTTAATTCTTTACATAAATTATTGCATCATTCATTCATCAGAAGATTAGTAGGCCATAAGCATGTACAGTAATAACAGAATGAACCATCACACATAAGCAACACACATGAACACCAGTATTTAAGGTGGAAACCCAATTTGGGAGAAAACCACCGCTGTTGTCGTCTCTGTCTTCAATATTTATTATAAAGAAAACTTCTTACAATTTTGGACTGGTGCAGACTTATACCAGCACGCATGCATCCACCTGCAGAAGGCTACAACCTTCTCTCCTTTACCAGTCTCTCTTGGAAGGGAGCTACAACCCCCTGCTCTCGTTTACCAGCTACCACTGGAAGGGAGCTACAACCCCCTCACTGAAGGCTTCGACCCTCAGCACCATTGCGGACCACGTTTCATCAATTTTCATACTGGATCTAACAGCTTCCACACAACATACCTTGCAGGCCACCAGATTTATTCATTTTCTTCAGTAGACTCGCACCAGTTATTCATGATTTCGTCATTCGATCAAACCAGAGATTCATCAGATCATTATTTCCATGGGTGCATCATAGATTCAAATTTATCAATTAAGAACAGAGTTCGTCCATGCAGGTATTCCTTAGAGGAATTTATTCATTCACCACCCTTACGCATGCACACCTTGTACTCTATTTCTCTTCTCCTTATATAGTTTTTCCTTTAGTAAAACCATGAGTCAAAACCACGAACCGCTGATGGTTTTCTTTCTTTTATTGGAATTTTATTTATCAAATTCGTGGAATTTGATAAATAAACATTATTCACAACCTTTCGGACCCTTTAATAATATTTAATCTTCGACTTGGGGGTTGAGATCCGGCATAACACAACGACGACGTATATTGAACCAATAATGTGAAGGGAAATCGGGTCCCACACCCTTAAAACACGACATAAGACTTTGGGTAAAAAAACCGCAAACCTCAACATATGCGTATGGGCCCCCAATGTTTAACGGTCATTTCCAATCGACGGTTGTAATCGTGTCACGCCGCCTCACTTGATCGGACGGATATCGCTCGATGAAGATGCTCGAACAATAACGTGCGATGGCCCGCCGTACTTTGGTTAACCTTCGTGCATCTTTATCAAACGACCACCGTTCGATGGCTCCTTCCCAGATCAACGGCTTGTATCGATATCGCTGGGCATCCTGGGTCGAACAATAACGCGCGATGGCGCGCAGTGACAAGCGGTTTTCCGTGGGTCCACCTCGCCACATGTCGAATGATCTATGGAATCGCTCCCAACTCCTCAAATATCGCTCACTCCACATAGGTGGTGCGATGAAAATCATAACCCGCCTTGCCGCATGACGTCATTGCGGAGGCTCCTGGAGTACAGTGGAAAACTTTGTCATGCCCCCCCGCAATGAATCTACACCGTTCATCGGTGTTTATCCCGCGGTCAAACAGGTCAACTGCGGGGGCACCTGTAGTACGGCAACAATCTTTGGCATGCCCCCCCGCAATGAGTCTTTACTGCCTTCAAGGTTCCGCTCATCTATTCCATTAATCTGCGCCACCTCCCAATATTTCGACAGAGTTAAAGTGTCTCTGTGACTCCAATCTGTCTGCGGGACATGCAGGCTCAAGGGTTCCGGGAATACACTTTCACATAGGATTTAACAGTCCTCACGCGGACCTTTCTTGCTCACTCCAAGGTCAAGTCATTGTGATATTAATTCCAACATATTCAATTGCTTCTGGTTCGACCACTTGCATTCATCCTTGTTACAATTACTCAACAACACCAAATTCCTTCTTGTATGCAAGGCATTTCTACGACCCTTCACACACAGTTTCTTACTCAAATCAAAGCTCCTTCTCATAGAATTTTGGTCAACATTATTCATGTCATACTGAACACATTCAGTCTAATAATCTGCATGTATAGAGCTGCTGAGGGTTTTCTGAGTTCTTCATACAGTCATTATCTGCATCCTTTGTCAGAGAGTTGCCATCAAGGACAACACATTGCATCATATTGCCAACAATCTCCCCCTTTGGACTTGATGGCAACCATGATGGTGTTTGATCACCACAACATGGATTATAACCATTATTCAAACACCATGATACTCTCCCCCTTTGACATCAAGGGCAAAGGGCAGATCAAAACCAAAATACCGACAAATCCATGCTCCCCCTGAGGTCATGTTGCATCTTCAAAAATGACTTATACAAACAAGATCAAAGATGAGATCAGACTACAATAATTAATTGGAATGCCAACAATGCGTCCTTTCCATATGACCAATGCTCCCCCTTAGCTTGTTCATCCTGAACACTTCCAACATCAAATCATCAAGATATCTTCATCAAAAACATCAGAGAATGAAACAGGATTGTGAGAACAGGAACACCACCAGAGATACCAAACAGCACCGCAGCTGTGCTGAAGAATGCTGACCCAGAGAAATTTGTCAGCAACCACCCATACGTGGTTTTCTGTCCTTCAAGAAATCCGCGTATCCAATTTAATCTCCTGTATTTAAGTAGATCTAATCTTCTGCATGGCAGAGACTACTCCCAACTTTTGTCTGAGATATTCGAACGCTTCCCTGGGTAAAGTTTTGGTAAATATATTAGCAACTTGTTCTTTAGAGGGCACATATTCCAACTTCACCTTTTGTTCAAGCACTTGTTCACGTAAGAAGTGATACTTGATGGGAATTGGCTTGGTCTTGGAATGCATAACAGGATTCTTTGAGATACTGATGGCACTTGTGTTATCACACATAATGGATATAGGAGGTGAACATTTGATTTGAAAGTCTTGTAAGGTTTGCATCATCCAAAGAAGTTGAGTGCAACATGATGCGGCAACCACATATTCTGCTTTTGCTGTAGATAAGGCAATAGAGCTTTTCTTCTTGCTGAACCAAGATACTAACTGGGGCCCCATGTAAAATGCACCACCACTAGTGCTTTTCCGATCATCAAAATTTCCTGCCTAATCTGCATCAGTGTAAGCCTGAAGAGTGAGATCAACATTCTTTGGATACCATAGCCCAAAGTCTTGAGTTCCTTGTAGATATTTGAATATTCTTTTGACAGCCTGAAGGTGGGACTCTTTTGGATTAGCTTGGAATCGTCCAACAATCCCAACTACATGCATAATGTCTGGTCTAGTCCCAGTGAGATAAAGTAGACTTCCTATCATAGATCTGTATTCTGGTTGATTCACTGTGGGAGAATCATCATGAGAACTGAGATTACATCCGGTTACCATTGGTGTACTTACAGGTTTGCACTCTTCCATGCCATACTTCTTCAGAATTTGCTTAAGATATTTTGTTTGTGATAAGAATATGCCATCTGTTGCTTGTTGCACTTGCAAGCCAAGAAAGAATGTTAGTTTCCCAAGTAAAGACATTTCAAATTCTTGCTGCATATCAGAAGCAAATTTCTGACTCATAGACTCTTCATTACTTCCAAAAATGATATCATCAACATATACAACCACAATCAATAGTTTATAATTTTCATTTTTTGTGTATAAGTTGCTATCAGCAGTCCCCTTTGAAAATCCTTGTTGATGAAGATAATTGTCAAGACGATAATACCATGCCCTTGGAGCTTGTTTGAGACCATATAGAGCCTTTTTAAGTCTACAAACAAGATTTTCATCATTTCCCAAAATGAATCCTTTTGGTTGTTCTATATAAACTTCTTCTTCTAGATCTCCATTGAGAAAAGCAGATTTAACATCCATTTGATAAACTTTGATTTTTTGGAAGCTTGAAAAAGCAAGAAACATTCTTATGGCTTCAAGTCTAGCTACGGGAGCAAAAGTTTCTTCAAAGTCTATACCTTCTTGTTGAGCATACCCCTTGCAAACAAGTCTAGCTTTATTTCTTATAACATCCCCATTCTCATTTAATTTGTTTTTGAATATCCATTTAGTTCCAATGACATTTTTGTCATGAGGTCTTGGTACTAATTCCCAAGTGTGATTCTTTTCAATTTGATCAAGCTCTTCATTCATGGCTTGAATCCAACATTCATCTTTGCTAGCTTGATTGAAAATGTGTGGTTCAATAGTGGATAGAAATGCCAAATAGCTATAAGATCCTACAAGAGTCCTTCTTGTTTGTACACCTGATCCCTTTTCTCCCAAAATTTGAGATTCTGGATGATTCTTTTGAACATATCTGGATGGAGCCTTTTCAGATAAATCATCTTCGGGTTCTTCATTGGCTTCACTATCTATATCATTCCCATTTGATGTAGAAGGATATATGTCATCATCGTCTACATCTGTTGTTTGTTTTTCTTCTTTTGGAGCTGGAGGAGACTCATCAATAACCACATCAATACATTCAAAAATCTTCCGAAGTATTTTATTGTAACATTTATATGCTTTACTCCTAGAGGAGTAACCAAGAAGTATTCCTTCATCTGCTCTGGGTTCAAATTTGCCAAGTTTTTCATCATTATTTTTGATAAGGCATTTGCTTCCAAAAACTCTAAAGTGCTTCACAGTGGGAGGATTACCATAACATAGTTCATATGGAGTTTTATCACTATTTACACGAAGATGTGCCTTGTTAAGAATATTTACCACTGTATGTGATGCTTCTCCCCAAAATGTGTCAGGTGTTCCGGAATCATCAAGCATAGCTCTAGCCATTTGTTGAACTGTTCTATTCATTCTTTCTGCTACACCATTTTGTTGTGGAGTGCCAGCTACAGAAAACTGTCTTTTTATGCCATGTTTTTCACAAAATTCAAGGAATTCATCTGATGTATATTCTCCTCCTCGATCAGATCTAAGACACTTGATTTTTAGATCTAATTCATTTTCAACCAGTGCTTTGAAGATTTGAAATTTCTCAAATGCTTCATCCTTGTGTTTAATCAACCCAATCCAACACATTCTAGAGAAATCATCAATAAATAAGATATAGTATTTTTCACCACGTGGTGACTTTTTCCTCACAGGTCCACATATGTCAGTATGAATGAGTTCAAGAGGCTTGCTTGATGAACCTTCCTTAGCATTAAATTGCACTCTGGTTTGCTTACCGAATTGGCAAGATTTGCATATGGTACTTTTAGGTGGTGTAATATTGGGAAGATCACGAACAGCTTTAAGTCTGCTTGATTTGCTGATTTGAGAGAAGCTCAGATGCCCCAACCTTCTATGCCATAGCCAGTTTTCTGAAGATTTACTCAAGTAACATTGTTCCTTGCAATTCTTTAATACATACAGATTTCTTGGAGTTCTGTTTCCTTTTATAATTGTTTTACCTGTGTCAAGATCATGTACCACACATTCTTTTGAACTAAAGACAACTTCAGTTCCTTGATCACACATTTGACTTACACTTAACAGGTTATGCTTTAATCCATCTACATACATGACATTATTAGCTTTCACCTTTTCTTTTAGAAAAACAGACCCTTTTCCTTTAATAACAGCAAGAGTATCATTTCCAAAAGTAACATTCTTCTCCTTTTCTAGAGCACTATATGCAAGAAGTTTGGTTTTGTCACCTGTCATGTGTTTAGAGCATCCACTATCAATGTACCATTGATTTTCTTCACCTTCTGCAAATAAAGCTATGCCACAATTTTCAACCTGTAATTCCTTCTTTTTCCACACTTTGGAGCTTGAAGGAAGTTGCTCTTTTGGCTGGATTTTACTCCTGCATTCAGATTCTTCATGGCCAAAGTTATTGCAATAAGCACATTCAACTTCATTTTAAAGAGGAGAAAATTTGTTATATGTATTCTTCATTGTTCCAATATCAATCCTTTTATTCCTTGTTTCTCTTGTCATGATGGTTTTATATGCAACACATTGAACAGCTTTATGAACAAAATTGTGACATGAGAAACATTGTCCATTGAAGAAAAAATTTCTGCGATCATGAAATCTTCTACTTGAATTTACCTGTTT
Organism: Pinus albicaulis; assembly: GCA_034641835.2. Lineage (NCBI taxonomy): Eukaryota > Viridiplantae > Streptophyta > Pinopsida > Pinales > Pinaceae > Pinus > Pinus albicaulis. Next base: position 37,576,371 of record CM076578.1, read on the forward strand.
ATTGGAGATTCTTTGAAAGGTACTCCTGTTAGTGTTCTTTGAATTGAGATGGTCACGCTTTATCTGTAAAGATTCTTTATTCTCTTGCTGAGGGGCATAATGTTGTGTACTAGTTGTAGCTGCTTTAAGATAATTTGGTGCTGAAGCCTGAGAAGATTCTCCGATATATCCAAGACCTGTCTTTAGAAGAGGAGAACATTGTACCTTGATAATCTCATCCAAAGTTTCAGATCCTTTAGCAAATCTAAGATTCAAAGTCTTTACTTTCTCAATTTCTTTTCTTAGACTTACTATTTCACATTCTAATTTCTCATTATGTTTCTCCTTTTCTTTAAACTGGTTTTTCAAAGTCTCTATGGTTATTTTACTTTCTTCTAAGCATCTTTTACTTTCTTCTAAGGATATTTTGAGTTGATTGAGTTCATCAAGAAAATCATTGTCCTCTAAAGCATCCATACAAGTATCTTCTTCTTCTGTACATTCCTTTTCAAATGCCATGAGAAGCCTAAGATCTTGTTCACATTCTTCCTCACTGTCAGATAACCCATCACTGTCTTCATGAGTATAGTAACTTTTTCTAGTGCTAAACCGGTTCTTACTCCTTCTTGCTACTTCCTTTCCTTTTTCATGTGTTTCTTTGTGAGGACACTTAGCAGCATAATGACCAACTCTTCCACAAGAAAAACATTTGAAAGGAAGCTTACCTCTAAACCATCCTGTACCAAGTTGGAGTTTCTTTACAAAATTTACCTCATCTTCTTCTGAGATATACCCTGATCCTTCTGTTTCTTGTACTTGTTTCCCTTTTGTAGAAGCTCTAAAGACGGCTTCTTTGACTTCAAATGGTCCTCCTCTTCTCATTTCATATGCAGTTAGTATGCCATGAAGTTGCACCATAGTAAGATTTTGAAGATCCTGTTTTTCTTCAAGAGCAGAAACTTTTGACTCAAATTTTATCATTAGTGATCTTAAAACTTTCTCAACCAAAGTAGATTCGGTTATTATTTCTCCCAGATTTCTCATACGATTTACAATATCATCAAGACGTAAAAAGAAATTGGCAATGCTCTCCTCATTATGCATTTTCAGATTCTCATATTCAATTCTGAGAGTTTGGAGTTTAGCACTTTTTACCTTTGCATCACCTTCATAACTTAGAATGATTTTGTCCCATATGGCCTTTGTTGTATTCAGCTGCATGACTTTGACAAATTCTGATTCAGTTAGCCTTCCCAATAGAGCATTGACTGCTTTTGCATTTGTTTCGTAATTCTTTCTTTCCGTTGGATCTGTTGGTATTGCAACTGGATATTGATATCCTCCTTCAACAATAGCCCATACATCTGCTCCCAGAGACTGAAGATAGGATCTCATTCTTGTTTTCCAGAAGATTAAATTGTTTCCGTTGAAGAGGGGAGGCCTGATAGATGTTGATCCATCTTGATTGATCTTCCTTCTAGCGGTTAAGATTTTTCAAAAGGACCTGCTCTGATACCAATTGTTGGGAAAAATACTGAGAGGGGGGGGGGGGGGTGGGGGCGGTGAATCAGTATTTAGAGGAGGCATTTTTATGGAAGAGGAAGTCATTGCTCAGGCTCAGTACCTTGACCTTGTGTATACTCAGTCAGGTACTCTGTATGATAAAATCCCTGATTTACCAAGACCTAGTCAATTAACTGCAACTCCTTGTTACGCCACAGCCCAAAAGATATTGTGCGCAAGTTATTTCTAGTCGTCCTTGTTTAAATATTGTATTTACGTGGTCCAAAAATGTCATAATTGTCAAATCTTCGATCGAAAAATGCGTGCACTACCTGCTCCTCTTCACCCTATAATTGTTGTCGGTCCTTTTGCAAAATGGGGCATTGATTTCATTACATGTAACCCTCACTCGACCGGGGGGCATGGGTATATTATTCTAGCAGTAGATTATTTTACCAAATGGGCCGAGGCGATGCCTACATTTGCGGAAGATGGAAAAATTGTAGCTACTTTCATATTCAATCATGTGATTTCTCGTTTCGGTGTACCCCAAGTGATAATTACTGATCACGGGAGCCATTTTCAAAATATCATGATGACCGAGTTGACGGACCAACTTGGCCTGTGCCATGACAGTTCTACACCATATTATCTGCAGGCCAATGGTTTAGTTGAAGATATTAATAAATTTTTGGTCACCATGATCAAACAAATCATTGGCATTCATAAGTCAAATTGGCATACCATGCTCTTTTCAGCACTCTGGGCATATCGAACCTTAGCAAAAACATCGACAAGTTTTACCCCTTTTCAACTAGTTTACGGTTTAGAAGCGGTATTACCCATTGAATGCGAGATACCATCATTGCAACTAGCCATAGATTTACTACTAGACACTTCTAAAGAGGAGAAACGTTTTTTATACTTGGCCCAATTAGATGAGAATCGGCGCACCACTGCATTAGCTACTGAAACTCATGCGAAAAGAATGAAAGCTCAGTATGATAGAAGTGTTACCCCTCGTAATTTTTCAGAAGGAGACCTAGTTTTGATTTATGACCAAGCCAACAATAAACTAGGGGCTGGGAAATTTGAACCCATGTGGCATGGTCCTTATATTGTCAAGCGACAGCTTGCAAAAGGGGCCTATGAATTGATTGATTTTGACGGGGTCTCTTTAGGTAAACCTAGAAATGGAATTTATCTGAAGAGATATTACACTTAATTTTGTGTAGAGATCTTCTCTGTATATTAGCTCATTTTTAGCTGGTGTGCTATAGATTAGAAACGTGTGCCTAGCTTAAGTGTGCTCTTACTATTATTCCCGCTTATCTGGATACTTTTGATATCGCAGATGTCAACGTCCTTTCAAACATATATTGATTTTGCTAATGGCACTTGTTGTAGTACACGGAACATCTCTTCCGCAGGTTGGGTTATTTACTCACCCACTGACGAGTTAGTAGCGATGCATGGGGTAAGCCTCGTTCAAATAACGAATAATATTGCTGAATATAGTGAAGTTATTGAATTATTATCGGAATCCATTTCATTTTGCATTCATAGTTTGATCGTTAGGTTAGATTATGAACTCATTGTATTACAGTTAAACCGAGTATATGTCATTAGAAACCCAGTATTATTAAGATTATTTTTAAGGGTTCGTCTCTTGGAGTGAGAGTTCGATTATATTGAGTATCAAAACATTCCAAGAAATTTAAATACATTAGCATATGCAATTGTTTCTAATGTTATAAATAGACATTTGCGATAACAAAGTAATAAATCAACATTCCATAACATGATTGCGCAAGTAACTGGAAATAATAGCATATCATAGTATAGATGTAATGTTCAAAAAATAGTACGTCATCTTCGATCATAGGTTCAAAAATCCTTATGATCGGAAAAAAGTGATACAAAAAATGAGTCTACAAGTCCATCATCCAGTATATGTGGTGATGATCACGACAATACACTACTACTCGTGCCACCCTAGTCAAAAATCTCGTGAATGGTCCAGGAACACCAATGGCGTATCTCTGTAGACGGAGTGGGATGTCATATATGGTAGTCTCAGGAATATCCATAGTGAGCCGCTCCAAATGGTGTTCTAAATCAGTCAGGATCTCTGCAGTCTGATCCTATGGAGGAGGTGGTGCTCCTGCTGCATCCCTTTGCCTCCAGTCAAAGGGGCGGAAAATGGCTAGTCGACTCGGACCCACATCTGCATTTGAAATTTTTGTTATCAGTTTTGGACGATTTAAAAACAAAACAAAAATTAGAAATTAGAACATGTCAAAAGAGATTTTTAACCTCACTCATCCCACTGAGCTCCTAGAGGAAGGGGCATATCCTGGTCACCGCGAAAATCCATACCCGCATAAGGAAAATCCTCTATCACAAAAATTTGGCGTTCTAGCCAACGAAAATAAGTCGAGGGAAATCGAACAATCTCCCCACCCTCGCTGTGGCGGGCCATCAAAGCAACCCAACGAACCATCCGAGGCTCTCGAGGTCGACCAGCATTAACAAGAATGTGCTACGGGGCTAACATAGGAATCCTCTCTAGAGAAAAGGTGATGACGATGGACCCATATCCAAAGTTTTTCAACTTCCCATTCTTTTCTCTAGTGAGTTGGCCTTTCACATTTGCCAACACTGCCTCGCACCAGTTGAATATGGTGCCTCGAAAAAAATCTACTGCGATGCGCATTTGAGATCCAGTAGCTACATGCAAAGCTATACTTCCGCACAACTTGACAACGATAAAAGCAATCACTTTTAACTCGGGACGGATGATAGTTTTAATGTCAATCCATTTGTCCCTAGGATTGTCTTCATCATTATATAACTCTAATTGTAGGCTGGCAACAGACTGGCCACCTGGCCTAGCCCCAAATAGAGATAGTGGTTCGCCTCTCCTAGACAAACCAGTAAAAAATAATATGTCTTCTAGCTCAATCTCGAGCTGGTGACCTCCGATCATGAAACACTGATCCTGAACGTCCCATTTGCTCACCATCCAAGTAAGAAGATCTACTTGAGCTCTCATGCCACTGATAGCCCAAAATTTGAAAAGTCTGCATGCTCTTAAAACTTTCAAAGTAGGTTGATGGATCATTGTTGCTTCATCTACCTCCTCATGTTCCCGTTCTCGCCAAATGAGCATTGTAGATATCCTACAATCAGTAAAATGAAGTGTTAAAATCATTTTGAAGCAAAAAAATTGGGTAATTTAGGAAGAAAATGTGTTTTTAAATCCGTTACGGTGCCCCCGTACTTTACGCTCAGATACAGTGCGTAGCTTCGCACGGGCTCTGTGTTAAAAGTGCGAGGCCCCGACATTTTCCTTTGTGAGAAAATGTCGGGGTCCGCAGGTACCTAGTGTCCTGCCTGTGGACCCCCGAGGGCAAATTTTTGAACCTATCTTCCTCCCAAAAATGAAATTTTGACCCTAATTCAAAAAATTGAACTGATGAAAAGAAAGAGAAAGAGGTTGCGGATTACCTGGAACAGATGGTTTTCGATTCTGACGGTCGGTTTGCCCAGAATCTTCTCCGAAGCGTTTTTTACCAAAAGCTCTAAAAATTTCACTCCAAACTCAAACGGTAAAAATGAACTTGAAAAACTCCTTTTTATAAGTTTTTTCAAATAAATGAATTTTAAATTTGTTTATTTTTCACTTTAAAAAGATGGTTTTCCGAAATATTCTTATTATTGAAACATGTATGTTTAATTTTTCGAGTTTTTGTGCAAAATACCGGATTTTTTAGGCGAAATGATCATTTTTTACGAAGAGTAAACTTTTATCACTTTTTTGGGCTCTTTAAAATTTACGAAAAAGCGAAACCATGGAGTCCTCTTTTAAGCCCTTTTCAGACTCTCTAAAAATGAAAAGATTGTCGAGTACTTGACTATTCAAACTCGTTAAAGTAAATGAACAGTCATCCCTTCAGTATAAGTTTACCCCTTTTCCGGACTGAAATGGACTATTTACGAAAAATGTATACATTGACTAATCATGGTCAATAGAGTTCTCTCTCGCATTATTTTATCCTTTTTCGAGCCTGAGAAACTAAATTTACGAAAAACAACACCCATGGAGTTTTCTTAAGTTTTTTTCTTTTGACTCCCTAAAAATGAAAAAAACCGAGTTTCTCCTATACTGGACTCGTTAAAATTTAATAGTAAAGGACTTGTCGATTACAAACAAGAACGAACCACTCCTTCTTAGGGTTCGATTTTAAACTAAGTTGGACTCATCCGAAGGATGAGCTTATAAACAAGCAAATGTTATCCTCCTCAAGCTTGTCAAAAATAAAGAGGTACTTGCCAGAAATGGTGGGGGAAAAGAGAGAAAAATAGATTCATTTGTTACACTTTAATTTGTAAAAGCATCACACCACTCTTGAACATGACACTTTTTGTCACACTTCCACCTGGGTTGGGAAATCCTTTGCCTATCAGTTAATCAAACTACATTGAAAGTCTTCAGCCAGTTTATGGGTATTAGCTTAGGGCAACTGTCGCCAAACCATCTGTAGTGTCGTTATGTGTTCAAGAGGTCAGTCAAATAAACCATTCATCTGCAAACATTTGTCTCCATTCGCGTTGACCATCCTTGAGTCAGTCCTTGCAAAAAAATTCTTTAAAACTTGATCTATGGTTTTGTGGCGTGAGCTTGCTTACGACAGATTACTTTCTATCGACGACAGCTCATCATCTAGGAAGTTGATCTAGAATCCGTCAGTACCTTGGAATCTGCATGCCTTAATGGCAGGTTTCTTGCCTTTGATGACATGTTGCATCATTGACCTACGATCGAATGATTCCATGAAATGTTCAACTTCAGATCACTTATTCACGTTTCATGGATTGTATTGAGTACTTTGAGAGCCATTGTCATTATTGGTGGTTTCTCTCACGCTTGTTAACAATTCACATCATTGACTGGTAATCAAGTGGGTTCTACCATGTTCGACTTCAACACATTTAATCGCATGGATAGAATCGTACTAGTTCAAGAAGCAGAAATCAAGACCCTGAATCTAGTTTCCACCATCCAGGCTGCGAGGAGTTTTATTATTCATTATGCAGTAGACTATTCATTACAGATGGCTGCGCCTATGCTGTGTCTACAATCTTGATGTAATAATAAAATCATTTTTGTATCAGAACAAGTTTAGTTAGTTTTGATCTGAGTATGGGAATGCCTACCTCAATGATGATATATATATCTGTGTGTGTGTGTGTGTGTGTGTGTGTGTGTTGCGTTGAATGTTTTTGCAAGGTTCCGACTGGGGTGTCCACAGGCTGATCCTTGAAATGATAAAGCACATCACTCTTCGAATATTCTCAGACTTCGCACTTTAGGGAGCAATTTGTTACACTGAAATTTGTCACCATGACATTTTAGTCTCCCTTAGAAGTCTATAATATCAAAGTTCCTAAAGTCAAGCCTTGAAATTAAGAGAAAAGCCCATAAAAGTCTTAAAAACTCTGGTACCGCATTTTCTCTTAGTATTGCCTACGGTGCCGCATCTTTTGGCTATAAATCCTGTGGAGCCAAACACACTGTTTATTCATTAAGGATGCGGACACCTGTAAAAGATAAAAAAGGTGCAAGTAAAATCTAGAAGCTCAGTTTGAGTCATTTTTGGAAGCTTCTAGAAACATTCCTGCAGTGGAAATTCCTCTTTTTTCAGGTTCATGTATCCCATCCATTAAGGAGCTAACCCCTTTGTTAGAGTCGGTATCTTCATCCCTCCGTCAGAGATCAAATTTCTCTTGTTGCATTTCATTTTAGGTGTCTCACTCAATTCAGTCAGCTGCATTCCATTAGGAGCATGGATCATCTAATGTTAGTGGCTTTTTGCTCATGTCCCTCATGTCTTGTACCTGCTGGCCTATTTTAGTTCATTAAAATCATGTATAGTCATGTTTGGTCTCAATGTTGGCAAAGAGTCATTTTACGGTCTTTAGTCTCATTAGGTCCAGGGTTTAGTTAATTAGGTCTAAAAATGCTTAATAATGGTCAGCAAGCACATAAGGAAGCTTCAAATAAGGTTTCGGTGCAAAAATTTCATCATCATAATGCTTGATAATGATTTTTCTTCAAAACTCTGTTTTGAAGAAAAATTGTCTATTTCATCTTTTTTCTAACAAATGCAATGTAATTTTCAAGTTTTTCAGTTGTAATAATGCTTCATTCACAACCCTAGTTGCCTTTGCCAAAACTCCATGCCATTCATTCCCCCGCAAGACAGACAGAAGCTCATTATTCAGTCAAAAGCACAAAGGAAACAAAAACAGAGTTTAAAGTGAAATGTCAAGTTTTACAAACATTACAAAGTGGGTTTGCTCAAATGAAAAATCAAAGTCTTTGGTATATATATGATTTTATGTTTCAAACACTCCATTTGCATACCAAAGGGACGGCAGTGAGCAAGGGAAGAGTTGTGAAGAGCGAACAAGTTGTTTGAAGGCAGACTGTGTGTAAATTGTTGAGCGCGACTCACTGGGTAAGTGTCGCGACGCATCAGAGGTGTGCGGCGCATCGGGCAAGCTACCTGTGTGTGATTTTGAACCGGCGCGGCGCATTGGAGGGGCGTGGCGCACTAGGTTGAATGCGCAGCGCATTGGGCCGGAACACAAAAATTTTGCCATTCCTCTCAAACATCAAATTTGCTCGGTTGCTCCTTGTTCGAGTAAGTCAAAGTCACTCCTCTATTGCTCATAACTCGTGCTTGGTGTTGATTATGAGATTGATTATGAAAATTTGAGTACAAAAACTAAACCCTATTATCTTATTGAGAAGTTGACTGCTTAGGGTTTTGAAACTTGTTTTGGGCCAAATAATCCCATTCCTCACCTTGTTTTTCCTCCCCCTCACTGTTATCTCATCACTACAGACCATCCCCCATCCTCTTACATCCCTAAAGTAACTCATTCCTAAGCCTATTTCCCTATCCCTAAGTCATTTCATTTCCTATCATTCCCATTTCCCTATCCCACTCGTAAAATTTCCCAAATCCCAAGTTTTCTCAAGAAGTCAAGTGGATGTCCTTACATTTCAAATTCCACTTGACAAAAGTTCATTGTTCCTTCTACCCTATTCCTCATATTCCCTCCTATATTCCCATATATTTGGCAATCAAAACAAAAGCACCAAATTCTGATTTTCATCTATCTAATTCAACATACACCTTGCTTAGACCTTGGACATCATGGAGACAGATATTGATACATCCTATGACCGAGACAGTGATTCCACCACTGACTTACATGCACATAGAAGGCCTCATAAGAGTGGCAGACATGTGAGAGAGGAGCCCACCTCATTGACTGAATTGCAGGCTTGTCCACTTGCCATGGCATGTTTTCAACAACAGTCATGTTTTCAATATTGTGAAATGATTGCTAGGGTCCATTATCATCAGGAGCTGGCTCGTTTGTTTGTGTTGCATTTACATGATGGTCAGGTCACCCTTGCCGGTGTGACATTCACTTTAACACCGGAAACTATCTCTCAAGAAACCGGAATACCAAATGTGGGAGAACAATGGAACAAAAGACAGCAGGTGGACAGAGTGCATTATGAACCATATATCAGGCCTAGCTTTGTGAAACAACTCAGCAGAGTGTTTCCTTTCTGGTTCCTGAAGGATTCCTATGCACCTCTGATGAAACTTATTATCAGATATTTTAGTTGTGAGGGCCGGTTCTCACGTCTCTATGCCTATCATATCAGGTTATTGATGCATTTCACCATAGTGAGGATGATGAGCATCCCTTATTTCATGTGCTGGAATATTGAGAGGATGACCACTCTCGTGCAAAGGAAAAATCCTGAGCAGCAGTACAATAGTATCTATCACTTTGCACTAATTAAGAGGCCCATGCAGGATGAGGGGCCTTCAGGAGGCCAGGATACTGATTTCATACTTATTGATGAGGATTTGAGCTCTCCAAGCTCAAAGTTGAGAGAGACTATTCAGGAGCAGAAGGCGGAGATAGACACTTTGTCTGTCAAGTTGCAAAGAGTCCAATGGGTGATCAACTACCTGTTAGGACCTCACAATGTACCATTTTTACCATACACTTTGACACCACTTTACTCTTTATAGCCATATTTAAAAAGGTTACATTATCATTCTCATCCATTTTATCCAAAGGTATATGAAATCCTTCTCTTTACTATATATTTAATCTGTTTTACATATAATTCCACATTACTCTTATATTTCATCATTAATCGAAGGTATATCGTTGCTAACACAAGTCTAAAAGATCGCAGATAATTTATGATAAGGAACGTGTTGTTGCTGAAACAATCGGCCGTTGCTGAAACAGTCGACTCCGTTGCTGAAACAGTCAGCGGGCACGTAAATTCCGTCACTACTCGTGACTTGCGATCTTGAAAGAGTATTTCAGGAACGATGGCAACAAGACGAAGACAAGCAAGGAAAGTTGTTACACGGCTTGTTCTGAAGCCAGTACCTTTTTGTATCTGTTGTAACAATATTTTTCTATGGAAGAATAGAAAGACCCTGTTTTAAGATAGAAGAACAGATTTGTATAAATATAGGATTTCTCTGATGTAACTGTAATAGATGTCTCCTCTTTAAAAAAAGGAGACATCATCATTGGAAGGGGAGGGAGAAACTGCAGAAGAGACATTATTTTTGAGCGGAAAGGAGCAAGACTCCATTGTAATGTATCATTCCTTTTTGACAGATGAATAAAGGTTTCTTTTGAGCGTTCCAATTTAACTCTTTCCTCTGGGGAATATTGTGAGAAGGAAAGGGCCCGCCTTCATCACAAGATTCACGTGATTTCTCTTGTAGTTTGTGAAACTTCTTTATGTTATTTGCACCTTAATTTAACTCTGTTTTCTGAAGAATCATTTACATAGTTCTGTAGTTCTTTAAGCACTCTGTTTTCTTTAACACTGTATCAGTTCTGAATCATTCATTCTTAAAGAAGCCAAGAGATATTTTTTCGTTATTTGTTTGAGTGTGTGATTGATACTGGGAAACAGGTGCTGAAGATTCCTGTTTGGAGGAATAGGGTCCTGTTCCTCGTAGTTTGATTCTCTTTTTCCGCAGTGTGATTGATATCAGGAAACAGGTGCTGAAGGTTCCTGTTCATGGGAATAGGTCCTGTTTTCCTTGATTTGATCTTTTTCTACAGTGTGATTAGTGTCAGGCAACATGTGTTGAAGATTCCTGTTTGTAGGAATAGGGTCCTGTTCCCTATTATGGTTGATTGATTTCCTTTCCTGCAGGGTGATCTCCTTTCATTATCTTTTCCTAGAATTCTTTTAATGAAAGACTGCAATAGAAGAATTGCTTCTGCTGTAACACAAGTAGGCTTCAACTTTGTTAAAACAGGGTGTGAATAGTTAGATTTGTATGATTGATAATTGTGTGACTTCTACTACAACATTTCCTTGCTTTTGGAATTGAGCATATCCAGTGCGTGATTGTCTTTGGAATAAACAGACCTTCCCGGGTCGACAATTTATGTGGTGCTTGAATTGTTAAAACAATTAAAGCGACCAACATTTTGGCCCCGTTGCCGGGGAAGGCAATTATAGATTTCAAAAGCATTGATATTTTCTTTCTAGATGTGCAGATTGTATGAGAGCACGCGGAACCCAGAAGAAAACTAATCCTACATGTGGCAAGGGCAAAGGAAGGGGAGGAAGAAAGACTTTTATTGACGAAATTGTATCAAAGGCTGAATCATCACAGAGATTAAGTTCTCGAAGACCAAAACCTCAACGCTCCCCTCAATCAGACTACAAAACAGAAGAAGTTGTGAGCCCTGAAAACATAGAGGAGCCAGTAACGGATATTAAAGAACTAGCAGCCAGTGCTGGAGAATCAGAAGAAAGTGCTAGCAAATCAGCAGAGCACGTTGAGGAACTAATAGAGAGTATTGGACGACCAGTGGAAAACATTGAGGAGCCAGTAGAAGATTTTGAGGATCGAGCAAGTTCTTAAAGGTAAAGGTAAAGTAAAGTGATCCTTTTGAGTAGCTTTGTTTAAGGCTCTGTAATCAACACACACTCTCCATTTCCCGTTTTTCTTAGGAACTATTACCAATGGGGAAACCCATTCACTATCAGATATGGGATATATAAATCCTGCATTAAGCAATTTCTGAAGTTATTCTTTAACAATCTCTCTTAAATTAGGGTTCATTCGTCTTTGGGGTTGAGAGATGGTTGACACCCTTCTTTAATATAAATTCGGTGAGTACATAGTTCAGAAGAGATTCCCTTCATATCCGTGTAATCCCATGCGAATGCTTCCTTATTTTCAAGTAATAACTTCATTAACTGTTGTGTTTCAGCAACTGTTAGATCAGGATTTATATTTAATGTCTTGCCAGGTTCAATTTCCACTGTTATGCTTTTAGATGAGATGGTGGTTAATGTCTGAGATAAATCTTCAGATTCAATCTTTTCCTGGGTATCTGTTTCAAAAAGTGCAGTCAATTGATTGTGTGTTTCAGCAATTACAGAGGAAGGTTTTCAAATAAAATTATTAATTATTTCATCCTCTGTATTGTCTTTAAGAGTTAATGCTTGTCCGATAGTTAAAATGGGCTGAATAGCATTATCATCGTAATCCATCCACACAGAATTTTCATTATTAATTATGGGTGTAGCATGAGGATAAAGAGTAAGATGTTTAGTTTCATAACCATTAGAAATCGTCATTGAACCATATCTGCAGCTGATAAAGGCATCGGCTGTGGCCAGCCATGGCCTTCCTAGAATTAAAGGGTGTCCCCCCAGCTTTGTTTTAGTTTGTAATACCACAAAATCAGCTGGGTAATTCCAGGATTCAACCGAGATAACGAGATCTTCAACAACTCCTTCTGGTTTAATTGTAGAACGGTCAGCTAATTCTAGGATGGTTGGTGTATCTCTAATTGTGTTATTCAGCTGTAACAACTGTGAAGTTTCAAGAGTCATAATATTTATTGCAGCACCTAGATCTACCAGAACTTGAGGAATTATTGTTTTACCAATTTGAACTGTCACAGTAGGATGGCCGGGATCACCATATTTCACAGGAGGGGTTTTTCCGGACTTTAATGCAGAGAAATCACCCATAACATGAACTGTAAGGGGGTCTTTAGTCTTCCTACCAGGTTTCTTAACACAAATGTCCCTTATGGTTCTGGCATAAATTGGTACATCTCTTAGTGTCTGTAAAAGTGGAATTTTAACATACAAATTTTGCAATTCCCCTAAAATATTAAAAGCAGGTGTTTCAGGCGTTTTAGCTAAAAATAAACGCTCGGGGAATGGTGGCTCTGTTATTTCAATACCCTTGTTAGAGGGTGGTTGTGCTTTTTTATGTTTCTCAGTTTCTTCTTTATCAGAATCAGAAGAGGTTATGTCATCAATGATAGGTTCTACTATTTTTCCAGATCTCAATGAATATCATTACATTACATTGTAGGAAATGTAGGCTGATTCTGAATATCAATGACTTGCACAACTTTATTATTGGGGTTAGGATTTGGTTGTACAGGTAGCTGGGGTCTCATTTGATTATTTGGTGGAGAATTTGATGGTAGAGGAAGTGGTTGTTGAAATTGAGGAAATTGAGGAAATTGATTTGGATACGGGAGTTGTTGGCTTCTCCAATTTGAATTCCATGGATTAAAAGAAGATGGCTGTTGTGGGGGCCAAGGAGTCCACATTGCAGGATCAACAAAGGGAGGGTTTGTTTGTTGCATGGGTGGGTAGTTCATCTGATTAAAGGGTGGGTATTGCATTTGATTAAAGGGAGGGTAATTTGTCTGACTAAAAGAAGAATAATTATTCCAACGATTAAATGGCATACTGGAATTCATACCTTGTCCTTTTGGTTGCCATTGTCTTCTTTGTGTTAGCAGGTAAACTGCTTCAACTTCTTCTTCCGTTGGCTGCAATGCTGCCTTTATTCCTGGTAGAGAGGGACATTGTTGTGTTTCATGATCTTTCTCACAAAGGGTGCAGATTGGTATTTTATCCAATGGGCATTCCCTTAGTGGATGTTTGTCTCTGCATTTAGGGCAAAAGACAGCCAGAGCTGCTTCTGCTTCAGCCTGCTTCTTTTTAACCTGCAAGGTGTCAATTTGTGAAGCAAAAGAACTTAACATCTCAGTTTTAAATTCTTCAAGTAAATTACCTATTTTAGCTCTTGTTGCTCCCCCACTGGCTGATTTCTGCACTCTTGAATAGGTGGGATCTCTGTTACTTACTATGTTCCTTGCAGCTCCTCTTGAACATCTTTTACAGAGTTAAACAATCTCATCATATGATTCTTTAGATATATCTCCCTTGCCAAGCATGTTTAACATGTCTAAAAAATCATCCCTTAATCCTCTAAGTAATATTGTTTTACGAATTTCTTTACTTACATTCGGATGATCAGATCTATGCAGATTATACTGCAGTCTTTCCACATAGTCCTCCAGATTCTTGTCCGGCTTTTGTGCCATGTTGAATAGTTCCTCCCTCTTTTCTCTTGTCCGACAATAGTCTTGATATTTAAGCAAAAATTTATGTTTCATCTGTTCCCATGTCATGATTACCTGACTTCCAAGGCTCATGAACCATCTTAAAGCATTTCCTTTTAATGTTGCTGGAAACAGTTTCAACTTCTGAGCATTAGTAACATAATCATAACTTCTGCATAATATATCAAATTCAAAAATAAATTCATCCGGATCTTCAGAGGATAAACCATGGAAGTTGGGTAAAGCTGACAATGGAATATTCTTCATAGGAGTTGTTCCTCTAGGGAGATCACTGATAGGAAATCCCAAGGTAGAGAGAGAATTTTCATCCCTTCCTTCTCCTTCGGGATCTACACATCCTCCACCAAAGAATTCTTCGTTGTTTCCTTCCATTGGCTGTTCTCCTACTGCACTTGCTCGATCCTCAAGATCTTCTACTGGCTCCTCAATGTTTTCCACTGGTCGTCCAATACTCTCTATTAGTTCCTCAACGTGCTCTGCTGAATTGCTAGCACTTTCTTCTGATTCTCCAGCACTAGTTGCTGGTTCTTTAATATCCGTTACTGGTTCCTCTATGTTTTTAGGGCTCACAACTTCTTCTGTTTGGTAGTCTGATTGAGGGGAGCATTGAGGTTTTGGTCTTCGAGAACTTAATCTCTGTGATGATTCATCCTTTGATACAATTTCGTCAATAAAAGTCTTTCTTCCTCCCCTTCCTTTGCCCTTGCCTCCTGTAGGATTAGTTTTCTTCTGGGTTCCGCATCCTCTCATGCAATCTGCACATCTAGAAAGAAAATATCAATGCTTTTGAAATCTATAATTTCCTTCCCCGGCAACGGCGCCAAAATGTTGGTCACTTTAATTGTTTTAACAATTCAAGCACCACATAAATTGTCAACCCGGGAAGGTCTGTTTATTCCAAAGACAATCACGCACTGGATATGCTCAATTCCAAAAGCAAGGTAATGTTGTAGTAGAAGTCACACAATTATCAATCATACAAATCTAACTATTCACACCCCACTTTAACAAAGTTGAAGCCTACTTGTGTGACAACAGAAGAAATTCCTCTATTGCAGTCTTTCATTAGAAGAATTCTAGGAAAAGGTAATGAAAGAAAATCACCCTGCAGGAAAGGAAATCAATCAACCATAACAGGGAACAGGACCCTATTCCTCCAAACAGGAATCTTCAGCACCTGTTGCCTGACACTAGTCACACTGTAGAAAAATATCAATCAAAGGAAAACAGGACCCTATTCCCATGAACAGGAACCTTCAGCACTTGTTTCCTGATATCAACCACACTGCAGAAAAAGAGAATCAACCTATGGGGAACAGGACCCTATTCCTACAAACAGGAATCTTCAGCACCTGTTTCCCGGTATCAATCACACACTCAAACAAATAATGGAAAAATATCTCTTGGCTCCTTTAAGAATGAATGATACAGAACTAATGTAGTGTTAAAGAAAACGGAGTGCTTAAAGAACTACAGAACTGTGTAAATGATTCTTCAACAAACAGAGTTAAATTAAGGTGCAAATAACCTAAAGAAGTTAAAAAACTACAGGAGCAATCGGGTGAATCTTGTGATGAAGGCGGGCCCTTTCCTTCTCACAAGATTCCCCAGAGGAAAGAGTTAAATGGAAGCGCTCAAAAGAAACCTTTATTCATCTATCAAAAAGGAATGATACATTACAATGGAGTCTTGCTCCTTTCCGCTCAAAAATTATGTCTCTCCTGCAGTATCTAACTCCCCTTCTAATGATGATGTCTCCTCTTTTTAAAGAGGAGACATCTATTACAGTTACATCAGAGAAATCCTATTTTTATCCAAATCTATTCTTCTATCTTAAAACAGGGTCTTTCTATTCTTCCATAGCAGAATATTGTTACAACAGATACAAAAATACTGGCTTCAGAACAATCCGTGTAACAAATTTCCTTGCTTGTCTTCGTCTTGTTGCCATCATTCCTGAAATACTCTTTTGAAATTACAAATCACGAATAGTGACGGAATTTACGTGCCCGCTGATTTCAGCAACGGAGTCGACTGTTTCAGCAACGGCCGATTGTTTCAGCAACAGCACGTTTCTTATCATAAATTATCTGCGATATTTTAGACTTGTGTTAGCAACTATCTACCTTCGATTAATGATGAAATATAAGAGTAATGTGGAATTATATGTAAAACAGATTAAATATATAGTAAAGAGAAGGATTTCATATACCTTTGGATAAAATGGATGAGAATGATAATGTAACCTTTTTAAATATGGCTATAAAGAGTAAAGTGGTGTCAAAGTGTGTGGTAAAAATGGTGCATTGTGAGGTCCTAACACTACCTTGAGCAGTGAAACAAACAGTTGGAAGATCAGAAAATTATCATGGAGTTGCAAAACATCCGTGAGAATCAGCAAGCTGCCTAAAGAAGCCAAACCGAGATGACATCCATTGAGCGGGAGATTCAGGTTGATCGAGAGACTTGGCTTGAAAGGGTCAATATTCATTTGGAGAAGCTATTGGAGAAGGCAAACAAGGAAAAGAACATGTTGAGGCACATGAAGAATCATTATTGGGCGAGAAATCATGTTTGCAAGGCACGAATCAAGATCCTGAAGGCAAAGTTAAAGAGGGCACTAAAGCGTCGCAAAAGGCATGATAGACTCCAAATTTTGGCCGAAGATTCCTTGGCCTAGCATAGTGCATGATGGAGGACACTCAACCCAAATTTCAAGAAATTTGGGACACATTTTGTCAATTTTGTTTTTTTTGGGCCTTAACACAGATTTTTCTGCCCGACGCGTCGCGCCACTTGGCGCGTGCTTATAATTGGGAGCTCCTCTTGAGGAAAACTTTGTATTTATGGATTTTTCATCAAAATTTATGCATGCCTACCCATTACCTAGAGATTTTGACAAATTTTGGGTTGCCTGAGGGGTCAAAAACACCCTAAAATTGACTTTTCTGCCACTTTTTGGACACACAGGAAGCAATGTTGGGAAAAATAATTTTTGAATGGGAAAATGGCAACCAAATTCAGAAATTCCACTTGGGTTGGAAAGCAGACAGGCAGGGCTTTTTAATGAGTAATCCTGTGCTCAATTTTGACACTGCGAAGGCCCTCAAAATCGGCCTCAAAGTGGCGCGACGCATAGAGATTTCAGGCGCGGCGCATTGGGAATTTTGGCTCAGTTTTCACTCAGCAACTCAGATTTTCGCCTAGTTTTGGCCATTTTGACTTTTTTATCTCCAAATGTGAAAATATTGATGTAACTTGATGTAATTTCATGACTTTTATGTAATTTTGGCACATTTTTACTCATGCAAGTAGATTCATTCACCAAAAAGTGAAATGTAACTAAATGAATCAGTTTCCTATCTTATAGAGGCAAGCTGTTCCACTACCTATTTTCCAGTTCTTAGTTTAGATCTTGTTGAAACAGCTCCTAAACTAGTGAGCTCGACCCCTAGAGGCATGGGGATGAGTTATTCTTTTCTATATCTTGTATTTTCTAAGTCATTTTCAGGGTTGGACACTTGGGATTGCTTTGAGCTTCATTGTACATTTCATTTCTGCATTTTGGCAAAGGAATAGACTAGGGTTTGTAGCACTCTTTGGGACCCATGTGGCTCTATGTCTTGATGGTGTGTTTCTCTCTGTTTTTGTAAGTTTACTAATGTTTCATGTGTATCATCTTCCTTCTTATTTCTTCTTAAGTTAAACAAAAGAGTATAAAGGTGGAATTCATTAGATTGCAGTGCTCTACCTTAAGTTTTGTTTAATTTTCTATGTTTTCAACTGCTTGAAGAGGATTCCTGAAAGCATCTTGCCCTCTTCAACTCCTCACTGGTCTGAGCTATCCATTTCATTCAATTCGAAACATCAAAAAAATTTCCTTCCTTGCCCCATTCAGACCTCTGCAAAAACTAGGCCTCATTCCCAGACCCAAAATCTGCCTTTCCCTTTGATCCAACAAATACCTTCAAAATCAAATCAAACTCTCTTACATATATACCTAGCCTAAAATCAGCCTTTATTCAAGTCATCTCAAGCCTCACTGATTATTTTTGCTGAGATTGACTAGGAGAGAGCCCTCTCCCGATCTGGTAGGGCTAGCTACTAGGTTAAACGTGGTTTGATGTTACCCTAGACTTTGCCTTCCTCAGCCTGAGGTAGATTTAGGAAATAACACCCTTGATGTAAGGAACTAATCCCTTTGAAGGAGGATTCTATCCCTTCTTGTATGGAGCTCTAACTTCCTCTCTTTCACTATAAAAAGAGGCATAGGGCAGCCTCAAGGGGTTACAATTGATGAGTTCAAGCTTTAGTATTATTGGAGGTGAAATGTTGTTGAAACTTAGACCCTTTTAGCTGATATTTCATGTGGGAAAGATCACATACCTGTATGTATCTCGATTGGAAGAGTGCAAGGCTGGTCAGAGTAAAGGAAACACCTGTTCCGGACCCTAGGAAGGCCTGTATGACATCAAGGCAGACACGGTTGTAAGGCTCTTCTTTATTTAATTTAATACAAATAAGTATGTTTTTCTCAATAAGCTGTCAATTGATTGATTTATTTTATGGATTCCTTGATCACCATAATAGATATGATTTATGAATATGTTATGCAGGTGCTATTTGATGTTGCTTGTTTGTAATTACAGATCTTCGAAGGCAACTCTTTCGAGCGACTGAAGGAATACTACTACAAACAAGCGTTGGATCGAAGGTAAGATCGTTAAAGCCTTTATAGTATTTAATTATGAATCACAATATATCTAGATAAATATAGTTTTATTTGTCCGTTTGTGGCTAGCTATCCATAGGACACTTGGGAGATCTGTCTTGTCCGTAAGAACGACTTGTCCATCCAAACTAGATTAACCATTTTTCCTTCGACCTCTATCGATAGATCTTGTAAAATACCATATGGCTGAAAACCTCTTCCATCAAAAGCTTTGAGAATAGTTGGTGATTGGTTAATAGTCAGAGAACCAAGTGATTTCCAACATTTTAACGACATAATACACGTAGAAGCCCCTTCATCAACAACAGTACGAAAGATACGTTTGTTTTTTACTATTACTGGAATCTGAAAAGCCATTTGATGGGATAGGCGAGGTGTAAAATTCTCTAAATTGAAGATCATGAGGTTTGAATCCTGGAGATCTATGGCTCCTAAGGCTGACAAAAGCAATTTTCTTTGGGCTGGGCATGATTGCAATACTTCCAAAGCTGACATTGCTGAAGGGGAAATTGCCAAATCTTCAACAATATTGTAATTCTGAGCAGCTCTCGCATGTGGATTGAAAGCTGATTTACGAAGTACACCTTTTGCAGGTTGTTTAATCACTAAGTCAGGATTTTGTTTCTCAATTTGTAATGGATTAGAAACTGAGGGATATGTAGTCGATGTAGAATTGGATGTTTCTGCTTCTTTACCAGTATTTTTACTACCGTAATCTTGCGATTACGTCGCACCATCAAGATATCCTCAACCAGATTGGAGGAAGATCCAACCATGTTACTATCTTGAGTAGGAAAGGGATCCTTCAAGACAACAGGTATAGGTGAACCCTTAACGAATTTTGATACCTCGGCTCTATGCGGGCACTCTTTTGTAAAATCATCCTGGTCACAGATGAGACAAGGATATCGAGGTTTGCGTTTTTCATCAGTTGGTTCTGTTGTATCGTTTTTCTCTTTTGAAGATTTTTTCTTTTTATTCCTACCTTTCTTCTTACCACCAGTTTTAGATTTGGTCGTAGATGTCTCTACAACATGGATATCGGTGGAAGTTTCTAAGGAAGAATCTCCTTTGGGTGAATCGGGTAAAGTGATAATAGGAGAAGTAGTCTTGGAAGACTTCTTCTTACTTTTACCAGTACTAACAGAACCAATTACGCCATCAGTGGCGTGAGAGCCAGAAGGAGTTGCAGTTAATTGACCAGGTCTTGGTAAATCGAGGATTTTATCATACAGAGTACCTGACTGAGTATACACAAGGTCAAGGTACTGAGCCTGAGAAATGACTTGCTCTTCCGTAACAATGCCTCCTTTGGCCACATCTTCAGTAATTTTGGGCAATAACGATTTAATAAACCATTCAGCCAAAATTTGATCAGGAATAAATACTTTCACTAAACGCCTTCTATGTCTCTATTCATGAATGTGATCAGATATGAGTCATTTTCAATATCGAGCTTAGCTTCGACACCAATTCCGGATCCTGCTCAACAAGTATTGAATACTGATGAACATATTCGTGAATTCTTGTCGGTAGATGAGTTACCCTGGGAAGATCATCATCATAGGTCTTCGTTTTTACCCGATCTCTATCATTTTGAGAATGATTTTTCCTCCATTTTTACCACTGATTATGTCAAAGAACCTCAAAATCCTCTCTCACATTTCGATTCTGAATTGAATTTAGAAAATATTTCTAGGACAGTTCCTCTTGACATTTCAGTAAAACCTGGAATTGTTGAAAACATTCACATAGGTGCTTCTTGTACGCCTGAAGAAATTCAAGCATATCAAGCCCTATTTCAGGAATTTCGCAACATTTTTTCCTGGTCATATGAAGAAATGTCAGGAATCGATCTGTCGATTGTTGCTCATGAAATTAAGACATACCTAGATGCTAAACCCGTTAGACAGAGATTACGATAGATTCATCCGAGAAAAGTTGTCGTTATAAAAGCAGAAGTTGAAAAATTACTTCGTGCAGGTTTTATTTATCCGATCTCGTTAACGGACTGGGTATCTAATATTGTTCCGGTCAATAAAAAAAACAAGGAACAATAAGAGTATGTATCGATTATAGGGATATAAATCGAGCTTGTCCAAAAGACAATTATCCAACCCCTTACATCGATCAAATTATTGACGATTGTGCTGGAAGTGAAATGTTTTCGTTCATAGATGGATTTTCTGGCTACAATCAAATCAACATACTCCCTGCGGATCAACCTAAAACAAATTTCATTTGTCCATGGGGGACTTTTTCTTATCACAAATTACCTTTTGGCCTTAAGAACGTTGGCACCACTTTTCAAGGAGCCATGTCTTATGCATTTCACGACATTAAGCACATTGTCTAGTCCTACCTCGATGATTTTCCTGCTCATTCTTCATGCATAGCATATCATATTATTCATTTATGAGCCATCTTTATATGATGTAGGCATTATAAGATTCATTTGAATCCTCACAAATGTGTTTTCTGCATAGAATCCGGACGATTATTGGGATTTATTGTCTCAAAGGCAGGCATTCGTGTTGACCCATATAAGGTTGAGGCAATCATCAATTTACCTTCTCCTTCTACTCTTCACCAACTCCAAAATTTGCAAGGGAAAGCAAACTTTTTACGTAGATTCATTGCTAAATACGTCGAGTTAACGAAAGGTTTCACTAGGTTGTTAAAACAGAATATTCCTTTCTTTTGGGACGAGGTCACTGATAGATCTTTTGATGCTTTGAAAAACACATTGACCCATGCACCGTTACTGCATCCTCCCAACTACAACCAAGATTACTTTTTGTACCTCGCCGCTTCCAATTCCACAATAGGGATGGTTTTAGTTCAGGAAGATGAATTCCATAGTGAACATGTGATTTACTATCTTAGTTCAAACTTGCATCCGACTGAGATCAAATATTCACATGTGGAGAAATTGGCCTTGGAAGCTGTTCAAGCTGTCCAACGTTTACGTCACTACATACTTTTATGCAAAACGACAGTGATCTCTGATTGTAGCCCTATGATGTACATCTTGACCAAACAATTGCTAGGGGGCAAATACTCTAATTGGATTGTTATCCTGCAGGAGTTTGATTTGGAATTTGAAAAATCCAAATCCAAGAAATCATTGATATTTGTTGAACTTATGTGTGATTTCCCACGTACTGATACAGAAACTGTGGCGGAACAACCAATCGTGGATGAATCCTTGTTTCTTATTAGTACCATTGATCCTTGGTATGGAGATATTATTGTTTATTTGCAGACCCAATCTTTTCGGCCTGAGATTTCACGGTCGTAACGAAAAAAAATTCATTTCCAGTCTCAACAATATCATATTGTTGGCGACACACTATACTGTCGTGGTGCAGACTCAGTTTTTCGATGTTGTCTAACTCATGACGAAGCCGAAAAGGTTTTAAATGACTATCACTCTGGAGCATGCGACGGTCATATGTCTGGGTACGCCAAAACCAAAAAGATATTGCGTGCAGGTTATTTCTGGCCATCCTTGTTTAAAGATTATATTTACGCAGTCTGAAAGTGTCATAATTGTCAAATATACTACCTGCTCCTCTTCACCCTATAATTGTTGTCGGTCCTTTTGCAAAATGGGGCATTGATTTCATTACATGTAACCCTCACTCGGCCAGGGGGCATGGGTATAGTATTCGAGCAGTAGATTATTTTACCAAATGGGCTGAGGCGATGCCTACATTTGTGACAGATGGAAAAACTGCGGCTACTTTCATATTCAATCATGTGATTGCTCGTTTCGGTGTACCCCAAGCGATAATTACTGATCACGGGAGCCATTTTCGAAATATCATGATGACCGAGCTGATGGACGAACTTGGCCTACGCCATGACAGTTCTACACCATATTATTCACAGGCCAACGGTTTAGTTGAAGCGATTAATAAAGTTTTGGTAACCATGATCAAACGAATCATTGGAATTCATAAGTCGAATTGGCATACCATGCTCTTTTCAGCACTCTGGGCATATCGAACCTCAGCAAAAACATCGACAGGTTTTACCCCTTTTCAACTAGTTTACGATTTAGAAGCGGTATTACCCATTGAATGCGAGATACCGTCACTCCAACTAGCCATAGAGTTACTACCAGACACTTCTGAAGAGGAGAAACGTTTTTTATACTTGGCTCAATTAGATGAGAATCGGCGCACCGCTACATTAGCTATCGAAACTCATGCAAAAAAGAATGAAAGCTCAGTATGATGGAAGTGTTACCCCTCGTAATTTTTCAGAAGGAGACCTAGTTTTGATTTATGACCAAGCCAACGATAAACTAGGGGCTGGGAAATTTGAACCCATGTGGCATGGTCCTTATATTGTCAAGCGACAACTTGCAAAAGGGGCCTATGAATTGATTGATTTTGATGGGATCTCTTTAGGTAAACCCAGAAATGGACTTTATCTAAAGAGATATTACGCTTGATTTTGTGTGGAGATATTATTTGTATATTAGTTACTTTTTAGCTGGTGTGCTATAGATTAGAAACGTGTGCCTAGCTTAAGTGTGATGTTACTATTATTCCCGCTTATCTAGATACTTTTGATATCGTAGATGTCGACGTCCTTTCTAACGTATATTGGTTTTGCTGATGGCGCTTTTCGTAGTACATGGAATATCACTTCCATAGCTTGGGTTATTTACTCACCCACTGACGAGTTAGTATCGATGCATGGGGTAAGCCTCGGTCAAACAACGAACAATATTGCTGAATATAGTGCAGTTATTGAATTATTATCGGAATCCACTTCATTTGGAATTCAGAGTTTGATCGTTAGGTTAAATTCTGAACTCATTGTATTATAGTTAAACCGAGTATATGCCATTAGAAACCCAGTATTATTAAGATTATTTTTAAGGGTTCGTCTCTTGGAGCGAGAGTTCGATTATATTGAGTATCAACACATTCCAAGAAATTTAAATACACTAGCAGATGTAATTGTTTCTAATGTTATAAATAGACATTTGCAATAACAAAGTAATAAATCAACATTCCATAACATGATTGGGTAGGTAGCGGGAAATAATAGTATATCATAGCATAGATGTAGTGTTCAAAAAATAGTACATCGTCTTCGATCATAGGTTCAAAACGCCTTATGATCAGAAAAAAGTGATACAAAAAATGAGTCTACAAGTCAATCATCCACTATCTGTGGTGATGATCATGATAATACACTACTTCTCGTGCCACCCTAGTCAAAAATCTTCTAAATGGTCCAAGAACACCAATGACGTATCTCTGTAGATGGAGTGGGATGTCATCTATGGTAGTCTCAGGAATATCCATACTGAGCTGCTCCAAATGGTGTTCTAAATCAGTCAGGATCTCTGCAATCTAATCCTGTGGAGGAGGTGGTGCTCTTGCTACATCCCTTTGCCTCCAGTCAAAGGGGCGGAGAATGGCTGGTCGACTCGGACCCACATCTGCATTTGAAATTTTTGTTATCAGTTTTGGACGATTTAACAACAAAATAAAAATTAGAAATTAGAACATGTCAAAAGAGATTTTTTACCTGACTCATCCCACTAAGCTTCTGGAGGAAGGGGAATATCCTGGTCACAGCGAAAATCCATACCCGCATAAGGAAAATCCTCTATCACAAAAATTTGGCGTTCTAGCCAACAAAAATAAGTCGAGGGAAATCGAACAATCTCCCCACCCTCGCTGTGACGGGCCATCAAAGCAACCCAACGAACCATCCGAGGCTCTCGAGGTTGACCAACATCAACAGGAATGTGCTGCGGGGCTAACATAGGAATCCTCTCTAGAGCAAAGGTGACGACGATGGACCCATATCTGAAGTTGTTTAACTTCCCATTCTTTTCTCTGGTGAGTTGGCCTTTCACATTTTCCAACACTGCCTCGCACCAGTTGAATATGGTGCCTCGAAAACAATCTACTGCGATGCTCATTTGAGATCCAGTAGCTACATGCAAAGCTGCACTTCTGCACAACTTGACAACGGTGAAAGCAATCACTTTTAACTCGGGACGGATGATAGTTTTAATGTCAATCTGTTTGTCCTTGGGATTGGCTTCATCATTATAGAACTCTAATTGTATGCTGGCAACAGACTGGCCACCTGGCCTAGCCCCAAATAGAGATAGTGGTTCACCTCTCCTAGACAAACCAGTTAAAAAATATATGTCTTCTAGCTCAATCTCGAGTCGGTGACCTCCGATCACGAAACACTGGTCTTGAACGTCCCATTTGCTCACTAGCCAAGTAAGAAGATCTACTTGAGCTCTCATGCCCTGATAGCCCAAAATTTGAAAAGCCCGCATGCTCTTAAAACTTGAAAAGTAGGTTGATGGATCATTGCTGCTTCATCTAACTCCTCATGTTCCCGTTCTCGCCAAATGAGCATTGTAGATATCCTACAATCAGTAAAATGAAGTGTTAAAATCATTTTAAAGCAAAAAATTTGGGTAATTTAGGAAGAAAATGTGTTTTTAAATTCGTTATGGTGCCCCCGCACTTTATGCTCAGATACAGTGCGTAGCTTCACACAGGCTTTGTGTTAAAAGTGCGGGGCCCTGACATTTTCCTTTGTGAGAAAATGTCGGGGTCCGCAGGTACCTAGTGTCCTGCTTGCAGACCCCCGAGGGCAAATTTTTGAACCTATTTTCCTCCCAAAAATGAAATTTTGACCCTAATTCGAAAAATTGCATGGATGAAAAGCAAGAGAAAGAGGTTGTGGATTACCTCGAACAGATGGTTTTCAATTCTGATGGTCGTTTTGCCTAGAATCTTCTCCGAAGCGTCTTTTACCAAAAGCTCTAAAAATTTCACTGCAAACTCAAACGGTAAAAATGAACTTGAAAAATTCATTTTTATAAGTTTTTTCGAACAAATGAATTTTAAATTTGTTTATTTTTCACTTTAAAAAGATGGTTTTTCGAAATATTCTTATTATTGAAATAGGTATGTTTAATTTTTTGAGTTTTTGTGCAGAATACCGAATTTTTTAGGCAAAATTATCATTTTTGACTAAGAGTAAACTTTTATCACTTTTTCGGGCTCTTTAAAATTTACGAAAAAGTGAAACGATGGAGTCCTCTTTTAAGCCCTTTTCAAACTCTCTAAAAATGAAAAGATTGCCGAGTACTTGACTATTCGAACTCGTTAAAGTAAATGAACGGTCATCCCTTCAGTATAAGTTTACCCCTTTTTCGGACTGAAATGGAATATTTACGAAAAAGGTATACATTGAATAATCATGGTCAATAGAGTTCTCTCTCGCATTATTTTATCCTTTTTCGGGCCTGAGAAACTAAATTTACGAAAAAGAACACCCATGGAGTTTTCTTAAGTTTTTTTCTTCTGACTCCCTAAAAATGAAAAACACCGAGTTTCTCCTATACTAGACTCGTTAAAATTTAACAGTAAAGGACCTGTCGATTACAAATAGGAACAGACTACTCCTTCTTAGGGTTTGATTTTAAACTAAGTTGGACTCATCCGAAGGATGAGCTTATAAACAAGCAAATGTTATCCTCCTCAAGCTTGTCAAAAATAAAGAGGTACTTGCCAGAAATGGTGGGGGAAAAGAGAGAAAAAAAAATTCATTTGTTACACTTTAATTTGTAAAAGAATTACACCACTCTTGAACATGACACTTTTTGTCACACTTCCACCTGGGTTGGGAAATCCTTTGCTTATCAATTAATCAAACTACATTGAAAGTCTTCAGCTGGTTTCTGGGTATTAGCTTAGGGAAAATGTCACCAAACCATCTGCAGTGTCATTATGTGTTCAAGAGGTCAGTCAAATAAACCATTCATCTGCAAACATTTGTCTCCATTCGCGTGGACCATCCCTGAGTCAGTCCTTGCAAAAAATTTCTTCAAAACTTGATCTATGGTTTCGTGTCGTGAGCTTGCTTACGATGGATCACTTTCTATCGATGACAGCTCATCATCTAGGAAGTTGATCTAGAATCCGTCAGTACCTTGGAATCTGCATTCCTTAATGGCAGGTTTCTCGCCTTCGATGACAGGTTGCATCATTGACCTTCGATCGAACGATTCCATGAAATGTTCAACTTCAGATCACTTATTCACATTTCATGGATTTTACTGAGTACTTTGAGAGCCATTGTCATTATTTGTGGTTTCTCTCACACTTGTTAACAGTTCACATCATTGACTGGTAATCAAGTGGGTTCTACCATGTTCGACTTCAACACATTTAATCGCATGGATAGAATCGTACTAGTTCGAGAAGCAGAAATCAAGACCCTGGATCTAGTTTCCACCATCCATGTTGCGAGGAGTTTTATTATTCATTATGTAGTAGACTATTCATTACAGATGGTTGTGCCCATGTTGTGTCTACACTATTGATGTAATATTAAAATCATTTCTGTATCAGAACAAGTTTAGTTAGTTTTGATCTGAGTATGGGAATGCCTACCTCAGCGATGATATATATATATATATATATATATATATATATATATATATATATATATATATATATATATATATGTTTGTGTGTGTTGCGTTGAATGTTTTTACAGGGTTCCGACTAGGGTGTCCACAGGCTGATCCTTGAAATGATAAAGCACATCACTCTTCGAATATTCTCAGACTTTGCACTTTAGGGTTCAATTTGTTACATTGAAATTTGTCACCATGACATTTTAGTCTCCCTTAGAAATCTATAATATCAAAGTTCCTAAATTCAAGCCTTGAAATTAAGAGAAAAGCCCATAAAAGTCTTAAAAACTCTGGTACTGCATTTTCTCTTAGTATTGCCTGCGGTGCCGGACCTTTTGGCTATAAATCCTGCGGAGCCAAACGCATTGTTTATTCATTAAGGGTGCATACCCCTGTAAAAGATAAAAAAGGCGCAAGTAAAATCTAGAAGCTCAGTTTGAGTTATTTTTGGAAGCTTCTAGAAACATTCCTACGGAGGAATGTTTGCTCTTTTCAGGTTCATGTATCACATCCATTAAGGAGCTAACCCCTTGATGTAAGGAACTAATCCCTTTGAAGGAGGATTCTATCCCTTCTTGTGTGGAGCTCTTGTGTGGAGCTCTAACTTCCACTCTTTCACTATAAAAAGAGGCATAGGGTAGCCTCAAGGGGTTACAATTGATGAGTTCAAGCTTTAGTATTATTGGAGGTGAAATGATGTTGAAACTTAGACCCTTTTAGCTGAGATTTCATGTGGGAAAGATCACATACCTGTATTTATCTCGGTTGCAAGAGTGCAAGGCTGGTCAGAGTAAAGGAAACGCCTGTTCCGGACCCCAGGAAGGCCTGTATGACATCAAGGTAGACAAGGTTGTAAGTCTCTTCTTTATTTAAGTTAATACAAATAAGTCTATTTTTCTCAATAAGCTATCAATTGATTGGTTTATTTTATGGATTCCTTGATCACCATAATAGATATGATTTATGAATATATGCTATGCAGGTGCTATTTGATGTTTGCTTGTTTGTAATTACAAATATTTGAAGGCAAGTCTTTCGGGC
Source organism: Pinus albicaulis (assembly GCA_034641835.2). Taxonomy (NCBI): domain Eukaryota; kingdom Viridiplantae; phylum Streptophyta; class Pinopsida; order Pinales; family Pinaceae; genus Pinus; species Pinus albicaulis. Next base: position 37,604,657 of record CM076578.1, read on the forward strand.
GATTGAAGGACTACTACTACAAACAAGCGTTGGATCGAAGGTAAGATCGTTAAAGCCTTTATAGTATTTAATTATGAATCGTAATATATCTAGAGAAAGATAGTTTTATTTGTCCGTTTGTTGATAGCTGTCCGTAGGACACTTGGGAGGTCTGTCTTGTCTGCAAGAACGACTTATCCGTCCAACAATTTCCCAATAAGAATCAAGGATTTAAACCATCCCATCATAAAGACCAAGAATGTTAGGGAAATCAGTAGGTAATTCCTTTCAGTAGTTACAACCAAGTGCACCTTAACTAAATCTTAATGAAAATTTTAATCATATATTAAAATAATAATATATTTATTTTATAAATATGTGAATTTACAAGAGTTTTTATTCTAGGGATATTACATACTTCCCCCCTTAAAGTGAACACCATCCTCGGTGTTCATCTCTCAGTGGGAATTTAACTTTTACTCATGATATAACAATATAAACCACCCAAAATGGGATCCTTCCCCTTTTAAATTGAAGTATTTTATTCTAATAAATAAAAATAATAAAAAACAATAATGGTATTGCATAAGGAAATTCAATAGTCATAAGCATTTATAGGTGCAATAATATGCAAATTCAACTTTTCATCACTTGGTCATTATTCAAATTCATAGAACAAAAACATAATATATATACCAACTTACCATTACATACCAATTAGTCTTGGAGGTCATGGTCACTTTTATTCAAGCGCTCCAATGGTTTGACAATCCATCAACAATCCATGGCAAGCACCATGTAATGTACGACTAAAAAATCCAACATAATCACATTAGTCAAAATATTTTCAATCAAATAAATACTTTTAATTGTCATTAAATTATACAATATCACTCGATATTTAACCACAGTTCTCCCACAAGTACCCAGAGAGAACCAACCCTCTAATCATCAAAATGATAAATCAATGCACCACGTGCATACTTGTCTTATCTCCCACTAAAGACATCAACACAATACTTCTAAAAGTACTCAGAGAGAACATAACGTTATCTAATCATCGAAATGATCAAGAAAGGAATTTATACTTCCAATAATTCCTTTCCGAGCATTAGACTCTTTTACTATAAATATGTACATAAAATATTTACATAATCATATAGAAAATTCATTTTAATACAACACATAATTTATTAGTTAACTTGTTCCGCTATGAGAACCGTAACGGGAAAACGAATGCTCCTCCCAACCAATGGGAACAAGTTTCCACAACCATATCGAGTCATTTTCACATCTAGAAAGTTCTCTAACAAAGAATATACCAATTCCATTCTAGAATTCCACTGGCCAACCAACTCAAGAATTCCAATGACAAAACAAGGTCCAATACAAGATTCCTCTTGGAAGTTTCCTTCCTATACCTCTGACAGTGTCTTGTCTATGAGGAATTTTTGGACGTCCTCCAACATAATCCAAATAAACAAATTTTCCTCTGTCTTTTTCCCTGTTGTTGAAAATGCAGCAAGATGATGGAGCTTAGTGAAATGAATTCGCCTTCACTAAGTGGGCCCGCAGGCAAATTCTGGCGCAAAGTCTATTTTTAGACATATGGAGCATGGTCCAGGGGTTGCAGTATGTTATTCTTGGAGTATTGGTCATGTTGGTAAAAATAGATGGACCTCTATTTTTTGACCTATAGGTCGATGTCTATTTTTAGACTGCCTATCCTAAAAATAGGGAAGTCAAATATTATTTACCCTTAATAATATTTGAACTATAAACTTCAGTTTACTCTCTTGGAGAACTTCAGTTCGAGCCTTGGAAGTGGCTCATGCATCTGACAGAGGAATTACGCTATTCCTAAGGGTTTGGTGAGCACATGCATGGTTGACTTCAGTTAGGACTTCAGTGGCAGAAGTTTGGTGGAGTTAATGAGACGGCTAGTGGAGTTGTGTTCGGTTTAATTTAGTTGAACTGGTTGAGATTAGTTTAACTAGCTAATCAACTAGTTATGAGTGGAGTGAATTAAATATTATTTAATTCATTAATTAGTAATTCATTATTCAACTCAAGAACACATCAGTTCACTACAGTGCATGGACAGTTCAGTGGAGACCAGTGAAAGAGGTAGATGAAAGGGTGGAGTTAGCTATCAGTGGCGACATCAGTTGTGCATGAGATTTGCACCACACTTGGAGGAATTGCCCATGATGATTGCGTTGTCAAGCCAAGGAGATTCGAACCTTGGATCTCTATATAGACAGGCCATGATTGTGCAATAGAGGCAAGGCAATTAGTGGTGAGTTTTGAACCAGTAACCTGTTCAAAACTAAGCTAGTTTGTGTGTAACTTTATGAGAAAGTACTGAGTACTTGTGAGGAGTATTGTACTGAGTTTGTTACATGATTTCTCCATTATAATATACACAATAGCTGCGGGGTTTTCAGCTATAAGCTTTCCCCATACATACTATGTTAATGTGTATGATGAATTGATGTGCTATCGCTTGTTTTATTTCCGCATGTGTGATGATCTGAGTGGAAGAGATTATGTGCTGCATATAAATTCGAATTGTATGTGATCAGGATAGTCTCGGTGGATAATTAATCATTATTCAGCAAATTTCTACACCTGTTACCATATTGGCCAAAAATTTTCCATTATTGAGATCATCTTATCTCCAGGGAGAGGAAATCCGAGCAGGAAAGTGCCATCAACCCCTCTGGGTAGGTAATTTTCATCAACCCAAGGCCTCCTGGCCTTTCAAAACTATCCACAACTATCTGGCATGTGAAATTTTCTTTTATCACTCTTTCCCATAATAATTTACATAACAAACCATATGCATATTATCATTAAAACAAAACAAAAATTTATGTACACCATTCATTTATACTTGACCCTCAGCATTGGTACACAATATCTAGATTAATAAGAAACATAACTTACATACAGGTTGTATACATTCTGATATTCAAAATAACACAATCGGGCGTATCATAACATTATACTTTCTCATTTACATAGTGTTTTACCTTCATATATTTCTTTGTTGTCATTAAGCTACCCTTTCTTAATCCCATCAACAATGTTATCCATAAATAAGTATTCACTTTCACAATCATTTTAGTTTCATGCGTACAATACTGACATGCAAAAAGGTATATGCAAATATTCGTTAATGTGCAAATTTCAACAATAGTTAGGGTAACAATCCAACCTCTCCAATTTCCCACAGTGTATTGTTACCAATAGACCAACACATGAATTAATACTATCATCACTTGTTTACAAATTAAAATAATATTTAATAAAAATCAATTCATGTATATAAGTTTTAATGGTTAGTCATGCAACACTAACTAATAATTGCTACCAACCATCCTAATGCAACCATGACAAGACTCAATCAACAACTATCTATTACAATCAAGTCTCACTACTTAGACTCATTATTTATTTTTAACATCTAAAGGGGTTCTTCCAATGTTCTTTTAAAATATTTTATCATCATGTTCAAGGAAATTCCCCATATTTTTCATTGATGCATTTATTCTTTATCAATAGTGCATTGAATTTTTAGTCATGTAAATTAAATATATAATTAATACTTTCATATCTGAAAAGGTTGATAGTTGATTCTTAGTTTCCTTAGTGAGTGGTTAATTTTTTTCACAGGTTTAATAGAGGTTTTATTATTCTTTATCCTCACTGATATTCAAATGTCATGAACATAGTTTTGTAGCACAATTTATTACTTACTACACTTAATGCAGTTAAAAACATGAATCACACATATTATTTCAAAAGCAGCCTACTACATATATTAATATGTAGATTATTAGACTCATACCTGAGTTGATGCCCATTAGTAGCATACCTCGATTTCTTTTTCTCTTAATAATTCCCAATGGTATCAATGTTGCAACCTTCAGCTATGATAACACTTGTAACATACCCCGGTAACCTCATATGAAAATGCATATAGTTTCCAAAAGAATATTCCCAAAAGAATGTTTAATACAATAGATCATGCAAACACATGCTTGCTTTTCATGGAAATATAACATAATAGGGCATAAAAAAACATGTTTTCTTTTCCATAAAACTAACGCAATAAAGTATACAAATACATGTATTATTTTCCAAAGATTATACAAACATTACCCACATATATATTCCAAGGAAACCAACACATCAAAATGGTTTTTTGTGCATGTAATTCATCTTCTTTCGAAAATAATATTTCCCAATGTAGGCTAACACAAAATGGAATCATTTCCCACATACAAATGTATATTCTTTCCAACAAAAGCTAATACAAATATTGCATGCATATACATTCCAAAAGAAACTAACATAATAGTTATGATAGCATAAAAGTAATCATATATATTTTTTCTAAAAAAATATAGCTCAATAGTTATTCTATCCATGAAAAGAACATACATATATATATAATATGACTATTCTCTAGCTCTTCTTTAATGTACACAACAAATATTCTCTTTTCTATAATTATACCATCATTAACTATTATTATCATGTAACAAATACATATTTTTTTTAAGGAAGTTAATATAACCTCATTTTTCTATCCTTATACATGCAAGTTTCTCATGCTTCCCTCTTCAAAAAATTACCATAGATAATCATTCTATCTTTCTACATGCAAGTTTCTCATGCTTCTCTCTTCAAGAAATTACCATAGATAACCATATTTTATGCATAAAACCTAGGCAACAATAACAGGGTTAAATTAACCTTTTTTGCACTTAAATCAAGAAATTAACACAGTTTATCTAGCTATCCCAATGACCACTCATTTTTGCGTGCAACGAGTGTTTTTTTTCTAATGCAATGACCCTTAATTCAATGCACATAATAGTTTCAAGAAACAAGCCTGCATTCTTGTTCTTGTATGAACAAGGTTCATATTCATCTTTTAAGAAAACAGTCTCAATTCTTCAGAAATTCATGGACGAAAATGCTATGCAATTCCTTTTGCATTCAAATACTTGTAGCCTTTAAATAAAAAATATGGGTAATATATGCATACAGGTTCATGCAAACCCTTCCAAGAAAGTTATTCTAATTAACCTTTCTCTTTTCCAAGAATCTGATAATGCATGGCATAAAAATATTTCAATTTAATGTTTTATTTTCAAGAATTAACATAGAAATTTATTTCAAGAATTTCACTATAATAGATATTATTATTTTACACATATTGCTATTAAGAGTCTATTTGATTCATGCTAATATCTCCAGGGAAATTAATAATCTAATTTTCTCTCATAATTTCCTCACAATATTTTCTTTAATGAAATAAATTATTTTCTCTCTTTTCATAAGAAAATGTATCATACATTCTTTTCATAAAAAAATATCATGATTTCTTTAATATTTTTGTGTGAAGGTTTCAAGTGTGTTTTATTTCCAAGTAATCTAAAGCCAAAAGTTGTTCCTTTTATACATGCAAGTGCATATTTATTTTCTGAGAAAATCTAACGCAATAACATTTCTTTTCATGGAGATAAGTATTTCTTTCTCAAGGAAAATTTTCAAAATAGTTATTAACTTTGTGCATTAAGCATGTATTCCTTAAAAAAAAACTATTAAAATAAAAATCATGCATTCTTTTCAAGAATGTTCGCTACTAGTACTTTTATGCAGATTATTCTCATTTAATATTTTTCTTGAATTCTATATGCAAGGTTTTTTGCTTTATAACCCATCTTTATGCATAAAAAAATACAAGAAAATCTATTAAGACAACAACCACATTGACTTAACTTGTAGCCAAGTAAATCATACAATTTCACAAGATTAATTTAAGCATGCAATATTTTAATAATTCAATGCACATAACACTTATCTTTTGTTTGAATAATATTTTCTTTGTTTTCATAGTCTTCCACCTTCATATCAAATTCTTTGCTTGGAGTGGATTTGCAAATTCATTTACAACTTTTCTTCTCCATATTAGAATTTTTTCCCTTCATGATACTTCACTTTCATTCCTATTTTTGCATAACTTCCTTACATTCAGTTTTACTAGCGTTAAAAGTAGATTGTAACTAATTTTTGATATTTCCAGAGAAAAATAGAGTATTTTAAACCATCCCATCTTAAGGACCAAGAATGTTAGGAAACTAACTCGGAAATTCTTTTTGGTAGTTACAACTAGGTCCACCTTAACTAAATCTTAATGAAAATGTCAGCCATGTATTACAATAATAATATATTTATTTTATAAATATATGAATTTCCTAAAATTTGTATTGTAGGGATATTACGAAATAATATTAAATAAATAAATAAATATTTATTTATGTATATTTCATTTTTCACACATAATTTTTAATTAAATGGTTAAACATTCAAAAATATATTTTAATTAAAATTAATTATGAGAGCTTTTAATTAATGGTGAATAAGTACACTATTTATAATATAAATAATTTTTAATTAAATTATATATATATATATATATATATATAAACTAAATTATTAAAAAAATAATTAAATATTTATTGATGTAGCTTTTATTTTTTACACATTAATTTTAATTAAACGGTTAAACATTCAAAAAAATAATTCTGTAAATAATAATTCAATGATTAAACATTAAAAAAAACTTTTTTCTAAATAAATATTATTTACTATGTAAACACATTTTAATTAAAATTAATCATGAATTAATTGAGTAATATCTATCATTAAAATTAAATTCTTTTTACATTGCTCATCACAATAGTAGGTATTCGAAATCACCTACTATGTTTCTATTCAACCAATTTAAAGTTTCAATTAAAATTTTAAAAATAAAATTCAACATATATTTAAAAAAAAATTATATCAATATACCCAAATATATATATATATAGATATAACTCTTTCTCATGATAAATATGTTTATATGTATAATATTTTTTGCAAATATACATATCTTTAACTTTTATATATTACTGAAATATTATATTTATTATAATGATTAATAACTATATAAATTCATAAAATTTAAGTGTGTATGGTGATAAAAAAATAACATATATAATAATAATAATAAAAATATTAATATACATATGTTTCTTTCAAATATTTAACTTTTATATTTTATTGAAATATTACACTTCTTTTATAACAAATATGTGAATTTAGATAATTTAAGTGTTTATAATATAAATAAAAAATTAATATATTTCATTAATTTATATATGTTTCTTTTATATATTTAACTTTTATTTTTATTGACATGTTACATTTCTATTATAACTATTTATAAATATATAAATTTATATGATTTAAGTGTTTATAGTATACACCGGATGCGGTTGCCTCCAGTTCATCGTGATGGGACTCAAGTCCCTCGTCGCCTCCCGAGGCAGCACAATGGGGCAGGGCATGTGGCCTCGCACACCTGCAATAACTGTGGCATTCAATTCGCCACCCCTCACCACATTAACTGCTATCTCTGGAATCGTCTTTGCAGAAGGCTCTTCATCGGCTTCACTTCGGCTCTTAGCATGGATAGGGATTATATGCATGGCACATGCCCGGTTTGCTCTGTTGTTGAGTTTCATGGTGTTTCTTGCCCGTCTGCCTACTCGTTGCCCAGTGCTCGAACGCAGACCGACAGAAGGTGTGAATTGGTTTGTTGTTTGGAAACCACTCCAGATTTTCATTTCTCGCACAGCCACTTCTGTTTCTCCAATTCCCTGTTTTGCTCCAGTGGTACTGTGTATTCTCTGCCTTCTTGCTCGTTTCATTCGCCTCCCACAGCCATGCCTCGCTTACGCCAGCGCATGCGCTGTCGACGAGGTTCTAGTCGGGGCAGAGGTTATCATTCTCCATCGTCCCCTGTCACTGAATCTTCTTCGGACTTTTCTTTGGAACCCAGAGGCCATAGAGGCCGACCTCGTGGCCCGCACTCTGTGCCTCCCTCTGAACCTCCGGTGCGCCCCCCTGAAGCTCCCTCCGCCCCTCACCCGCATTCTTCATCTTTCCTCCGCCAAACTGCCCAACGAGCTGAGTTTACCTTCTATTGCTCTTTCGATCGTCCGGTTCGCAAGGCCTTTGTTACGGTTTCGGTCTGCGAAGAATCCACTAATTTTATGCTTCCTCGGACTTCCGCTCCTGGGCCCTCCGTCACTTTCCAGGTCCCCTCCGGTCCCAGCCCCGTCCCTGCAGACTTAGCCCAGTTAAATCTTGCCCCAAACGTTGCTATGCAGGTACAGAATGTGGAGCACGCGGATAAAGACCCAGTACCACCTGCTGCGGACGACGAGGGAGGCAGAGACGATTGGGGCTGCAGAGTCGTTGAAGAACCACCCTCCGCCACTGATGCTCAGTAATCAGAAGATTTCTCAGAGGTTTTGGTTTTCCAGGTCCAAGGTCTTCATGCTCTTTCTGGTTTTCTTGTGGTTTTATCCTCTGCTTGCAGAGCAGCTTGTTAAAATTTTGGTTTTTTTGACAAACTATTGGGATGTAATGCCGGTTTCCCTCACAAGGGCGACGAATGTTAATCTTTTGGGACTGGTTTCCCCATGCTGGGCAGTCCAAACCATGGTTTTTCCTGACAATCAAGCCCTGTGCCCAGGCTACCCTAGCTGGGACAGTGGCAGTTCTGTATTGTTATGTTAATTATTAATAGAATTAATGATACTTACAAAAAAAAAAAAAAATGTTTATAGTATAATTAAAAGATAAACATATTAAAATTGTGAAATAAAGATAAAATAAGCAAATTGAAATTAAAAATATTATAAAATAAATAAATTATTCAATGTAAATAGATCATAGAAAAATCATCATCCTCACCAAGCTAATTTAATCCTTATTAGGCTTTCCCTTTTACATTCAAAATACAATATTTTGTCAACTTGGATTTTGTAAAATAAAATATTTGTCAACTTGGATTTTTTTTTTTTAAATGTTAGTAGATTTTAGACTTGATGGTTTATATATATAGTCATTGAACATTTTTTTATTTGTAAAGATAAGTTATTAAAAGAATAATTAAATATTTATTGAAATATATTTCATTTTTCATATACACCATTTTTCAATTAAATTATTAAACGCCTAATAAATAAATAAATGTTATGTAACTAAGTGTACACATTTTTACTAAAATAAATTATGTATTAAACCAGCAATATTTATCATCATGGTTCAAACTTATTTAATATATAAATAAAATTTAAAAAATAATTAAATATTTATTGATGTATATCTCTTTTTTCACACATAATTTTTAATTAAATGGTTAAACAATCAAAACAAAAATTATAAATAAACGTTATTTACTACATGAATACATTTTAAGTAAAAATAATTATGGATTAATTGAGTAATGTCTATTATTGGAGTGGAAACATTTTAATTAAAATTAATTACATCGTAAGGTATTCTTTTTTAAAACAACTCCGTCAGTTTCCACTATGTACAACTCAGCAACATTGAATTGAATGTTAGATGATTGATAATTTGTGTGTCATCAGATTAGTACTTAGGAAAAACAGTTTGCTTACAAAACTACATACAACCTTTCTTATCAAATCTCCAAACCCTCGACTCTCCTCCATGGGCCGCGGAAACTGGACTGTAAATTTCTGTTATTCAATGGATCGCACGTGGTATGGATGACTAAGAGAACGCGCTACTTCAAGTTTAATGTAAATTACACATGTATGCTTCCATGTGGGAGGTGGAAGTGGTAGACTTACATGACATCAACAAAGTACAGGAGGTGAGAAGAATGTTGTCGCAAAAACTACATGATTCTTAGTGTTGCATGGTGACACAAGGGATTCACATATGTGCATCATACATATGCCATGGGGATCTGAAATATTACGACACCATTGTCATAGACGTGAGAATTATTGCTTCAAGAATTTTTATTTTTGCGGATGAAACCAATTTGACATATAAATGTTTGGTGTTGTTCTTATATATCAATCATATAGCGCAACTTCAGAGCTTGGGGGGATTTCCTTACATTATATATTTAAACATCTTTAAAGTGATTATGTTGACCTACATCTTATATGATTTATGAATAATTATTAAAATAAATATTTTGATATTAGTGTGCTTCTACCTCATCATATTAGGATGGTTGTTCATCATCTGCTCGTAACGAGGTCCATTATCTGATGGCAAGTTCATGTGTATCCCCACATAAATGACGAAAATTGTATGGGAAGATGGTCCAGGTGCAACAATATATGAAATCACAAATCTTAGTGTTAAACATTTATGTTTAAGAACACTGAGAAGCATTGATCTTATTTGTTCATATTTCTAGTGAGCTGAAATGTTTTGCTAGGTCGGAAAATGTTCTTATTTGTTCATATATCTAGTGAGCTGAAATGTTTTGCTGCGTTGGGAAAAGAATTGGAAAGAGTAATAATTATTTTGGCCCACTACTCATTGTTCAGTGATTTTGGATCTGATATATACTTTTCATATTTTGTAATGGTTATGGCATGCTTTGGACTTGTAATGATTTGATGATTTGGGTAAAAAAAAACATCTTTTTGTTTTATTATTTTGTTATGATTTAAGTTGAGAAAGTTTGAAAATACAAAAATATATTGACACAACATCACTGCTCAGTAACCATTATCTTGTCAAGCTAGAATAACTTCTTGTCCTAATAGATCCATGGTTCTTCCACAACATAATAACAATTTTGTTAATAAATCAATCACCATGTACTTTAAAATATTAGAAATTGAATTTACTTAAAATAGAAATTTAATAATTTTAATTTTTTTAATAATAGTTAATAAAATAAATAAATTTAAAATATTATTTTAATTTTCATATTTTTAATAAAAACAAAATTTAAAAACTATTTTCATGTATATTGAAAAAATAAAAATAAAAATAATGTTTTATCGGATTAATTACATCGTAAGGCATTCATCTTTGAAAACAACTCCCCCAATTGCCACTGTGTAGCGCTCTGCAATGTTGGACTCAATGTTACACGATTGAAGATTTGTGTGTGGTGAGATTAGTAGTTAGAAAAAATAGTTAGTGCGCATTAATAGTTAGGGAAAAACTACATACAACCCTTCTTGTCAGATCTATAAACCCTTTCGAAACTGACTTTACTCCATGCGCAGTTGAAACTAGACTATGAATTTCTATAAATTTGGTCGCTTTGGGTTTTCGACCCCTTCACTCACTGAAGTATTTGATGCTAATTAATGCACCAAAAAATGCCTCTCTAGGAAAAATATATACCTTTTCAGAAGCTCGTCCATGAACATCACAAGAGACAAACATATCTCCTGCAATTCCTGCTTAGTCATATTGTTATCTCCTGCAACTACTTCTCAGTCATATTGGTGCCCTTTTCTAGAGAATCGTGGATCTGCTCTGGGAAAATTTCAGGCACAAAACCAGCCCTGGAAACCACATTATTGAGTGTAGTAATTTGTCTCTCAAAAAATATCTCTATCCATGTCGAATATTATATATATCGTTAACTTGGCAGTCGACAATATGTTTGTGATGACTGCATGCAATACAAATTTCTTTGTTGATGAAATGAAAATGTTGGTCATCATTACAGTATTGTATTAACCATATTAGAGATTTGGTTATGTATCTGATTTTTTCGTGGTGCTTTTTAATATCTATGTTGCACTTGCGGCTGTACATTTTATTGGGTATTTTGAATACATGGAGATGTCTTTAATTTTTTTGGTGTTTTATTTGGATGGAAACAGCCTATGGCTTCTTCACTGGAGCTAGAGAATGGATACTACGATGGAGGAGCCTCTAGCTTTGTCCCCCGGAATCGGCATGCAGGCTGTCCCCTTGTCGTCATTGTTGTAGCTTCTTCAACTATCCCGTAGCTTCTTAGTGTTGTTTTTCCTTGATGCATGTGGAACTACTATGGCCTTACGCACCTTCCTCTGTAGAGTGTTATGGAGAGGGTAAAGTTAGATATGTGATATATCCTATATTAACATGTATGACCATATGGGTTGAACGGGTATGCACAACTCGCCCTGTAGTTCTCCATTTCTACACTACTCCTAGGGATTCTAAACTACTTTTAATGAAAAAAATAATGCACTCATGTTAAGCTTAACTACAGCAATAAGTCTCCATTTCTAATGGAACTGGACACAACCTGGGACAAGTTGAACATATATATGTGATTATAGATCCGCAGACACCTTAGGAGGGATCCCTTTATCTTGAAAAGTGCTTAATTTGTGTGCCACCAAATTACATAAATCAAGATATGAGGAAGAGCACCATATCTTCCGTAGTTTATTTCTATATGCCTTAATAGATGCACTTTTTAAAATTTGGTGAATTCTATATAAAATAAAATGATGGACAGTCAAGAGTCATATAAATATAATTTCCTTCATGGTTTTTGGTGTGATTTCGGTGTCCACATTATCAATGTTAACTATATCAAGAAACACATGTGCACAAAGTATTTAACCTACTCTATCCCTGCCTTTTCCGGTGTTAGGGCATTAGAGGTCATGGGGGCCTTAGACCTCCAATGATCAATATGGTGTTCTATTATTTTCTCTACGAATGCATCAAATATTTTGCTAGCTTTCTCCATGCGTCGATTTATACCTTGAAAATCAACCTAATCCAAATATGGAATGAAGTCTTCAATGTCAAATTCCCCCGCTATAGTTCTAGAATCTAATACGATATCCCTGAATCCCTTGCCATTGACACCCAAATATTGGTCAGAAATTTTATTTCTTGCCATTATTCACCAAATTATGTTGGAGGTGAGGGCTGAGAAATCCTTGCTCACATTCAGGCTAGGGCACCACTCTGACTCCCCTCCCAAATGGAATGGATCATGACACACAACTCTTCCTCTCGAAAATTATTGAAAGACTTGATTTTTGTGGTAGTGAGCAGTTCTGTTATTCATACCTTTCTCATTTTCCTTCAACAGTCTCCATAAGGAGCGAATATCACACCCTAGAAATTGAAGGCGAAGTATCTTCCTGAAGTTGTTGCAGGTTGCATGGAAAATATGAAATCACGGGTTTTGAGAAAGTGTGGGGCCATCTAATAGGAAGAAACGACCATTGTAAGAACAAAGGCCAAACATAGTAACATGATGGGGCCATGTTTATGAGCGATATCTTTGAGGGCATGATGAACATGCAGCCTTAATTTGTGAATATTTCTGATGATCAACAATTGATAAGGCGCCGGAGGAAATCTCCTTTCATTGACTCTTCCCTTCCCTTTTGTAGTATCCAATACAGGAATGCCAGAATCCTGAGACCAATTGATGCAGGAGCATCCAGCTCCGAGGAGACAGAAGACGGTTGACTGTCTCAAAGGAAAACAAATTTCACGTATTGTTGGACAGGTTATTAAACTTGTTTTTTTTTATTATTTTCTTTATTATTCATAAATTGGATAAAGACAGTAGGACTAGGGTATGAACTGTTTTAGTTTTAGTAGTTAATTAGAAGTTGTTTATTTCCTTTTAAAAGAAACTGGCTAAACAGTTAGACATATTCTGGTTGAACAGTTCAACCGAATGCAAGAAACTGTTATACCCTTGCAAGTATTTAAACAGGAAAATGATGAGTTGTAGGGTCGAATCTCCAGCCAGGGAAGACCAGAAGAGTTACAGTCTTTCTTTAATGAAAAATATTTGTCAATTTAAATACACAACAAACTCTTTTATGCATTGAATTCCTGTATTTTCTTTTATTGTCAATATTGATGTACATTGTAATCAAAAGGAATGGAGAGTTGAAGCCATTACAAACAGTAATGCATTATAACCCCAAAGAACAAAGAATTGAAGCCATTGCGAATGATAAAGCATTGTAATCCCAAAACCCGAGAATTAAAACCATTTCAGACAGTAAACACTTATGCGTAAGGAGGAGCCACAAATGTACAGGACAACGAAAGAATTTCGCACAAGCAGAGAACGAAAGTCATAGCACACCAGGACTAATTTCCAGCGAGAAGAGTCAAGAAGTATCCAGTCACCATTATCTACGTTTCACCAGCAAATTCCAGGTAAAGCACGAAAGTCCATTTAGAATCAATTACAAACGAAAAAGAGTCTTTTTAAGCATATGAAAGTCCGTTTTTATTCATATAGTCTGTAAACCCACTGTCCATTACAAAAAAAGAGTGCGTGGAAGGGTTTCTGACCCCGAGCGAACAGCGCTCGCATTATAGCAAATGGAAAATCCCAACTAAGTAAAAACAGAACGCACCAAGACCTTGTGCCATGGAATGACAGAGTACGGTTGGGCAAAATAACCCTCGAGACCATAACAACAGAAAGAGCGGGAACCAGAAATAAGAAAACCCTATTACGAGGGTGACAAAGGACTCATCGTCGAAACGAGCCTACCCGTTTGTTTTGAGGCAGGCCGGTTTGCTTCTTTTTGTCCATAGCAGAATGAACATTTGGTACCGAGTAGTTCTGGTTAACCTGCAGGAGTAGGAAGAGAGGCAGGTCAGAATCCAGAAACCCATAACCTGGACGAAGAGAACGAACGGGAAATTTTGGCGAAAAGAAACCAAGTCTATAGTAACATTTACCTGTGACTGGAAAGGCGGCATCGAGAGAGGAGACCAAAATCGAGTGCCAGAACCTGATAACAAGGAGCAGAATACATTAATGTCTGAATGAGGTGCAGAGTAAGTTAGAACATGGAAGGTTAACTTACCTCGGAGACGAAAATGGTCGAATGATCAAGGCCATTAGCGTGGAATTGAAGGTCCGTCCTGTAACACGAAAAGAACAGTTAACAAATCGAAATGAAAGAGCCTGCAAACCCATTACAGTCCAGAGTAACAGGGTTGTCTTAGTTCGACTAGAATCACTCATACCACAAACGAAAGACAGATAATCGACAGAGTTATCATTCTCAGTGAGGACTTCGTCGCACAGAACATCGAACCAGGAAGGCATCAACAGAACCCTCGGGCAGAGCAGAACAGAGAACCCTCGTAGCGCAAATGAACAAATGAATGTGACTGTAGACCAAGGTTGGGGTTTGTCACAAGGCGGGAGGAGACAGAATCGAGGAGATCGACAGGTGGCGCCAAGGATGAGTGAGAAGGACGAATATTAAATTGAAGTGAGATTGCAAGTTGGATCCGATCCACGGATCTCAGATCACATTTAACATATCAACGCATATATCGAAACGACATTAATGATGTTAATGTTATTTGTTAACATATAGTTCGAAGGGGTTGAGTGGGACCTGTGACCTGTCACGGTCACCAAACAGTTTAATTTAACATTACGCACAGTTGGAGGGATGGGCCATCAAAAGTGGTATCGGAGCCGGTTTGCTGACCAAAAATAAAATAAAAAATAAAAAATAAAATAAAAATAAAAATAAAAAAAATAAAAAAATATTGTAGGTTGGCAGAAGAGGAAGAGGAAGAGGAAGAGCAGTCCGAAGAGTAGCAGAAGAGGGACTGCGCGAGGAGATTCGAATTTTGCGTGAAAGATTAACAGTAGTGGAAGCTGGGGGAAGGAGAGACCCAGCGGATGACAGTGATGAAGATGCGGCAGAACTAGAAGATGAGTTCGAAGGGGTGACACCTGTACTCAGATTGTTGAAATCAGTTTTGCTGTCCAGTCATAAGCCAAAACATGAGCTTTCCACTTATGATGGCAGTTTGTCTGCAGATGTGTTATTAGACTGGCTGAGTGAAGTAAACAAATATTTTGAGTTTGAGGAAACCAGTGAGGACAAGCAGGTGAAGTTCGCTGCCACAAAGTTGAAAGGACATGCGTCCTTATGGTGGGACAGCGTTCAGGCCGAAATAAAAAGGCTACACAAACAGCCTATAAAGAAGTGGACCAGAATGGAGGCAAAGCTGAAAGAGAAGTTTCTGCCGAAAGACTATCAGATTATGTTGTACAGGCGAGTACAGAACTTGAAGCAAAGGGGAATGACGGTTAAGGAATATACAGAAGAATTTTATAAGTTGAACCTGCGGGCATGGTATATGGAAGATACCCCAGAAAAAACAACAAGGTTCATGAATAGGCTGAGAGGGGAGATACTGGATGAAATCGGTATCCTCTCACCCAGAAATTTAGATGAAGCATACCAGTTTGCCTTGAAGGCAGAGGAGAAAATAAATAGGAAGCAGAATGCCAGAAGAGGAGGTGGATCTGGCAGAGGAAAGGGGAAGGCCTTTGGCAGAGGTAGAGGTACAGGTTCAAATGAAGAAGGCAGCAGTTCCAAATCTGCAGGAACAGCAGAAAAGGACAACAACACTAGAGGAGGACGACCAACCCAGCGAGGGAGAGGAAATGGTCGGGGCAGAGGAGTTGTCCAGTGCTATCAGTGCCACAAGTGGGGGCACAAGTCATATGAATGTCCTGAAGGTGAACCAGCAGGTGGGAGAGGATCTTATGTTGCCCAATCGAAGGAAGCTGAGGCATTGCCTCAGGAAGTGGAGAACGCACCAGAGACAGGTGAAGCCTTGGTGCTAAATAAGGTGCTGTTAAAACCAGCAAAAGAAATTGCAGAACCTGATCAACGGAAGGCCTTGTTCCGGACAGTTTGCAAGTCACAGGGTAAGTGCTGCAAGCTGATCATTGACAGCGGAAGTACTGATAATTTGGTGGCCACAGAAATGGTGGAGAAGTTGGGACTGAAAAAGCTGAAACATCCCACTCCCTACAAAGTGTCGTGGCTGCAGAAAGGACATCAACTGTTAGTTGATGAACAGTGCGAGGTGGAGTTCCAGATAGGCAGATATAAGGACAAAATTATCTGCGATGTTATGCCAATGGATGTCTGTCATATACTGCTAGGAAGGCCCTGGCAGTTTGACAGAAGCGCAGTTCATGACGGGAAAACAAACTGTTATAAGTTTGTCAAAGATGGGATCAAGCACACGCTTGTACCCATTAAAGAGGAAGGTACAACAGAAACTAGTGGAGTAAAAGCACTGCTGTTGGGTGGAAAAGAGTTTTTAAAACAGATTGAAGACAACGATGTGAATTTTGTTGTTGTAAGGAGGCCAAGGACAGTGGTATTGCACACGAAGATTTCAGACTTACCCGCGGAAATCCAGAATATGTTGCAGGATTTTGGAGATATCGTAGTGGACGATCTTCCGGATGAACTGCCCCCCAAGAGAGGTATCAGTCATTGTATTGACTTTATACCAGGAGATAGTCTGCCGAATAAAGCATCTTATCGCATGAGTCCTAAGGACATCGAGGAAATTAGGAAACAGGTACAGGAGTTGTTGGATAAAGGGTTGATTAGAGAAAGCATGAGCCCTTGTGCAGTTCCGACAGTTTTGGCTCCAAAGAAGGGAGGCGAGTGGCGAATGTGCACAGATTCCAGGGCCATTAATAAAATTACTATCAGGTACAGGTTTCCATTACCGAGAATGGACGATATGGTGGACTGTTTGAGTGGGGCAGCTTATTTTTCGAAGATTGACTTGAAGAGTGGACATCACCAGATCCGAATTCGGGAAGGAGACGAATGGAAGACAGCCTTCAAGACAAATGAAGGGTTGTACGAGTGGCTGGTGATGCCATTTGGGCTGAGTAACGCTCCCAGTACTTTTATGCGCTTAATGAACGAAGTGCTGAAAGAGTTCATTGGGAAGTTTGTAATTGTTTACTTAGATGATATATTGATTTTCAGTAAAACAAAAGAAGAACATTTCAGGCATGTTCGAAGTGTGTTGAGGAAGCTGCAGCAGAATAAGCTGCTGATAAATCTGAAAAAGTGTACTTTTTTTCAGCTGGAGTTAGTGTATCTGGGTTTTGTAATTGCAGAAAACGAACTGAAGATGGACCCGAAAAAGATTGCAGCTATAGTTAGCTGGCCATCCCCAAAGAGTTTATTTGAGGTCCGGAGTTTTCACGGATTAGCAAGTTTTTATAGGAAATTCATCAGGAATTTCAGTGAAATCTGCACACCCATGCTGGATAAAATCAAGAAAGCAAATCAGCCTTTTCACTGGACAGAAGCAGCGGAGAACAGTTTTCAGACCTTGAAAAGGAAGATCACAGAAAGGCCGATATTGAGGTTGCCTGACTTCAACAAACTTTTTTCAGGTTCGTTGTGATGCCAGTGGTACAGCCATTGGGGCAGTGCTTAGTCAAGAAGATAGACCGGTCGCGTATTTCAGTGAAAAGCTGAATGAGAGTAGACAGAAGTACTCAACTTATGACAAGGAATTCTACGCAATTATACAAGCATTAAAGCATTGGAGACATTACCTGTTAGGTAATGAGTTTGTTTTGTTTTCAGATAATTCTGCATTACAGTACATTATGCAGCAACATAAATTGAACCATAAGCATGCAGAATGGGTTGAGTATCTTCAAAGTTTCACCTTTGTGCTGAAACATATTAGTGGGCAGGCGAATAAGGTGGCAGATGCATTGAGTAGGAGGACTTTACTCTTACAGGAAAGTACAATGCAAGTTTTGGGCTTTGAACACCTGAGGGAACTGTATCAGACAGATGCAGATTTTAAGGAGGCCTATGAGGCCTGCCAAAACCCTCTGTTGAGAAACAATAGTCCATGGTTGGACTACAATTTGCAGGAAGGATTACTATTTAAGGGAGGACAGTTATGTATTCCCGACTGTTCTATGAGCGAGAACATTATTCGGGAAAAGCACAGTGGAGGTCTAGCCCGACATTTCGGTATAGACAAGACATTTTCGCAGGTTGAGCATTTTTATTTTTGGCCAAAGTTGCGACGGGACGTATAGAGGTACGTAAGCAGGTGTAAGATATGTCAACTAGCGAAAGGTCACAGCCAGAATACAGGTCTTTATTTGCCACTACCCATTCTGAGCAGACCATGGGACTCCATCAGCTTGGACTTTGTTTTGGGTTTGCCTAAGACACAACGGGGTTTCGATTCAGTAATGGTAGTGGTGGATCGGTTTTCAAAAGTGGCACATTTTGTACCTTGCAGAAAAACCAGTGATGCTACTCACGTAGCACACTTGTTTTTTACAGAAATCGTTAGACTGCATGGTCTACCAAGATCCATCATTTCCGACAGGGACGTGAAGTTCACGGGACATTTTTGGCGAACCCCGTGGAAGAAGTTGGACACTCAGTTACAGTTCAGCTCCACTTACCACCCACAGACCGATGGGAAAACTGAAGTGGTGAACAGGAGTCTGGGAAATCTGCTACGGAGTTTAATAGGCAAAAATTCACGGATGTGCGACCGCGTGCTTGCTCAGGCGGAATTCACATATAACGATTCACCTAATCGCATCACAGGATATAGTCCCTTCCAGATCTTGTATGGCATGCATCCACGTGGAGTGCATAAATTGCGAGATTTGGGAAAACTCGAAAAACGAAGTGCTGATGGGGAAGATTTCGCCCAAGCAATGAGCGACTTACATGAACAGGTAAAGCTAAAGTTGCAGGACAGCAGTCAGAAGTACAAGCAGCGAGCTGATTCAAAGCGACGGGAAGTTCAGTTTAATGTTGGAGATGAAGTCCTTGCACACTTGCGCAAGGAACGGTTTCCAAAATGGGAATATAATAAGCTGAAGTATAAAAAGATTGGTCGCTGCAAAATCATTCGCAAGTTTTCCGCCAATGCCTATGAGCTACAGTTTCCACCAGGGATAGGTATTTCTCCCATCTTTAACGTGGCAGATCTGTTCCCTTATGTTGCTGATCCTGAAGATAATGCAACAGCGAAGCCAACACGGGACACCAGTTGTGAGGAATTGAGTCGAGTCTGTAATGCAAAAGAACGAGTTAACAAAACATAAGAAATGAAAGAGCACAGACCACTGAGTCCAGTAACAAGGTTGTCTTAGTTCGATTAGAATCATTCATACCACAAACGAAAGACAGATAGTCGACAGAGTTATCATTCTCGGTGAGGACCTCGTTGCACAGAACATCGAACCAGGAAGGCATCAACAGAGCCCTCGGGCAGAGTAGAACGGAGAACCCTCGTAGCGCAAATGAACAAATGAATGTGACTGTAGACCAAGGTTGGGGTTTGTCACAAGGCGGGAGGAGACAGAATCGAGGAGATCGATAGGTGGCGCCAAAGACCAGCGAGAAGGACGGGTATTAAATTGAAGTGAGATTGCAAGTTGGATCCGATCCACGGATCTCTGATCACATTTAACATATCAACACATATATCGAAATGATTTTAATGACATTAATGTTATTTGTTAACATATAGTTCGAAGGGGGTGAGTGGGACCTGTAACCTGTCACGGTTACCAAACATTATAATTTAACATTACGCACAGTTGGAGGGCTGGGCCATCAAAAGTGGTATCGGGCAGTTTGTGAACGAGAAAAAAAAAATAAAAAATAAAAAATGGAAGTTGGCGAGAAGAGGAAGAGTAGTCCGAAGAGTAGCAGAAGAGGGACTGCGCGAGGAGATTCGAATTTTGCGTGAAAGATTAACAGTAGTGGAAGCTGGGGGAAGGAGAGACCCAGCGGATGACAGTGATGAAGATGCGGCAGAACTAGAAGATGAGTTCGAAGGGGTGACACCTGAACTCAGATTGTTGAAATCAGTTTTGCTGTCCAGTCATAAGCCAAAACATGATCTTTCCACTTATGATGGCAGTTTGTCTGCATATGTGTTATTGGACTGCCTGAGTGAAGTAAACAAATATTTTGAGTTTGAGGAAACCAGTGAGGACAAGCAGGTGAAGTTCGCTGCCACAAAGTTGAAAGGACATGCATCCTTGTGGTGGGACAGCGTTTAGGCCGAAATAAAAAGGCTACACAAACAGCCTATAAAGAAGTGGACCAGAATGGAGGCAAAGCTGAAAGAGAAGTTTCTACCGAAAGACTATCAGATTATGTTGTACAGGAAAGTATAGAACTTGAAGCAAAGGGGAATGACGGTTAAGGAATATACAGAAGAATTTTATAAGTTGAACCTGCGGGCAGGGTATATGGAAGATACCCCAGAAAAAACAACAAGGTTCGTGAATGGGCTGAGAGGGGAGATACTGGATGAAATCGGTATCCTCTCACCCAGAACTTTAGATGAAGCATACCAGTTTGCCTCGAAGGCAGAGGAGAAAATAAATAGGAAGCAGAATGCCAGAAGAGGAGGTGGATCTGGCAGAGGAAAGGGGAAGGCCTTTGGCAGAGGTAGAGGTACAAGTTCAAATGAAGAAGGCAGTAGTTCCAAATCTGCAGGAACAGCAGAAAAGGACAACAACACTAGAGGAGGACGACCAGCCCAGCGAGGGAGAGGAAATGGTCGGGGCAGAGGAGCTGTCCAGTGTTATCGGTGCCACAAGTGGGGGCACAAGTCGTATGAATGTCCTGAAGGTGAACCAGCAGGTGGGAGAGGAGCTTATGTTGCCCAATCGGAGGAAGCTGAGGCATTGCCTCAGGAAGTGGAGAACGCACCAGAGACAGGTGAAGCCTTGGTGCTGAATAAGGTGCTGTTAAAACCAGCAAAAGAAATTGCAGAACCTGATCAACGGAAGGCCTTGTTCCGGACAGTTTGCAAGTCACAGGGTAAGTGCTGCAAGCTGATCATTGACAGCGAAAGTACTGATAATTTGGTGGCTACGGAAATGGTGGAGAAATTGGGATTGAAAAAGCTGAAACATCCCACTCCCTACAAAGTGTCGTGGCTGCAGAAAGGATATCAACTGTTAGTTGATGAACAGTGCGAGGTGGAGTTCCAGATAGGCAGATATAAGGACAAAATTATCTGTGATGTTATGCCAATGGATGTCTTTCATATACTGCTAGGAAGGCCCTGGCAGGTTGACAGAAGCGCAGTTCATGACGGGAAAACAAACTGTTATAAGTTTGTCAAAGATGGGATCAAGCACACGCTTGTACCCATTAAAGAGGAAGGTACAACAGAAACTAGTGGAGTAAAAGCACTGCTGTTGGGTGGAAAAGAGTTTTTAAAACAGATTGAAGACAACGATGTGAATTTTGCTATTGTAAGGAGGCCAAGGATAGTGGTACTGCACACGAAGATTTCAGACTTACCCGAGGAAATCCAGAATATGTTGCAGGATTTTGGGGATATCGTAGTGGACGATCTTCCGGATGAACTGTCCCCCAAGAGAGGTATCAGTCATTGTATTGACTTTATACCAGGAGCTAGTCTGCCGAATAAAGCAGCTTATCGCATGAGTCCTAAGGACATCGAGGAAATTAGGAAGCAGGTACAGGAATTGCTGGATAAAGGGCTGATTAGAGAGAGCATGAGCCCCTGTGCAATTCCGACAGTTTTGGCTCCGAAGAAAGGAGGCGAGTGGTGAATGTGCACAGACTCAAGGTCTATTAATAAAATTACCATCAGGTACAGGTTTCCATTGCCAAGGATGGATGACATGATGGACTATTTGAGTGGGGCAGCTTATTTTACGAAGATTGACTTGAAGAGTGGGTACCATCAAATTAGAATTCGAGAGGGGGATGAGTGGAAAACAACCTTCAAGATGAACGAAGGGCTATATGAGTGGCTGGTGATGCCATTTTGTTTGAGTAACGCCACTAGTACATTTATGCGCCTAATGAAAGAAGTGATGAAACAGTTCATTGGGCAGTTTGTAATCATTTATTTGGATGACATATTGATTTTCACAAGACACGGGAGGAACACTTCAGGCATGTTCGAAGTGTGTTGAGGAAGCTGCAACAAAATAAGCTGCTAATAAATCTAAAGAAGTGTACTTTTTTCCAGCAGGAGTTGGTGTATCTGGGTTTTGTAATTGCAAAAAATGAGTTGAAGATGGATCCAGAAAAGGTTGCAGCTATAATTAGCTGGCCATCCCCGAAGAGTTTATTTGAAGTCCGAAGTTTTCACGGATTAGCAAGTTTTTACAGGAAATTCATCAGGAATTTTAGTGAAATCTGCGCACCCATGTTGGATACGATCAAGAAGGTAAATCAGCCTTTTTGCTGGACAGAGGCAGCAGAGAAAAGTTTTCAGAATTTAAAGAAGAAGATCACAGAGAGACCGATATTGAGGCTGTCTGATTTCAACAAACTTTTTCAAGTTCGTTGTGACGCCAGCGGTACAGCCATTGGGGCAGTACTTAGTCAGGAAGACAGGCCGGTCGCCTATTTCAGTGAGAAGCTGAACGAGAGTAGATAGAAGTACTCAACCTATGACAAGGAATTCTACGCAATTGTCCAAGCATTGAAACATTGGAGACATTATTTATTAGGTAATGAGTTCATTTTATTTTCATATAATTCTGCATTACAGTACATTATGCAGCAGCATAAGTTGAACCATAAACATGTAGAATGGGTTGAGTATCTACAGAGTTTTACTTTTGTAATGAAACATATTAGTGGGCAGGCCAACAAGGTGGCAGATGCGTTGAGTAGAAGGGCTTTACTCTTGCAGGAAAGTACAATGCAATTTGTGGGTTTTGAGCACTTGAGGGATCTGTATCAGATAGATGCAGACTTTAAGGAGGCCTATGAGGCCTGCCAAAACCCTCTGTTGAGGAATAATAGTCCATGGTTGGACTACAACTTGCAGGAGGGATTATTGTTCAGGGGAGGACAATTATGTATTCCTGACTGTTCGATGAGGGAGAACATTATTCGGGAAAAGCACAGTGGAGGTCTAGCCGGACATTTCGGTATAGACAAGACATTTTCGCAGGTTGAGCATTTTTATTTTTGGCCAAAGTTGCGACGGGACGTACAGAGGTACGTAAGCAGGTGTAAGATATGTCAACTGGCGAAAGGTCACAGTCAGAATAGGGGTCTTTATTTGCCACTACCCATTCCGAGCAGACCATGGGACTCCGTCAGCTTGGACTTTGTTTTGGGTTTGCCTAAGACACAGCGGGGTTTCGATTCAGTAATGGTAGTGGTGGATCGGTTTTCAAAAATGGCACATTTTGTACCTTGCAGAAAAACCAGTGATGCCACTCACGTAGCACACTTGTTTTTTACAGAGATCGTTAGACTGCATGGTCTACCAAGATCCATCATTTCCGACAGGGACGTGAAGTTCACGGGACATTTTTGGCGAACCCTGTGGAAGAAGTTGGACACTCAGTTACAGTTCAGCTCCGCTTACCACCCACAGACCGATGGACAAACTGAAGTGGTGAACAGGAGTCTGGGAAATCTGCTACGGAGTTTAATAGGTGAAAATTCACGGATGTGGGACCGCGTGCTTGCTCAGGCGGAATTCGCGTATAACGATTCACCTAATCGCAGCACAGCTTATAATCCCTTCCAGATTTTGTATGGCATGCATCCACGTGGAGTGCATGAATTGCGAGATTTGGGAAAACTCGAAAAACGAAGTGCTGATGGGGAAGATTTCGCCCAAGCAATGAGCGACTTACATGAGCAGGTAAAGCTGAAGTTGCGGGACAGCAGTCAGAAATACAAGCAGCGAGCTGATTCAAAGCGACGGGAAGTTCAGTTTAATGTTGGAGATGAAGTCCTTGCTCACTTGCGCAAGGAACGGTTTCCGAAACGGGAATACAATAAGCTGAAATATAAAAAGATTGGCCCCTGCAAAATCATTCGCAAGTTTTATGCCAATGCCTATGAGTTACAGTTGCCACCAGGGATAGGTATTTCTCCCATCTTTAACGTGGCAGATCTGTTTCCGTATGTTGCTGATCCTAAAGATAACGCAACAGTGAGGCCAACACGGGATACCAGTTGTGAGGAAAGTTCGTGGATGAGACAGATGCCCATGGCACAGCCCCTTGAGATCGAGAGGATCATCGATACACAGGTAGCCAGGCGCACACGCAGGAAGGAATATCTGTGATATTTAGTCAAGTGGAAGGACCGTCCGATTGAGGACAGTTCATGGCTTGACGCGACGCAGATACAGAAAGTCGGTTATTCTATCGACGACCTCATGGAATGGAGCCATGACTTTTTGTCACCCCGGGAGCCTGATGTAGGAGCATCCAGCTCCGAGGAGACAGAAGACGGTTGACTGTCTCAAAGGAAAACAAATTTCACGTATTGTTGGACACGTTATTAAACTTGTTTTTTTTTTTTTTTTTTCTTTATTATTCAGAAATTGGATAAAGATAGTAGGACTAGGGTATGAACTGTTTTAGCTTTAGTAGTTAATTAGAAGTTGTTTATTTCCTTTTAAAAGAAACTGGCTAAACAGTTAGACATATTCTGGTTGAACAGTTCAACCGAATGCAAGAAACTGTTATACCCTTGCAAGTATTTAAACAGGAAAATGATGAGTTGTAGGGTCGAATCTCTAGCCAGGGAAGACCAGAAGAGTTACAGTCTTTCTTTAATGAAAAATATTTGTCAATTTAAATACACAGCAAACTCTTTTATGCATTGAATTCCTGTATTTTCTTTCATTGTCAATATTGATGTACATTTTAATCAAAAGGAACGGAGAGTTGAAGCCATTACAAACAGTAATGCATTATAACCCCAAAGAACAGAGAATTGAAGCCATTGCGAATGATAAAGCATTGTAATCCCAAAACCCGAGAGTTGAAACCATTTAAGACAGTAAACACTTCTGCGTAAGGAGGAGCCACAAATGTACAGGACAACGAAAGAATTTCGCACAAGCAGAGAACGAAAGTCATAGCACACCAGGACTAATTTCCAGCGAGAAGAGTCAAGAAGTATCCAGTCACCATTATCTACGTTTCACCAGCAAATTCCAGGTAAAGCACGAAAGTCCATTTAGAATCAATTACAAACGAAAAAGAGTCTTTTTAAACATATGAAAGTCTGTTTTTATTCATATAGTCTGTAAACCCACTGTCCATTACAAAAAAAGAGTGCGTGGAAGGGTTTCTGAACCCGAGCGAACAACGCTCGCATTATAGCAAATGGAAAATCCCAACTAAGTAAAAATAGAACGCACCAAGACCTTGTGCCATGGAATGAGAGAGTAGGGTTGGGAAAAATAACCCTCGAGACCATAACAACAGAAAGAGCGGGAACCAGAAATAAGAAAACCCTATTACGAGGGTGACAAAGGACTCATCGTCGAAACGAGCCTACCCGTTTGTTTTGAGGCGGGCCGGTTTGCTTCTTTTTGTCCACAGCAGAACGAACATTTGGTACCGAGTAGTTCTGGTTAACCTGCAGGAGTAGGAAGAGAGGCAGGTCAGAATCCAGAAACCCATAACCTGGACGAAGAGAACGAACGGGAAATTTCGGCGAAAAGAAACCACGTCTATAGTAACATTTACCTGTGACTGGAAAGGCGGCATCGAGAGAGGAGACCAAAATCGAGTGCCAGAACCTGATAACAAGGAGCAGAATACATTAATGTCTGAATGAGGTGCAGAGTAAGTTAAAACATGGAAGGTTAACTTACCTCGGAGACGAAAATGGTCGAATGATCAAGGCCATTAGCGTGGAATTGAAGGTCCGTCCTGTAACACAAAAAGAACAGTTAACAAATCGAAATGAAAGAGCCTGCAAACCCATTACAGTCCAGAGTAACAGGGTTGTCTTAGTTCGACTAAATCACTCAAAACACAAACGAAGGACAGAAAATCGACAGAGTTATCTTTCACAGTGAGGACTTCATCGCACAGAACATTGAACAAGGAAAGCATCAACATAACCCTCGGCAGAGCAGAACGGAGAACCCTCGTAGCGCAAATGACCAAATGAATGTGACTGTAGACCGAGGTTGGGGTTTTTCACAAGGCGGGAGGTGACAGGATCGAGAAGATCGACAAGTGGCGCCAAGGGCCAGCGAAAAGGACGGATAATAAATTGAAGTGAGATTGCAAGTTGGATCCGATCCACGGATCGTTGATCACATTTAACATATCAATGCATATATCGAAATGAAATTAATAACATTAATGTTATGTATTAACATATAGTTCGAAAGGGGCAAGTGGGACCTGTAACCTGTCACGGTTACCAAATAGTTTAATTTAACATTACGCACAGTGGGAGGGTTGGGCCATCAAAAATGGTATCAGAGCGGGTTTACTGAACAGAAAAAAATAGAGGTTGGCAGAAGAGGAAGAGGAAGAGGAAGAGCAGTCTGAAGGGTAGCAGAAGAGGGACTGCGTGAGGAGATTCGAATTTTGCGTGAAATATTGACAGCAGTGGAAACTCCGGGAAGGAGAGACCCAGCAGATGACAGTGATGAAGATGTGGCAGAACCAGAGGATGTGTTCGAAGGGGTGACACCTAAACTCAGGTTGTTGAAATCAGTTTTGCTATCCAGTCATAAGCCAAAACATGAGCTTTCCACTTATGACGGAAGTTTTTCTGCTGATGTGTTACTGGACTGGCTAAGTGAAGTAAACAAGTATTTTGAGTTTGAGGAAACCAATGAGGACAAGCAGGTGAAGTTCGCTGCCACAAAGTTGAAAGGACATGCGTCCTTGTGGTGGGACAGCGTTCAGGCCAAAAGGAAAATGCTACACAAACAGCCTATAAAGAAGTGGACCAGAATGGAGGCGAAGCTGAAGGAGAAGTTTCTGCTGAAGGACTATCAGATTATGTTGTACAGGAAAGTACAGAACTTGAAGAAAAGGGGAATGACGGTTAAGGAATATACAGAAGAATTTTATAAGTTGAATCTGCGGGCAGGGTATATGGAAGATACCTCAGAAAAGACAGCAAGATTCGTGAATGGCTTGAGAGGGGAGATACTGGATGAAATCGGTATCCTCTCACCCAAAACTTTAGATGAAGCATACCAGTTTGCCTTGAAGGCAAAGGAGAAAATAAACAGGAAACAGAATGCCAGAAGAGGAGGTGGATCTGGCAGAGGAAAGGGAAAGGCCTTTGGCAGAGGCAGAGGTACAGGTTCAAATATAGAAGGCAGCAGTTCCAAATATGCAGGAACAGCAGAAAAGGACAATAGCACTAGAGGAGGATGACCAGCCTAGCGAGGGAGAGGAAATGGTCGGGGCAGAGGAGATGTCTAGTGCTATCGGTGCCACAAGTGGGGGCACAAGTCGTATGACTGTCCTGAAGGTGAACCAGCAGGTGGGAGAGGAGCTTATGTTGCCCAATCAGAGGAAGCTGAGGCATTGCCTTAGGAAGTGGAGAATGCACCAGAGACTGGTGAAGCCTTGGTGCTGAATAAGGTGTTGTTAAAACTAGCAAAAGAAATTGCAGAACGTGATCAACGAAAGGCTTTGTTCCGGACAGTTTGCAAGTCACAGGGTAAGTGCTGCAAGTTGATCATTGATAGCGGAAGTACTGATAATCTGGTGGCTACGGAAATGGTGGAGAAATTGGGATTGAAAAAACTGAAACATCCCACTCCCTACAAAGTGTCGTGGCTGCAAAAAGGACATCAACTGTTAGTTGATGAACAGTGTGAGGTGGAGTTCCAGATAGGCAGGTATAACGACAAAATTATCTGCGATGTTATGCCAATGGATGTCTGTCATATACTGCTAGGAAGGCCCTGGAAGTTTGACAGAAGTGCAGTTCATGACGGGAAAACGAACTGTTATAAGTTTGTCAAAGATGGGATCAAGCACACGCTTGTACCCATTGAAGAGGAAGGTACAGTAGAAACTAGTGGAGTAAAAGCACTGCTATTGGGTGGAAAAGAGTTTTTAAAACAGATTGAAGACAACGATGTGAATTTTGTTGTTGTAAGGAGGCCAAGGACAGTGGTGCTGCACACGAAGATTTCAGACTTACCCGAGGAAATCCAGAATATGTTACAGGATTTTGGAGATATCGTAGTGGACGATCTTCCAGATGAACTACCCCCAGGAGAGGTATCAGTCATTGTATTGACTTTATACCAGGAACTAGTCTGCCGAATAAAGCAGCTTACCGCATGAGTCCTAAGGATAACGAAGAAATTAGGAAGCAGGTACAGGAGTTTTTGGATAAAGGGTTGATTAGAGAGAGCATGAGCCCTTGTGCAGTTCCGACAATTTTGACTCCAAATAAGGGAGGCGAGTGGCGAATGTGCACAGATTCCAAAGCCATTAATAAAATTACTATCAGGTACAGGTTTCCATTACCGAGAATGGACGATATGATGGACTGTTTGAGTGCGGCATCTTATTTTTCGAAGATTGACTTGAAGAGTGGATATCACCAGATCCGAATTCGGGAAGGAGACGAGTGGAAGACAGCCTTCAAGACAAATGAAGGGTTGTACAAGTGGCTGGTGATGCCATTTGGGCTGAGTAACGCTCCCATTACTTTTATGCGCTTGATGAACGAAGTGCTGAAAGAGTTCATTGGGAAGTTTGTGATTATTTACTTAGATGACATTTTGATTTTCAGCAAAACAAAAGAGGAACATTTCAGGCATGTTCGAAGTGTGTTGAGGAAGCTGCTGCAAAATAAGCTGTTGATAAATCTGAAAAAGTGTATTTTTTTCCAGCGGGAGTTAGTGTATCTGGGTTTTGTAATTGCAGAAAACAAACTGAAGATGGACCCAGAAAAGGTTGCAGCTATAGTCAGCTGGCCATCCCCAAAGATTTTATTTGAAGTCCGAAGTTTTCACGGATTAGCAAGTTTTTACAGGAAATTCATCTAGAATTTCAGTGAAATCTGCGCACCTATGTTGGATACAATCAAGAAAGAAAATCAGCCTTTTGACTGGATAGAAGCAGCGGAGAACAGTTTTCAGACCTTGAAAAGGAAGATCACAGAAAGGCCGATATTGAGGCTGCCTGACTTCAACAAAATTTTCCAGGTTCGTTGTGATGCCAGTGGTACAGCCATTGGGGCAGTGCTTAGTCAGGAAGATAGACTGGTCGCGTATTTCAGTGAAAAGTTGAATGAGAGTAGATAGAAGTACTCAACTTATGACAAGGATTTCTACGCAATTATACAAGCATTAAAGCATTGGAGAGATTACATGTTAGGTAATGAGTTTGTTTTGTTTTCAGATAATTCTGCATTACAGTACATTATGCAGCAACATAAATTGAACCATAAGCATGCAGAATGGGTTGTGTATCTTAAGAATTTCACATTTGTGCTGAAACATATTAGTGGGCAGGCGAACAAGGTGGCAGATGCGCTGAGTAGGAGGACCTTACTCTTACAGGAAATTACAATGCAGGTTTTGGGCTTTTGAGCACGAAACCGCATGAACGAAATACAATTTTAAGAAACACGAAGCTGCCTCTTCCATTTGGCTAACAATCCATGGATTTTGAACTTGATTGCAGGAAGAATTTTAACCCAAGGAAAACAGTTGTTACCTTCAAGCATTCCTGGTATGCCCTGAAAACTTGGTAGAGGGTCGCAGGACATTTCGGTATAGACAAGACATTTTCGCAGGTTGAGCATTTTTATTTTTGGCCAAAGTTGCGACGGGACGTACAGAGGTACGTAAGCAGGTGTAAGATATGTCAAGATAGGTCACAGTCAGAATACAGGTCGTTATTTTCCACTACCCATTCCGAGCAGACCATGGGACTCCGTCAGCTTGGACTTTGTTTTGGGTTTGCCTAAGACACAGCGGGGTTTCGATTCAGTAATGGTAGTGGTGGATCGGTTTTCAAAAATGGCACATTTTGTACCTTGCAGAAAAACCAGTGATGTTACTCACGTAGCACACTTGTTTTTTACAGAGATCATTAGACTGCATGGTCTACCAAGATCCATCATTTCCGACAGGGACGTGAAGTTCACGGGACATTTTTGGCAAACCCTGTGGAAGAAGTTGGACACTCAGTTACATTTCAGCTCCGCTTACCACCCACAGACCGATGGGCAAACTGAAGTGGCGAACAGGAGTCTGGGAAATCTGCTACGGAGTTTAATAGGCGAAAATTCACGGATGTGGGACTGCGTGCTTGCTCAGGCGGAATTTGCGTATAACGATTCACCTAATCGCAGCACAGGTTATAGTCCCTTCCAGATTTTGTATGGCATGCATCCACGTGGAGTGCATGAATTGCGAGATTTGGGAAAACTAGAAAAACGAAGTGCTGATGGGGAAGATTTCGCCCAAGCAATGAGCGACTTACATGAGCAGGTAAAGCTGAAGTTGCAGGACAACAGTAAAAAATACAAGCAGCGAGCTGATTCAAAGCGACGGGAAGTTCAGTTTAATGTTGGAGATGAAGTCCTTGCTCACTTGCGCAAGGAACGGTTTCCGAAACGGGAATACAATAAGCTGAAATATAAAAAGATTGGCCCCTGCAAAATCATTCGCAAGTTTTATGCCAATGCCTATGAGTTACAGTTGCCACCAGGGATAGGTATTTCTCCCATCTTTAACGTGGCATATCTGTTTCCGTATGTTGCTGATCCTGAAGATAACGCAACAGTGAGGCCAACACGGGATACCAGTTGTGAGGAAAGTTCGTGGATGAGACAGATGCCCATGGCACAGCCCCTTGAGATCGAGAGGATCCTCGATACACAGGTAGCCAGGCGCACACGCAGGAAGGAATATCTGCGATATTTAGTCAAGTGGAAGGACCGTCCGATTGAGGACAGTTCGTGGCTTGACGCGATGCAGATACAGAAAGCTGGTTATTCTATCGACGACCTCATGGAACGGAGCCATGACTTTTTGTCACCCCGGGAGCCTGATGCAGGAGCATCCAGCTCCGAGGAGACAGAAGACGGTTGACTGTCTCAAAGGAAAACAAATTTCACATATTGTTGGACAGGTTATTAAACGTGGTTTTTTTTTTTCTTCTTCTTTATTATTCAGAAATTGGATAAAGAAAGTAAGACTAGGGTATGAACTGTTTTAGTTTTAGTAGTTAATTAGAAGTTGTTTATTTCCTTTTAAAAGAAACTGGCTAAACAGTTAGACATATTCTGGTTGAACAGTTCAACCAAATGCAAGAAACTGTTATACCCTTGCAAGTATTTAAACAGGAAAATGATGAGTTGTAGGGTCGAATCTCCAGCCAGGGAAGACCAGAAGAGTTACAGTCTTTCTTTAATGAAAAATATTTGTCAATTTAAATACACAGCAAACTCTTTTATGCATTGAATTCCTGTATTTTCTTTTATTGTCAATATTGATGTACATTGTAATCAAAAGGAACGGAGAGTTGAAGCCATTACAAACAGTAATGCATTATAACCCCAAAGAACAGAGAATTGAAGCCATTGCGAATGATAAAGCATTGTAATCCCAAAATCCGAGAGTTGAAACCATTTAAGACAGTAAACACTTCTGCGTAAGGAGGAGCCACAAATGTACAGGACAACGAAAGAATTTCGCATAAGCAGAGAACGAAAGTCATAGCACACGAGGACTAATTTCCAGCGAGAAGAGTCAAGAAGTATCCAGTCACCATTATCTACGTTTCACCAGCAAATTCCAGGTAAATCACAAAAGTCCATTTAGAATCAATTACAAACGAAAAAGAGTCTTTTTAAACATATGAAAGTCCGTTTTTATTCATATAGTCTGTAAACCCACTGTCCATTACAAAAAAAGAGTGCGTGGAAGGGTTTATGAACCCGAGCGAACAGCGCTCGCATTATAGCAAATGGAAAATCCCAACTAAGTAAAAACAGAACACACCAAGACCTTGTGCCATGGAATGACAGAGTAGGGTTGGGAAAAATAACCCTCGAGACCATAACAACAGAAAGAGCGGGAACCAGAAATAAGAAAACCCTATTACAAGGGTGACAAAGGACTCATCGTCGAAACGAGCCTACCCGTTTGTTTTGAGGCGAGCCGGTTTGCTTCTTTTTGTCCACAGCAGAACGAACATTTGGTACCGAGTAGTTCTGGTTAACCTGCAGGAGTAGGAAGAGAGGCAGGTCAAAATCCAGAAACCCATAACCTGGACGAAGAGAACGAACGGGAAATTTCGGCGAAAAGAAACCACGTCTATAGTAACATTTACCTGTGACTGGAAAGGCGGCATCGAGAGAGGAGACCAAAATCGAGTGCCAGAACCTGATAACAAGGAGCAGAATACATTAATGTCTGAATGAGGTGCAGAGTAAGTTAAAACATGGAAGGTTAACTTACCTCGGAGACGAAAATGGTCGAATGATCAAGGCCATCAGCGTGGAATTGAAGGTCCGTCCTGTAACACAAAAAGAACAGTTAACAAATCGAAATGAAAGAGCCTGCAAACCCATTACAGTCCAGAGTAACAGGGTTGTCTTAGTTCGACTAGAATCACTCATACCACAAACGAAAGACAGATAATCGACAGAGTTATCATTCTCAGTGAGGACTTCGTCGCACAGAACATCGAACCAGGAAGGCATCAACAGAATCCTCGGGCAGAGAAGAACAGAGAACCCTCGTAGCGCAAATGAACAAATGAATGTGACTGTAGACCAAGGTTGGGGTTTGTCACAAGGCGGGAGGAGACAGAATCGAGGAGATCGACAGGTGGCGCCAAGGACGAGTGAGAAGGACGAATATTAAATTGAAGTGAGATTGCAAGTTGGATCCGATCCACGGATCTCAGATCACGTTTAACATATCAACGCATATATTGAAACGACATTAATGATGTTAATGTTATTTGTTAACATATAGTTCGAAGGGGTTGAGTGGGGCCTGTGACCTGTCACGGTCACCAAACAGTTTAATTTAACATTACGCACAGTTGGAGGGCTGGGCCATCACCAATAGTTGTAGATAGACTAAAAGTTTGAACCAAATCATGAAAATACATATCAGAAAGTTCGTTGTTCTTGGTAAGTGAATTTATTACAGAAATTACAAATTTGAATTCTCCATAATCAAATTGACCCAAAAAAATTTGGAATGCTAAATTATTTTATCCATTTAAAATCAAATTCTGAAAAATTAAGTGAATGGATTACTGAATTGGTTCAAAATCTAATAAAAAATTACAAATTTACACTGCTAATTTTCTATAATTAAACTATTAAAAAAAAATTCAAAATTATTTATGCATTTAAAATAAACTTGTGAAAATGCATTTACCGTCTAAGTGAATTGGCCACAAACATAATGAACAACTCTATGCTATTAAAAAATTGAGTGAGAAAACTATTCGAGGTGAACACGGCCGAGGATCCTCCGGATTTCAAAGTAGCTACATGCATTTTCAGCTTCATTGGACATGTCATGCCACTTGCTTCAAGATGCAGATAAGCCATTTGTGATATTCAATCAACCAAGCGTACATTGTATACAAGAAGCTGTCACAATTAGCTTGAATCCAAATTAATATGTTTATGTATAAATTTGTACACAAACTCATTGACATTGATGGTATTGCAATAAAATAATTAGAATAAAATAATATCCACCTAGGAACATTGTACACTGGGTGGATATTGTTGGTATTATACTTTTTTCACCAACCCTAAAATCAAACAATGATAGTGATAGTTGTACACATATTATAATACATATACAAAATACCTATCATTGAATGGCAACAAACTCTGGTACCTCTATTTTTCCTACCACAACAAATTTTTAATCTTCGCAAAAATTGAATTTTCATCCTCCCCTCCCCCAAATGACATCTAATGAAATCTTTCATTTCTACAACCTATTTATCTCCAAAGATATATCCAACCTCTACATTTACATATTCCTCTTAGGAATGAAACATTCCTTATTCTTTTCAAAGATACATCAATAATATAGGTTCTACAAAATGGGCAAATTTCAAAACATAAAACAGAATGAGAAGGGAAACAAGAGGAAAATGATTTGGATGAATATGTGACTGAAGGCAAGGTGCAGAACTATTTAAAAATTTAGGCATTTGTCTGCATCAAAGGAAATTTCACATTGTGAAGGATAGTACCATTAACAAAAGAGTCCTATTTGCACCATGACTGCCTTGGAAAATACAAGAACGATGACTTGGATCAATAGTGGTTATAGTGGTGACACTGTTGAAGTCATGAGGTCGAGAGGCCATGTTCATCTTATGGTAATAGCTCTGAAAGGCATAAGAGGCATGGTCTACAACGGTATACAGAATTTAACAACTATGACTGGCCTGAATAGAAGAGCAATCAGCTTGCCCAAGAGCGCAGGCCCAATACAGTGTGGCTTGAAGGAGTTCAGTATCAGCCCCGGACATGGCTACATAGAATTTCTGGGTCGAAGTCTCTTTGGGAAAATTCAATCTTGTGCCATTGAGGTGGAGGACATACACGGGTGTGGAATTGGAACTAAAGAGCCCTCATTTTTTCTCTAAAGTCCCACCAAGCCTGAGGTCCTCATTGAAGAGCTCATAGATCAATGAGGTCATAGATGTAGGTGTTGACAGCCACATCGGGGAGCTTGGGGGTTCTGATGTTGTTTTACACATGCTAAACAAGATTGTTGTTGTAAGTGTTGACGTTTTCCACGGTAGCATTTCCCATGGAGTGCCACGCAATATTTGTCATGACCATAGGGATGTTTGGGAAGTTTAGCGAGGCCATGGCATAGTAGGTCGTGTTGATGATGTCATCAGAGATGTTGGTATAGTAGAGCAAAGTGTTGGAGTCAACAAAATCCTTTGTGGGTGGGAACGGTCGGAACAGAGTGTAGTCCAGTGACACGACACTGTTGTCGTGTATGTAGACATAGTAGGGGTAGATGTTGAGCATCAAGTATGACTTTGTGTCCCGCAAGAAGGACAAGATCAACATCATCACACTTTTATAGGAGGAGTTGAAGTCTTGTGAAGGAAGAAATGAATCCATGATGAGTTCGACAACGTGGGGGGAACCAAGATGAGGGAGTTTTTGGGGATTTTTTTGAGAATCTCACCGCACATGGAAATGGTCGTAATGTTGGTGTTGGGAAAGTAGGCTCGGGGACGCTCACAATCACTTCGATGCCGGTGTTGGCCAACTTTGTGAGCATCTTGCAGTCGACATCATAGAGGTGCACATGGGTTATCTGCTGATTCTTCAGTGGGGCCACCACTGCTGATGTCGAAGGAATGTTTGACACATCTATGATGATATTAACTCCAACGAAGGGCCCTTTGAGGGCGACTTTGATGAACAACGTGATCAACGATAGCGACAACAGGAACCTGCTGAGGGTCTTCATGGGTATTCTCAAACAATCTCCAGAAGATTCAACTTTAATCAAAACACATTAAGCAATACTTCAGACACTATTGGTATTTTACGTTTAAGGAATCAATATGCATCCATCGACATTATACATTTAATGTATTAGTATTAATGCAAGTTGGTTTAAAATTTCAAATTTATTAAGCATGTTCACAGAAATTTGGGTTTTTTTTTTTTTTTATCTATTTTGTTTTATTTCATTTTATTCTCATTATAGTCATTTGGTAACTGGTTAAGCTTATATCCAATAGTATATAATCCTAATATATTAGGAATTAATATACTAGGAATTTACTACATAGTTGCCAATAACCTTTATAGAATTAATGTACTAGGAATTTACTACTTAGTTGCCTCTAACTTTTGAAAATAAAATATATTTATTAGTTACCCATAATTTTTGCAAAAAAAAATTATTTACTAGTTGTCGATAACTTTGGGAAAAAATTTATTATTCTGTTTTTTAATATTTTTGAATCACAAATTTTTAAAACATATTTGGTACAAATTCATATAACTGTAAAAGAAAAGAGTACTTAAAACTAAATTTATTGGTGAAATTGTGATAAACAACCTCCCTTGCATTCATTTATTAGAAGCTAAGATAAGGAAAAAAATAATCACAATTACAGAAAAAAAAACAAATCTGAGCAAACTTAGCAAATCCTTAGTTTTGGAATAGTGTCCATTGACATTTGAGGCTATTAAACTTGTAATTTAACTAGTCAACAATTTATAATTAGATAAATTAAACATTTACATGTTAAATTTTTAGATTCAATATTTTTTATCCATCATTGTTTGATTACAGGTTCTTCTCCACATTAGTAAACAAGAAAGAGTTGGGTGAACTTGCACAACAGTTAGATGTCAAGTACATGCATATTTATAATTATACTTGTTCCTTGTCCACTGGGCTTTGAGAACGCTATTGAATGCAATTATACTTGTTACTTATACAATGGGTTTTGAGCATGGTATTGAATTTAGTTTTATGTAGATTTTATTTTTGGACATGAAAGGTTGTTGATATAATATCTTTCCTTGTCGTTTCTAATGTTAGTGGTTCTATTAATTTTGATAAATGCAATGATGATTAGCTATTAATGAGTTTGTTCAGAAGAGTTATGTGGAATTTTTGTACACCATAGAAGTTTAAGTTTATCATGAATCTGTGGCAATTTGAGCATAAGCTTTGTTTTATTTATCATATTCATGGTGTGGGTTATGTTGATGATGTTGGGAATGTTGTATTGATGGTTTCCTAAATTGGTTATGTTAAGATTGGTTGAATTACTGGTGAATTCTTTCTTATCATGCTTATTACTGTCAGTAGGTCATCCATTTGTTTTTATAGTTTAGATATGTTGTTTTTCCAAGTTTATTGATTTATAAAAAATGTTTTGTTTCAATTTTTGTAATGCTTCTGATATCATCACGTAGTTTACAATTTAGTTTATTTTCATGTTAATTGCATTTGGAGAATTTACCACCAAGGAAACAATTTAAGATGTATCAAACGTGCATACATTCTAGATTCAACTATTTTAATGGTGGCAAGAGTTGAGAACCACTAAACACAAAATAAAACCATAACGAAACCCACCATAGTCCTGAAATAACAAAATGCATACTTCTTA
Organism: Pinus albicaulis; assembly: GCA_034641835.2. NCBI lineage: Eukaryota > Viridiplantae > Streptophyta > Pinopsida > Pinales > Pinaceae > Pinus > Pinus albicaulis. The sequence continues at coordinate 37,642,257 of CM076578.1, forward strand.
CTGTCAAATTTGGATAAACTTCACATTTCCTTAATTGTCAAATTTAGGCAAAGCTAATAAAATATCAAAATTCATTATAGTTTAAGCTCCAAATTCCATAGTAGGCCCAAAATGGAATGAACACATCAAGAAAGCAGCTAGCATAACTAGAAAATAATAACATTTTACTTTTGTATATTAAGTAAAGAATCACCATCATTCACATCCTGTTTGGATACCAACTTGACCATTTTTTCATTGAAATCAATCACATTCATTTTTATATCATGGGATACAACTACTTGACAATAATTTCTTTGAAATGAATCAATTTTGTTTTTACATCCCACTTGGATGCTGAAACAATATTTTCTATGAAAGGAATCAAGTTCATTTCTATACTAATGATAAAGTGAAGTGAGGTTAGAATAATTTCCTCAAGGAGCATCCCAAACACCCAAAGGACACGTGGAATGAAACTTCAAGTGAGTGGCTAAATAATTATCAACTTTAATCACCTCATTTAATTGTTAATAAGTTCCAAAATCAATATCATGTAATAAACGTAGATGATACCAAAACTAAAGTTTTTTCAATTAAATGTTAATGCCAACAAAAGGACACCCTCTATAATCAAGAAAGATGTTTATGTGAACTTATAATGTGTTTAGCTGAAATAAAGTTGCTTAGCAACACAAAGGCATTTAAATGAAAAATGTTTTGTTATTATATGATATAATTGATATAAAGAGATCATGTAGATCATCTCAAACACTTAAAAAAAAAACTTATAAACTACTAATATTTTGAAATTGTCAATGGTAAATATTAGATCATACATTCAATATAATTTCCAAAATTTGTCTAACCAACTAATGCAGATATGATGTGTTAAATAAGTTTATCAAATACATGGTACTGCAACTCAAATTTTTATGAGTGTGCTTTGGCTACCTAATTGAAGTTGATAAAAAATTAAAAAAAAAATTAAAAAAAAAATAAAAATAAAAAAAAATAAAAAATTGAACTTCAATCTAAGTATAATGTGGCTTTGAAGCCCAGAGATTGCCCTAGGCCGCCACTCGGCCTCTGCAACTGTAGCCTTTGGCTCGGCCTCCCTTGGCTGGCCTCCCTCCGTGGGCTGCGGTCGTCCTCTTGGTGTGTCCCGAAGCTCCTGGGCGAGGCCTTCTGCGTTTGGTGGCGCGGCTTTCTGCGCTTTCTGCATTTTGGTGGGCGCCCTGATCTTGTCCGTGACTTCGTGGAGGTGTTTTCTCCTTTCGGCGATGGCTTGAAGTGGTGTGGGTTTGCTTGCGGGCTTCTGTGCCATTGTGGAGCCGCCTCCTCCGCCCCCCCCCCCCCTCTGATGCCGCTGCCTTTCTCAAACTATTGGAGTCCCTGCCGGAGAAGAAAGTCTCAGAGACGGCAAAGTTTGTGAAACGTGTGGAGGATATTCCTGAGATATCTCTCCCCCCCGAAGGCCCAATCAAGGTCGCCCTATCCTTGGTAGAGAGGGCCTTGGTTGGTCAGTTTACTGGCCTCTGGCCCTCCCCCAAGACGACGGAAAGTTGGGTCGCTAGAAATTGGGCACCTCTGATCAAAGATAGAGTCACCTCGTACTTCCTTGGAAAGGGCTTCTTTTTGTTTGAATTCTTTGACAAAGATGACAAGGATCTAATATTCCGGAACGGCCCCTACTTAATGGGTCCTCAGGGGCTGTATATGAACAAATGGACGCCCGATTTTGACCCTGCAGTTGACGTGCCCACGGTTGTTCCCGTGTGGGTTAGGCTTCCTAACTTGCCTGTGCATTGCTGGAATGGGGAATCGCTAAAACATATTGGAAACACCTTAGGCAAGTACATTGATCGAGCAAGCAACAAAGATCAATACGATTGTGCGAGAATCTGTGTTGAAGTCGACTTGGAGATTGGTTTGCCTAAGGCTGTTAAGATCAGGGTTGGAAGCTGGACTCATTTGCAAAAGCTGGATTATGAGCAACTACCATTCAAGTGTCGGAAATGCCATGTTTATGGCCACTTTGCCCGAAGCTGCCCAAAAAATTGTGAAGCGGAGAAAGGTAAGGATGAAGGATGGACTCAGGTCAAAAGAACTAAAACAGCTCATAGAGCCTCTCGTACTGGAATTCCTAATGGCAAAGGTTCTTAGGCCGCCCCTAGAATCCAGACTCCAATCATGGAAGAGCAAGGAAACAGATATGTGCAGTTAAGCTCTGTCATAGAAGGCTCTCAAGAACCGGAGAAGCAGAAGGATGATTCGATCCCCATAGAGCCCCCCTCGGGACCAAAGCATGGTGATAGCAATGAAGACGGATCAAAAGAGGTCCTCATAGAAGAGACAGAGGAAGGGCAAGATTCTGATGACACAGAAGAAGAAGGCGAAATAGGGATCTCTCAAACTTCAGCCAGAAGATCGCTAAGAGGCCGAAAAACTGCTCGGGAAAAAAGAGAGCAAGAGACATACAAGGATAAACTTCAGGGAAGTCAGCCTACCCTCGAGAAACTCTTGGCTAACACTCTGAAGAAGAACAGAAATCAGACTCAGAGCTCTAGAGGAGCTCATCACTCAAAAAGCAAGTGATGAAGATCATCTCCTGGAACTGTAGGGGGTTGGGGAGCAGATCAAAAGAAGAAGCCTTAAGAAGTTTGAAACGAACTGAATCCCCAGATATAATCCTTATCCAGGAGACTAAAATGGAGGATACTTCCTTTCTCCAGATCGGCAAAAAACTGTGGAAGAATAACGTAGGTCAAGCTGTCTGAGCTCGTGGTGCTTTAGGCGGTCTGGGCACAATCTGGGATGCCACTAAATTCACAAGGATCAAGGAAGCTAATAGCATGCATTGGTCGTTCACAAAGCTCTGTCACATAGAATCCGACCTGACTCTTTCTCTCCTTAACGTTTATGCACCTGTCAGCGTAGGGGAGAAAAAAATCTGCTGGGATACCATTAGAAGTCTGGCTGAGTCCGAAGTTCTGGAGAATATAATAATAGCAGGTGATCTCAATCTTACCTTATCCTCGTCAGATAAACGTGGTGGAAGCATTGTTCGAGACCCTGCGCGAGAATGGGTTGAAGAGCTGATTTACGATTGGGATCTGATTGATGTTAAGCCTCTGTCCGGGAAGTACACTTGGACAAACAAAAGAATCGGCCCGGGTCACATCGCTGCAAGGTTAGACAGATTCCTTGTCCATAGTTCTTTTCTTCTTCATGGTTTTGAGACTAGAATGCATATCATTCCTTGTAGTATTTCTGATCATCGCCCTATCAAACTTGAGATGGTGGCGCCTTCGAATCATGGTCCCATTCCCTTTAAATTCAGCTCTCATTGGGTCAAGGAGCAGTCATTCTTGCCTCTGATTAAAGAGAGTTGGAAGACCCTTGTCAAAGGCTCTCCCTTTTTTGTTTGGGAGGAGAAGCTAAGGATAGTCAAAGCTGCTTTAAAAGCCTGGGTTAGATCCTTACCCAATCCGACTGTGGAAAGGAAAGCGATACAGGAACGGTTGGAGAAGCACCAACTGGAATCAGAAAATGATGAGATCACTAAAGTTATGCTCGATGAGGAGGCCTCACTCCAGCAATCGTTTCTTAAGGCCAGCTTGGCAGAGGAAGATCACTGGAGATTGAAATCCCGCAGTCTCTGGCTCAAGCCGGGAGATAGGAATACTTCATTCTTTCATAAGCAAGCTCAGGCCCGAATCTGCCGCAACTCCATCTCTGAAATAACTGTTGAGACCTCTACGCATCGAGATATCCATAGTATCAAAATCGCTGCCTTCACTCATTTCAAAAACCTCTATAAAGAAGAGAAGGTCCTGGAACAGGATTCTTGTCTTGTGAACGAGGTTCCCTCTCTGATATCCGACAGCCAAAACCATTTCCTGGAAGCTGAGATTACCAATAATGAAATAAAGAGCGCTCTCTTTGCTATGGAACCGGATAAGGCCCCGGGGCCCGATGGGTTTACCGCCAGTTTCTTGCAATTCTGCTGGCCAATTGTGGAGAAGGACTTATGTAGAATGATTCGGAAATCCCAAGGGTGCTAGAAAATTGGGGGTAGTACTAATTCAGCCTTTTTGGCTCTTATCCCCAAGGAGAAAGGCGCAAAATCCTTCAGCAGATTTCGACCTATTTCTCTATGCAACATAGGATATAAGCTGATCACGAAAGTTATAGCCAACAGACTAAAAATCATCCTTCTGGGTATCATCCCTGAGAATCAAGGAGGCTTTATTCAGGGAAGACAGCTCGTGGATAACTTCATCTTGGTCCAAGAGGCGATTCACTCTAGTGTGGTCCACAAAGAGAAAGGTATGGCTGTCAAGCTAGATCTGGAGAGCGCCTTCGACAGAGTGAGACACAGATTTCTGCTGAATGTTCTGAAAAATTTTGGGTTTGGACCTAAATTCATTAATTGGATCAAGGCATGTATCAGCGAGCCTTGGATTTCCCCTCTGGTGAATTGCAGGGCCACTGAATTTTTCAAAGCTTCTCGGGGGTTGAGACAAGGGTGTCCCTTATCCCCTCTTCTCTTTGTACTCCAAGCCTCTGTCCTCAGCTTCCTTTTGAACAAAAAATTACAGGATCAAGACCTAATGGCTCTGAGCATCGCTAGAGGAGTTCAGAATATAAACCATGCTTTGTTCGCGGATGATTCCCTTTTGCTGGGTGCTGCCTCAGTGCCTTCAGCTAAAGGATTCAAAGTTGTGATTGATGATTATTGCCACGAATATGGAAGCAGTCTCAACAAAGGTAAATGCCAAATCTATTGCTGGCACATTCCTGCCTCCACGCTTCAAGCCATTTCCAGCTGCTTTGGCTTCGTTGCCTCCTCTTCCTAGTCGTCCTTCAAGTATTTGGGTCTCCCAGTTTTCCAAAAAAATGCTGTTAGCAGAGATTGGTTACCCCTACTGGACAAGTTCAAATCTAAGATTCATTCCTGGGGTTTCAATTGGCTAAACCTGGCTGGGAAGTCGGTGCTTATAAAAGCTGTTCTAAATAGCCTCCCCATCTTTCAATTTGCAGTGTTGCTGGCCCTAGCTGGAATCATAAAGAAAATGGAGGATTTTACAAGAAAATTCTTTTGGAAAGGTGGGAAAGACAATGCTAAGAAAATTCCTTTAATAAGCTGGGCCAAAATCTCCATGCCCAGATTGGAAGGAGGCCTGAATTTCAAGAACCTCAGCCTTCAGAATATTGCATTAGGAGCAAAGCTGATTTGGAGGATTATCGCTCCTAATCTGGGGTGGGCGCAGCATGCACTGTGGAAGAAATATTTTCGTGGAAAGAGGAAAAGGTGTTTGGACCAGCCCGTAGTCAAGCCCAGCTCGCTAATTCAAAAGCTCTGTGCAAAATCCTCCTCCCTAATCTGTCAATATGCTCACTGGATTCCGGGTAATGGCAAGCAAATCCGAATTTGGGAGGATAGGATTATGGGATGTGATCCTCTGGAGGATGATCGATCATTGCACTTGTTGAAAGAATGGATGCATAGAGCTGGATATTTCACTCTGTGGGATATTTCTATCTGGGACAAAGGAGATTGGCACAGCTGGATCAGCTTCGAGGTGCCTCTGAATCTGTCTAGTGATCTTGCCTCTTTCCTAGACTTCTTAAATGGTAAGGCCCCCTTGCGCTGCAGAAAAGTGGATGTTCGTGGCTGGGGTCCGACTCCAGGGCACTACACTGTCTCTCAGGGCTACAGGCAGCTCACTGCAATCCCCCATGTCCCTCCAGATTCGACTCCTTGGAAAGGAATTTGGATGCATCCTTCGTTGCCTAAAATAGACTCTTTCTGTTGGCTCCTATGCCACCAGAGGATATTAACGGAGGACAGATTACTGAAAAGAGGTTTCTATGGTCCCTCCCAGTGCTCGATGTGTGGTGAAAGTGCAGAATCTGCTGCGCATTTGATGCTCCAATGTAAGTTTGTGACCGATCTTTGGGCTGAGGCCTTAGGCCCCTGGGGTCTGGACTTCGTCCTCCCTCATAACATCCAGGATTTGTTCTCTAATTGGCTGCGCTCTTTCCCTGGAGGCCCTCCACAGAATACGCACCTCAAAAATGCCTGGTGCTTCCTTCCTAAAATTATTAGCTGGCACACCTGGTTAGAGAGAAATCGGAGGATTTTCCGTAATAAGCGCTGTGATCCCAAGATCATTTGGCTCAGAATCAAAGCTCAGTTAAAAGAATGCGTGGGGGAGCACCTCGATGAGGCCGGTTTGAGGGATCACGAGGTTGTATGGTGCGATCATCTGGAGTTCCGCTTCGCTTCCATTGTCAGGCCGCCCACTCCTCTTTACGACTGGAAAATCAGACACAGCGCATCTGAATTCTTGACATTCTGCTCACAGAAGGCGCACAGTATTCTATCCTTTGACGGGGCAGCGAAAAGAAATCCGGGCAGATCCGGAGCTGGAGGTGTAGTAACAAATGCTGATGGGGTCACTGTGCTTAGTTACGCCTGGGGTGTGGGATTCAACACTAGCATCCAGGCTGAAGCCCTGGCGCTTCTTCAAGGTCTTAAACAGCTCAAAACGCTTGGTATCCTTGTGGCATCGGTGTTCGGAGATTCCCAGTCCATCATTAAAACTATGGTAGACAGTACTTCCCCCTCTGATCTAAGACTGTCCAGACTGATTAGAAGAATAAGAATACTGTCGAACTCCTTCCAGTGCCTGAATTTATATCATGTTAAGAGAGACAATAATAAAGAAGCTGACGTTGAAGCTAATAAAGCGGTCTCCCTCCCACTCGGATTCATAGTCAGAGATGGAGTCGAAAGTTGGGATCCTGTTCCTTAATTGACTGATTATGTTTTACTGTTTGTTACTAAAGCAGTTTGTCTGCATATTTAAAGAGGGGAAGATTGAGGCGGCTGTCCGAAAAATAGAATGTAACAATCTCTGGGGGTGCAAAGAAAAAGAGGCATTGGTTCTGGTCATGGATATTGCTGGATCCTGCTTTCCACTTTGTAACCAGTTTTGAGGCCTTTTGGCCAGTATTAATATATCTCTCTATCCGTTTCTGTTAAAAAAAAAATGTGGCTTTGAAGCCCCAAATGTGTAAAAAGAATGATTTTTAAGTCCCAAAAGTGTAAACAAAGGCTGAAAAGGTATGAAAAACTGGTGGATCAAATTTAAATATCTTCATACAAATTCAATTTAGTTGTATGATTTGTTTTATATTAATGTATATTTTAGAATATATTAAAATTTAAAAAAAAAAAAATCAACAAGAGACATGGCCAATGGAAAATGCAACAACCTAGTCTTTTGCCCACTGTAGAAAACCTTTGAAATATTCCTTATTATGGAAACACATATCTTGAAAATTAAACCCCATATAGAGTTCTTTACCTCACAATTATTTTAATTCACATGGAACATCATCCTAAAATTCTATGTTGTTGATCACAAAAACAAAATTGTGACGTGTTAGAATTGACATAAAAATGACTCAAAATGCATATACATTATATTTTTTTGTTGTAAGCTTGGCAGTACCTTTCTATTCATTCATTAAAACAACAAGTTACAATCATAAAATATGTTCAATGGCCTCAATTTTGCCGAAGGAAACCAGGTCGATTGTGTTAGTATGAATCTTTCGTCGTCAAAGATCACTTTAGCTACGCATAACAAATAGCCCTAACATCAATTATGGCTGCAAAATATCTTTAAGTTTTCTGCACAAATTCATATCTAAGCACAAAAGATATTAAGCAGATAAAATATAACATGGCTCCATGAATCCAACAAACAAGACAAGAACAATGTATTTAAAATAATTTTATATTATATTAAAGAATGGGGCACCTGAGAGGAAAACAAGAAAGGTGTTTTCTGGTTCTCCTCAGTGGGATGGGTTCTTGAAAGTCCTCAGTGTTTCAGATCTAACATTCCTCTCTCTTATTGGTGTAGAAAAACTAGAGAAACATAGAACTCAATGGGAGTTCACAAAGCAAAAAATGGAAAAAGGGTGACCAAGAGTAGATCCAGAGTGATCTAATGCAATGAAGGTGACTAATGAATGGGGAAACCCTCCTATTTATAACAAAATATTGGGGTGGTCTAGAACTTGGTGCATGAATAAAATATTATTAATCGAATTCTAGAAGCACCCTTTAGGAATATTTTATTATATTTGTTGGAGGGAAAAGGATTCTTGACTTGAGTCAATTCCTTTATTTATAAATAATAAATAAATAAATGGTTTATTTATCATTTTAGGGAAATGATGGGAATATAATTAAATAAATAATGGTTTATTTAATTATTTATGGATGATTTAGTCAAATTTAACTAAGAATATTATTTAAATAAGGATTTAAATAACTTATTCTTAGGAAATAATTAAATAAATAAGGATTTATTTAATTAAGTTCCTTGTTTTGGGTTAAATATGACCGGGAAATATAAACAAATAAGTTATTTTATATGGTGAAAGCAATTTTACTTAGGGTAAAATTGGTCTTACATGGTGTACTTGGGTTCATCTAATAATAATAGGTTAGATGACCAAAAATTGGTGTAACAGATTGCCCCCCAACGTACGAGTGTTAGGAGCAAATCGTATGACCGAAGTACGTTGTAAGAACTCAATCAGTAGACATCAAGAGGGAAATGAGAGAGAGAAATATAAGGTTGTCTGATGTGCTAATGGAATAGACCTTGAGGTGACGAGACTTACAGGTGCAACAAGTCTCTAAGTTATGAAGTGGTACCTGTGCTAAAGGTGGCGGGGGAGGCATACCTATGCCCGCCGAGACAAAGTACAAAGAATAAGGCGCCCGGAAAACCATAGAACGCAATAATGAAGCATGCGATGGCCTAAACATGAGCCAGATAAATAACAGGATGAATCCCACATACATGCGATGCCTGGAATAATCGTCAGGACTTATACAATAATATGGTAGTACATGAGAGACAAATACACCCAAATGCCCTCTGCACACGGGGAAGGGCTCAGAAAATCTGACAGAGACATGCGAATCGAAAAGGCGCTACAAGCGACTGAGGCCGATATCATCATATGAGAGGAGCTGCATCAAGGTCGGAAATGAAGTCATCCGGGCATGTGGGGGCTACCTGCAGGGCCACCCCTCATGAGGGTTGAGACATCTCACACATGCCCGGGAATCACCAATAGTTGCTGCTGCGTCACTGGACCATCAAGTGTATATATCAAGATCATGCTAGGAAGAGTTCGAACCAAGGCACACTGCCCTCTAGACCTGGCTTATGGAGTAAATGAGCTGATGTCGACAGAAGTAGGTCCGCCATGGGTGAGGCAATAAGGGAACCCCAACTAAGGCACGAGGGAAAATAGTAGAGTGACGAACAAGTAGACACAGATGATGATGATGGAATGAGAAAAACAGAGGAGCGATTGGACGACTGCCCTTGTTATAGCATAAAGGGTATGAATGGTTTGGCAGCGACAGACACAATATCATGAGGGATAGTGGACAAGGGTACTAAAGGCCATAATGTGCGACACGAGAGAGGGACCAAGCAGGAAAGGATGGAGGACTATAGTGGGGTACAAAGGGACTCACGATAGACTCCATGAATGTGATGGTGACTCGACTCGGATGCTCTAAGCAAGGGCGACTCAATGGTGCTGCCTCATAGTACGAGTCCAATGGGGGACCATAAAAGCATGAGTACAATAGGGTAGCTCATGACAAAAATCAACACGAAAGAAGATGAGTAAGGAGGCAAAGTGGTGCCCCAAGTACAAGTGTCGTAAGTGAAGAAATTCGATTTTGAGAAGAGGTGAATAGATCCTTCATGGACAAAATGTGTCCTGGTGAAGTATCAAAACATGAAAAACTGACAGGTACCCATCTGAGTGCTCTGTGAGAGCTTTCCAATGGTGTAGACAGTGTGTCAAACGGGACTACGGTTTGGTCGCAGTGGGCGAAAGAAAAAACAGGGGTTTTCTTCTAATAGGGTGTTTTCCCTCCAAAATCATTCATTTGCTTGTGTAGCTGTGGTGAATGTGGAGAGGAGAGGAGGCCCTAAATCTTGCGGCGATTGTAGCGGACAAACCGACCGTTGGAATTGTGATCCGTCAGTTGCAGGTAAGAGGCCTAATCATAAAATTTGTTTTTGATGGATTCAAATTGCAGATTAGGGCTTTAAATCTCAGTAACTACCCCTATTTCATCATTACGGTCGGGTCGCACTTTTTGGGGAAAAAGCTGCGACCTGGGACGCAGGTTTGGGCCTGAAAAGTGCGACCTGGCCCAGGTTTAGCCCAAAAAGTGCGACCTGTTAGATGTGGGGGGTTTCAGTGCTGTTATGGGCTGAGATTCTGTTTTGGTGTAAGTTAATGCAGTTTTGTTGATATGGAGGCTGACAAAAATGATTTTTTTGTGCAGATATGGCAGATATACGGATCAAGTGGAGAGAAAGAGACTTAGGTACATTACGGACGGAAATCCAGGCGGATCAGGGTGTCCGTCGTGCACTGGCTAGGTATGGGGTTCTAAAATTTTTGGAGAACCCTTTGATGAGGGCTGGAGAGCCCTTGTTGGCCCGGATTATCAGTTATTGGGATCCAGATCATGAGGCTTTTGTAGTTCAGGGGCACAGGATCAAGCTGACGGTCCAGTATTTGTATTTCTTGACTGGTCTCCCACCATTAGTGATGGTGGGAAATACGCAGCCAGTGTTACCATGGGGGTGTAACATTATGGAGTTTGTCGAGCGACATTGTCGACCAGGTGTCCGAGTCAAAGGGACTCAGATATGCATTGGTGATCTAGAGAGGTTGGAGACCCGGGCAGTGGCTGCAACAGTGTTGCGGATCTTGGGTAGCCAGGCGTTCCATCACATCACTGGAGGGCAGATGATGATTGTGGAGAGTGTGCTGAGTGGGACCTACTATGGGTGGGCCCATATGATGTTGGTATCAGTGAAACGACAGCTGTTGCTATGCAAGCGGCAAGTGAATCATGATTGCGCCTATGGGATGGTGTTGTGCTCTTTCTTCTTTGAGAAGATCCTGACCTTACGACCTCATGTACAATTGCCTGATGGAGGTCCGAGAGAGCCCCAGATGCATCGGTGGGGACGACTACCGTGTAGAGGAGGGGGAGGGGTGGTCGGACGGGTGTTCCGACCAGAGTTCTTTGTGCATTGGGATCAGATGCCATTATACATAGACGACTATCCCTATAGTGGGATGAGTTATTGGGGAGATCCGGACTTGCCGCTTCCGCCTGGTCAAGTGTGGGGGCTCGATGGTAAGTGACAAGCAACTAATTTGTTATGTTTATTTTAGAGTTTGTGACTAGTATACGTGGTGCTAATCGTGATGTTTGTTGGAATGTAGATATAGCTCTGGTAAAACCGGCGGGATATATGGGACGACCTGCAGCGACAGGAGCTACAGGTGCAAGTGGATCAAGGACTGCGCAGAGCGAGGATATGGCTGCTTTGGTGGAGGACATTCGTCGCAGATGTGAGGGGCTGCTGACTGGTGTATCGGAGCGTGGTTGGCAGGATTTAGATGACCGGTACATAGAGTTATGTATTGGGCTACCCTCGGAGTGGCGAGGTATCATGCGACACATGGCGATGGCCGGTCAGGATGTGCATGATCTACGAGCTGCGGGAGCAGAACCATTGGCTCGGGATCCTCCAGAGAGTGATTAGATGTAGGGCAGGTGGTGCCCCCCAGTGTCTATGTAGGGGCGAGTGGTGCCCCCCATTTTTGTAGTTTTGTTATTGTAACATGCTATGGGCATGTCGTATGTTTCAGAGTAGATGGACTCTAAAAACACACGTTATATAATATATATGATTTATATGCATTTTATTGACGGTGTTAAATGTTATTGTGTAGTGTGTGATAAATGCCAGTCTAGAACATGATTTGTGATTTGATCTACGTAGTGATTTTGATCTCTAGGTATATGGCTAAATGTAATGAATCTAAATTCACGTATCAAAAGTTTCACTCGTAAATATTGTCTAAACAGGATGGGGTTATGCACACGATAGACACCATTAAGTTGTAAGACAAGAAGCAGGGAATCTAAATGAACATGCAGATGGAGGATGTGATGAGAGAGGGCATCGGCTAAGAGACCACGAACTGCATCATATTCAGCCTGATTATTGGTGGCCTTACCAATGCAGACCCCATTTTCAAGAACCAGGGTATGCAAGGGGGTAAAGATGGCCCATGCTGCTGAAGCGAGATGGCGGGAATAGCGACTTGCCCCATCGGCGTAGCCCAAATAATGTGTGGACGAGAGGGCCGATGTAATAGTGTCATAAGACAAGAAATGGGAGGGATGAGAAAAAGGATGGCAACGTGAGTAGGGGATAGACATCCATTGACGGCTACGGGAGGGAGCAGTCCGGGTAGGAAGTCTAGGACTCATAAATCGACGAGAGGGAGATGAATGAGAACTATGGGATGAAGAGCGAGCACTCAGGCTGCGAAGGACATCGAAGATACGGATGGTATGATCGTGATTAGGAGAGGGAATAGAATGGTCAAGGAGACCATACGACGCTGCAAAGGTACCTAAATCATCAGTATGGGAAGAGATGCACAGATATGGGTCATCACGGGGAATGACAGAAGAATAGGTAAAAAGATGGTCAAAATATGAAGAACCCGTGTCTAGAGGAGAATCAAGCAGAATAGGTAGAGTGGGTTCAGAAGGAATGTACTCCGGGGAGCGCGCGGATGATGACAGGTATAGAAGGGGAGCAGCAGGGTCCGACATCTCAACATCAGGGGGAGGAATGTCAATGGTAGCAGGGGGATCCTCGAGTAGACTGGACGCATATTGAGCAAGGATGGGAGAGGCGGATTGATTTTGCTCAACTTTGTACTCGCGGATGACCTCTAAAGAGGCTCGGTAATGCGTGAGGTGAGGACAATGGTGAGAATAATGGCCATGGACACCACACAGAGCATAGGGTTTGTTGGTGCGAAGAGTCTTTGGGTTCTTGGCTACGGATGAGGAAGAAACAGAGGTTTCAGGGACCGTAGATTCAGGGAACGCGACTTTAACCATGGGGTGGATACGGGGCAACTCAGGACAAGTATGGGTGGGATGACCGATACCATCACACAAGGCACAAGGTTTGGCGGGTGGGGGAGGGGTAGGGTCAGGTGCAGTGGCCTTGTCATTGGATGCCCCCTTGTGAGTTTTTCGTTTCTTGCCTGTAGTTGTCACAACATTAGGAGGGTTCTGCGGAGGGGCTAGGGGTACTGTGGTGGTGGAAGGAGCGAAGGGAATCGGTTGCACTGGTGTCACGGCTATGTATGGTTTGGGGTGGCCTGGTGGGGTCTCAGTTGGAGGAGTAAGATACCATACTGGAATTCCCAAGGTTAAATTAGGGAGGGAAAGGGTGGCCATGATGGGGACCGAATAGACGCCAAGGGGGCGGGGGGGGGCGCAAGGAAAGGTTTTCGACCGGCGGGGTAATGACTAGGAGGGACGGCTCCCATATGGTGGAGACCAGAGGGAAATGACTCAGGAGGGTAGGGAGGTTCCTGAGTGTGATGGGAAGGGCCAGGTGAAAAAGGTTCGGTTGACTAAAGTGAAGGGCTAGGAGCAGGGGGCGGTGGGCGAGATTGAGGTTGCTCACTAGCCGAAGTAGGCTGTGGAAGGCCAGCCTGAGACGATTGCATCATGCAAACATTCGCTAAGCTGGGGTCAGAGACAGGAGGAGGGGGATGACCAGGAAAAGTTCCAAGCAAAGAGGAGTCTTTGTAAACGCCAAGGGAAACGCTGGTCACAAAATCAACAGTTGGTTTATTGGTGACAGTAGAGATGGTGGACTCAGGGGAGGTCTGAGATTTTGGTTCATGGTAGGTCAATTGGTCAATGGTGACAATCTTGCCATTATGAGGGAAGAACATCTTGCGGTGGACTGCGGATGGGACGGCAGACATGGCATAGGTGTAACTACGCCCCAAAAGAATATTGTAGTCAAGAGGGGCGTCGATAACTTCAACGTCGACACAAACAGTCTTGCCTACAAGGGTGATGGGACAGTTACGGAAGAGGCCAATGGGCTGGGAGGCATGGCCATCCCACGCACGAAGGGTGATCGTGGAAGGGGCCATTTCGGGAGATCTGAGTTGTTTCCAAACCGAAGCAGACATTACGCAGGTAGTTGCCCCCTCATCAATAATACACCGAGCAACATTGGCATTTCGGATTTTGACAGGGATTTGGAAAGCAACCGAAGGAGGAAGAGGGGGATGGTATGACTGACGGGTGTCGAAAACAATCAATTGGTCATCAGCAGGATCTACAGCGCCCACGGTAGATAGTAGAGCCTTCTTTTGAGAAGAACACGACTGGAGGAGTTCCAGTGTTGAAATGGCAATAGGAGATTGTGCTAGGTCATCTACTATGTTGTATGAATGGGAAGCCTGACCAGAGGCAACATTTCGGCATAATGGTCCCTTAGGAGTCTTGGGATGAACCTCAGCTTTAGGCGGAGCGAGTTGCAAGGGACCATTGGGTGTCGATAGAGGCTTTGTAGGACCTGAAGATGGAGACTCGGAGACAGACGAAACGGGAGGTGTGGAATACTGACGGGACCGAGTTTGAAGGTTGAGGTCGATGGGGAGAGGTGAGTCAGAGGCCATCATGAGAATCTGGTAATCAGAGGAACTGGAAGGGGAAGGTTGAGTGGTTACCGGGGCATGAGGTGGTTGAGTGGCCACGAATCCTTGTTGAGGGAAAGGATCGGTAAACACAGTGGGTTGAGAAGTAGCTGGGGTGGGAGGGACAGTAGGGGAGGAGTGCTGTCCCCGTACGGTGGCCTGAGAATCCCACATCAGCGGCATTTGTGGTAATAAGGGACAATCGTGAGTGTAATGACCATAAACACCGCAACACGAACAGGGCTTATTAGTGCGAAGTGGCCTGTCCGGCTTGGGCTGAGAACCCTGTGGCTGGTTGGTAGTGTGAGGATCAATACTTGAAGGATTGGGTCCACGATTACCAAGGGTGGATTGATTGCCTTCCCTCTTTCTTTGAGAAGGAAGAGAATTGGTGGCGCCCTGCTGCGCAAATACTTGCCCTGGAGGGGGTAGTAAGTGCTGCGGCGGGGGTTGAGAAGGCAAGGGGGTGAGAGGTCCAAATGCTGGAGGAGCTGGGACACCAAGCTGTGGGTAAGGATAAGGATTAGGATGGGTAGCATTGAGGTAAGCAGGAGTAGGGGCAAAAGGAGGAGGTATGCCAGACCCTGGATACATGCTACAGGGAGGGGGAAATGTGCTAAAGGTGCTGGCCCCTCCTGGAGGGAAACCATAGCCCATAGGAGGTTGGGTAGAGGTATGGGAAAGAGCTCCAACGATACCGTCGGCAAAGTGGGATGCCCCCGGGGCGTTAGTGCCGCCAGGCTTGGGGAGGTCAGGAAGGACGGTATAAACATAACCAGATTGAGCATAAATAAGGTCATATTTCAAGGCTATTTGGAGGGCGGCTTCTTCAGTTTGAGGGAAATGGGATGCGACATCTTTGCCAATGGGAGGTAAGAGAGAGCGAAGGAACCAGTCCATATAAACCCGATCTTCAAAGGGAGGAGCTCGACATAAGCTTCTTCTTCGTCGCCATTCCTGGACATGAGCGGAAAGGCGGGTCGAAGAGGATTGACAGAAGGAGGTTAAAAGCTCAGTACCAGTGTCATATCGGAGAGGGAGCTAGAAATAAGATAAAAAGGCTTGGGCAATGGTCGCAAAAGTGGTATGGGAGGAGGTGGCTTGTTCAACATACCATTTAGAAGCTTCGCCGGTAAGCGTGCGTTGGAACAATCTAAGACAAATGGAGTCATCAGTAATGGAATTGGAGGAACACCACATATGGAAGGATCGGATATGGTTGGATGGATCTTCACTAGCAAGGCCTTCGAACTTGGGAATGTCAGAGGGGAGCTTGGTTGGCATAGTAGGCCAACTAACATCATGGTGGATAGGATCATTGATCAGCTGATTGAAGTCGGGGAGACTAAGGCCAGCCATATAAGGGAGAAATGGGGCAGTCGAGGTAGGTCCCGTAGTGGTTCCACTGGAAACAGACCCAGCAATAGTACTGGGGTTGCTGCTGGTAGTAGGCCCTGAAGTAGACATGGTGAAAGTGACAGGGGGAGAACTAGGAGTAGGGGGAGAACCTGAACAATCAGAGGAGGAGTCGGAGTGCGGACTCGGGGGAGGACTTTCTCGATGACGACAGGAAGGAGGAAGTCAACCAAGCGGAAACTGAGGGTGAAGGCCAAGAAGTCTCCAGGAGAGGCGCCTTGGAGGCGCAATGATGACGGGAAGAAGAAAAACCGACAAGGGCAGGGAGGGACAAAATCAAGTGAGGTCAAGGGCAGAAAGGTGCAGTGACAATTGATTTTAAAGTCTTTCCTAGGCGGTGTTAACCAGGCGCTTCTTCACTTAGGGTCAGTGTGTGGCGTGCGTTAATTTTAATTGTTTAAACCCAGACGTTTTGAGAGTAAAATAAAAAGTGTGTTGCGTAATTGAAAATAAATTTGCAGTAAATAAGACTGAAAGAACATAAAATTAACAGCTAACAATGCATCAATCTAACCCAAGAAGGCGGGTCTCTCAAAACTAGTCTATAAGAGGGAAAAAACTAAGCCAAGCACACAAAAAAGAGGCCAATAGATCTAATGTCAGGAGGGACTGGGATCTAAAGGAGAAATCTGCTGAAAAGTGGTGCAGAGAACAGCAAATAGGCAGAGGCAAGGTTGCTGCTAAAAAGGAGGAGATCAGCTAAAAATAGAAGAGACAAGGCGGTGGCCGTAGAAATGATCCCAAACAAAACGATATGAGGTGATTTGAGAGGGAGAAGAGCTGATCTAAAGGGATCTGAAAATGAGGTATCAGATATGAGAAAAATAAGGCTGAAACTCTGAAAATTCAGACTTCTGAAACAACAAAGACTCTCCCACAAAAAGTGGAGGGTACTAGAGCCCTAAGGGGCAAGATTCCCTCTTATTTGAGTGAAGCAGATCAGAAACAGGTCTAAACGGGCAGAGACAGAGGCTGGAAAACCCTGACAGAAGCTTCAGACAAACCCAGAAAAAGTGCTGGAAAATTTGTAGAGAAAGTGCAGGTCGCAGGTTCTGACCTGTTTTCAGTACAGGTCGCAGGTTTGGGGCAGAAAAGTGTGTCCTGAGGCTCAGGTCGCACTTTTTGGGCCGATAAGTGCGACCTGCAGATCCGGTTCTCTCGGTGGCAGATTTCAGAAAAAATTTGTCGTCTCAGCTGCGGCTGATGTCTATCACCTGTGCAATAAGGCCAGAAACACACGGAAGTTAAAAATTTGACTATTTAAGGGTTTTAGGGGTGAAAAACACCATAAAAATATGAAAAACAGAAAATGGAAGAGAAACCCTAGGGTCTGAAACAGCTGGATATGCATGAATATATAAAACGACAGTGGTCGCAAAAGAAAACCCGTGTGGAGTCGCCAATTGTTAGTATGAATCTTTCGTCATAAAAGATCACTTTAGCTACGCATAACAAATAGCCCTAACATCGATTATGGCTGCAAACTATCTTTAATTTTGCTGCACAAATTCAAATCTAAGCACAAAAGATATTAAGCAGATAAAATATAACATGGCTCCATGAATCCAACAGATAAGACAAGAACAATGTGTTTAAAAGAATTTTATATTATATTAAAGAATGGGGCACCTGAGAGGAAAACAAGAAAGGTGTTTTCCGGTTCTCCTCAGTGGGATGGGTTCTTGAAAGTCCTCAGTGTTTCAGATCTAACATTCCTCTCTCTTATTGGTGTAGAAAAACTAGAGAAACATAGAACTCAATGGGAGTTCAGAAAGAAAAAAATGGAAAAAGGGTGACTAAGAGTAGATCCAGAGTGATCTAATGCAATGAAGGTGACTAATGAATGGGGAAAACCCTCCTATTTATAACAAAATATTGGGGTGGTCTAGAACTTGGTGCATGAATAAAATATTATTAATCGAATTCTAGAAGCACCCTTTAGGAATATTTTATTATATTTGTTGGAGGGAAAAGGGTTCTTGACTTGGGTCAATTCCTTTATTTATAAATAATAAATAAATAAATGGTTTATTTATCATTTTAGGGAAGTGATGGAAATATAATTAAATAAATAGTGGTTTATTTAATTATTTATGGATGATTTAGTCAAATTTAACTAAGAATATTATTTAAATAATGATTTAAATAACTTATTCTTAGGGAATAATTAAATAAATAAGGATTTATTTAATTAAGTTTCTTATTTTGGGTTAAATTAAGTTATTTTATATGGTGAAAGCAATTTTACTTAGGGTAAAATTGGTCTTACATGGTGTACTTGGGTTCATCTAATAATAATAGGTTAGATGACCAAAAATTGGTGTAACAGATTGGCTACCGAACAACATTATAAGCCATCCAGAAATGTAAAAGTTTAAGTATGTCCATCTAAGCCTTATAGGCCATAAAGTATAAAAATCCTATAAACTTAAGACTACAAAAGTAAATGCTATCCGCCAAGTTCATCATAAGAAAACCAAAATTTATCTGTCTAGTAGCTAATCATTAGACGATTCTACTAGAGCAAGGTCTTTGAGACTTGACCCTGGTATTTCAGTTTGAGGCAGGCCTTGCAGTTGTTGTTCAATGCAGTCAAGGCAGACGTTCTGGTGGTGTAGTTTTAGCTGAAGCAATTGAATCTGGTTTTGAATATCAGTGAGGCACGGTTCAGGCTTCGAATTACCCACCCCTTCAAGCATAGACGTTATGGATTTCACCATTATAAATTTCATGAGCTAGTAAAGATGCATTGATTGTTTGAAGAGAGTAAGTCATCCTCAAGTCCAATCCTCGACCTGGACCTCTTCGTTTGCCTTTAAATTTAGTTATGTCTCCCAATATGAAATCAAATTCTTCACCAGTGCTGGTGATCCTACGCTAGAAACATGTAGGGTATTTTGCATGTTCTCAACATCGATTTTCCAGCCTCTGGTGCGAGGGTTTGCTAGACAATGTCCCTTTCTCTTTACCCTTAACCCTCTGCTCCTTTATGTCACGACCACAATGCCTTTGTTTTACATTACCAGGAGTTTCCTTCACCATGATGGCTTTTACCAGACCACCCAATAGTTGCATGGTCACTCTAACTTGCAATAGAGGAAAGACCCACCATGCAGGAGCCATAGCGAGTAACAATTTAGGCGAACCTATTATGGTCAAATAGACAAAAAAACCATTAAATTTCCTCTGCCAAACAATTAAAACTATTATATTCCCCTGTCGACCTATAGCCACTCCTTCATCCCACCATTCTTTCCTCTGGTGCTCCAAGAACCATAATTCTCCCAAAGTACTGAGTGAAGGTTGATAATTAGCAGTGAGCTCTTTGAATTCAATCAACCGGGGTTTTGCAATTTGGTCTTGAATGAAACTCATAGCCACAGGTCTACCCAACTTGCTAGAGCAACGAAAACCTGAGGCGAAAAGACTCATGAACATTACAGACATTTACCATATCCAGGACATCACATACATTATCTTGAATCCCTTCTACGAAAAACTAATCAATTTCATTGTGAATTAAAGGTAATATGGTATTAATTGTTCTATGAAATGTTTGATTTAAATCATTTACTTATAACAATTCTTGAATCTTAATGAAGAGCATTTTCATAAATCATGTGGAGGAGGTGTTGTGCATTACCTTCATTTTGAACATATTCTAGAATATTGGCCTAGTTGGAATCTCTTTTTTCTATGCTATTGTTTCCTATACAAGCGTCTTACGACGTTTCCTTTGCAACATGTGGTGTAATTGGTAGTTATGAATTAATTGAGTAATTTCTATTATTTCAGTCCAATTCCTTTTACATTGCTCATCACATAGCTTAATCCTAAATCACCTACTTTGTGTTTGTATTCAATCAATTTAAGGTTACAATTAAGATTTTGAAAACAAATTTCGGTATTATATTCAATATACTAAAAATATATATATATAGATATGAACATACCTAAAAAAATTGAAAAAAGAAATATATATATAGTTGCAACTCTTTCTCTTCTAATATCTTTTTTAAATTATATATATATATATATATATATCTATATCTGTGTGTGTGTTTGTTTTATATGTTTAACTTCTATATATTACTTAAATCTTATAGTTTTATTATAACAAATAATAACTATATAAATTTATAAAATTTAAGTGAGTATGGTGTTAAAAAAATTAATACATTAAAAAATAAAAATAAAACGAAAATTAAAATTAAAATATTTTTTTAATATATACATGTTTCTTTCAAATATTTATTTTTTCTATTTTATTGAAATAATAAAAATATGTGAATTTAGATAATTTAAGTGTTTATGATATATATATATATATATAAAACTTTTTTTCTAATTAGATATTACACTTCTATTATAACTATTACAATATGGATTTTTTTTAAAGTTAATAGATTTTAGACTTTAGGGTTTTGTTGTTTTTTAACTCTTTTATTATGAAATTTAGAAAACTTTCACCAAAGTTGTTATTTGAGGCTTTACCCTTAGAAAAGCTTGAAAAATATGGTTAAACAGAAATCCCTTTTTTTCTTCTTAAAGATAAAAGGTCATCCTCATTATCAATGAATTCTTTTACAAATACACAATCCTTTCATTAAAATTTCCTCCTTCAAATGTAGTATTTCAAAAGAATTACTTAGGGCATTTCTTTATTGTAACAAAAGTATATTACATCTCTAATCTAATCAATATATTTCTTTATGGCTGGGCATGCAATTTATGGCTTTCAAGTTTTTTCTAAATCATTAAACATGCATGATTTAGTCGTAGCTTTGTTTGTTTTGTTATTTTGTCTTTTTCCGCAGGTAGACTTTTGCTATCTGAATTCACACTTTCCACTGATCCAGTAAGGTAGATCTCTCCATACGTAAGAGATTCCCCTATCTCTCCGTTGGTTGAAGCCAAGGATCTTTCACATGTCGAAAGACTGCATCGAGTTATCGAACGGAGCCACAGCTTCATGCGTTGGTTCCAACATTATACCTCCCAAAATGCCCAGAGTTATTACAGGATGCGTTGGTTCCAACATTATACCTCCCAAAATGCCCAGAGTTATTACAGCCCGCGCTATATTTTATTCAGATGTCTATAGGATCTCCCGTCCCATTAAATTTGCATTTCATCCTCGACACGGGCAGCGACTTGATCTGGAACCCTGTAGTAATAGTAATTACAATTTACACATGCGTACAACAGAGTGATCCAATGTATGATCCCTTCCAATCCCTGTCCTGCTGTCACTATCACCTTTATTTTTCTTCTTAGTTACATTATGTATACCTAGGCCCTGTGTCATACGCACACCAGTCACGTATCCATGACCTGTTCCATACAAATTTTAAAACGATTTAAGCGACCATTTAAAACCACAGCAATATAAAAGATGAGTTGGAATTTGGAATTATTCAAAATTAATTTAATATTTTTAACTATTTAAAGAATTCTATACATAATTTTAAGATGATCCTAAAAGCCAAAATTTTAGTTAAAATTAATATAATGCTAGACTTTATAATTATTAATTTTAATTTAATAAATTTTAACATGAAATTTATATGAAATAATATGATAAGAAATAAAACACAGAGATTTGATGGGTTTTCAGGTATTATGTTATTGGATATCTAAAAATTAATCTAAATTATAAGTTACATTTAAAAAAATAAATTTAGCACATATTTCATTATAATAAGCAAGTTTAATAATTTATAGTCCAAATTTATAAAAATAGTTTTTTTTTAATACTTAAAGTATTCTGAAGTTATTTTCATTTTAAGAGTTTTTTTTATTAAAATGGACTTAATTAGAAAATAGTTTTATAATAGAGTTTCTAGTTTTATTGTAGAGAAGCGTGTTTTCTGATTCCTTAGCACCCTCTTAGATTCAAGATTTAGCTTTTAAATTTGCTTTTGGGATTTATTTTCAATAAACTATTAATAGTTTATGTAATTATAATAAATAATATTTTAATATTTGTACATGTATTTGAATGTGAATTGATATTGATAGTAAATGGAGCACTTGCTACTTATCTTAAATATAGCTAAATTGAAGTAAAAACATTAAAGAACTAAAATTGTATATATTTCATGTTTTTTTTTTTACAGAAACGGTTATGAGATATATTAACTGCTGGGTCAAAATGCCAGATTTCGGATTACAATGAGAGGGGGGAGGGCCCAGGAAGTATCTATAGCCAAAAGTGCTATGAGACTTGTGGACAGCTTCCAGCGCTTTTTTACTACAATTATGCACTCGATTTTTGTGATTTCCCCTAGCTTAAAAATACAAACAAATTGATTCAATAGAAAGCAGTAAAACATTTAAGCTGGCAGATTATGGAATTGGATCCCATGTTTCGTCCTCGTCTCGAATTATTGCTCCAGCAGAGATGAGGACAGCTTTATTTGCTTCAAGGTCTGCTTCTTTGTTGTTGTCTCTCAATACATGATAGTAGCTCAACTTTTTAAACAATTTCCCCAAAATTCTGATTCTGGATATCAGCCTTGCCAATCTAAGATCCCGGGGGGAGGAGTTTGTCACCATAATTTTGATTATCACTTGGGAATCCCCAAAAACATTAACCTCCTTGATTTCTAGATTCAAGAGCGATTTAAGGCCTTGAAGGAGGGCCAGTGCCTCTGCTTGAATGCTGGTGTTGATCCCCAGACCCCATGCAAAGCTGTGGATCAAAACACCTTCAACATTTTTTACAATACCTCCTGCTCCAGCCCTTCCTGGGTTTCCCTTTGAAGCCCCATCAAAGAAGAAAGAGTGCACCTGCTGCTTGGAGATCCATTCTTGAAACTCAGCATTGTTCTTCCCCCTTATTTGCCAATCTTCAATGAGGGAAGTGTTGCTGGTGGCTTGAAGAAATTGCAGATTTAGGGAGGTACCCCAGAATGAATCTAATTGAGTAAGGTTTGAGGCATCTTTTTGATTATCCAAGATTTCCTTTAATTGGAATTTTATCTTGGCCGCCACCACCTTAACATCGTGCTTAGTATCTCTAAAGATTCTGCTGTTTCGCTCAAGCCAGATCTGCCAGCAGCAGATTTTGGGGAGGACAGACCATGCCTTTTTTATCACTTTGTTTCTCGGTGGAGGTCCGGGGTAACTGTTCTGCCAATTTGCAAAGAGATTAGGAATAGTGGTGGGAAGGAAAAATTTGGGGTTCCAGTAATCCATCAGCTCGCTCCAAACCTGCACAGTGAATTTACAATTCAAGATCAAGTGTGTGGCACATTCCACATTTTCTCTGCACAATGAGCACCTGGACGGACCATGGAAACCCCATTTCTGCAGTTTGTCATCTGTAAGAATTTTCTTGCGGCAAAGAAGCCAACAGAACATGTCGATTTTAGGCAGAGAGTGCAGACGCCAGATCGCAGTCCAAGGGGCAGGGTCCGGGGGGACGTGAGGCCTCAAGTTGAGCTTTGCGTAGCCTTGGGCTACCTTGTAACCTGCAGCCAGCAAACCCCAGCCACGCGAATCTCTTCTGCGCAGATGAGTGGGGGCAATACCATTCAGCATGGAGTGAAGACAATTGCAATCCTGGAGGAGCTCCGGAGGCACGTCGAAGAAATTCCAGCCTGCCCAATGCGTCCCATCCCACAAGGAGATGTCCCACAGCGTAGTTTTCCCAGCAGAAGTCAACCAGCAACGAATCGCGTTCAAAGAGGAACAGTCACCAATTGGATCACGATCCAGAATACGATCTGTCCAGATATTTATCTTCTTACCATTTCCTGGAATCCAATAGGCGTTGGAGCTGATCAGGGGGGCAGCTTTGGAGCAGAGTCTAGCAAAGGGAGAGGAGCCTTGGGGGAGAGGACCATCTAGGCATCTGAGTCTCTTTCCTTTAAAATATTTCTTCCAGAGTGCTAATTGGGCCCAGAAAGGCTTGGGTGCAATGATTCTCCAGAGCAGCTTGGCTCCCATGGCTATGTTCTGAAGAGAGAGATTCTTGAAGCTTAGCCCCCCCTCCCTTAGCGGTTTGGAGACAGTCTCCCAGTTAACCAGAGGGAATTTCCTCTCATTTTGTTTTCCCCCCTTCCAAAAGAAGTTTCGAATATGCTGTTCCATTTTCTGAAGGATGCCAATTGGGGCCAATAGAACAGAGAACTGAAATAGGGGAAGACTGCATAAGACAACTTTGATGAGGACAGACTTGCCTGCAATATTGAGCCAGGTGAGCCCCCAAGCCTGGAGCTTATTTTTGAATTTTTCCACTTGGGGGAGCCAATCCTTACCGTAGGCCCTCTTGAGGAATATAGGAAGCCCAAGGTATTTGAAAGAAGTCCAAGCTGGAGAGGCTGCAAAGCCAAAACATCTTGCAATGGAGCTGAGCAAGCTGGGAGGAGTATTCCAACTGTAAATATGGCATTTCCCCTTGTTGAGGTTACTTCCCGACACCATACAATATTCATCTATAACTTCTTTAAAGCTGTTGGCTGAATGTAGTGTTGCAGCCCCCAGCAGCAAAGTATCATCGGTGAAGAGGGCGTGGTTGATGCTTTTAACTCCTCTGGCAATGCAAAGCCCTGTGATCTCCTGCTCTTGCATTTTCTTGTTTAGATAGAAACTGATAACGGAGGCCTGGAGGACAAACAGAAGGGGAGAAAGAGGGCAGCCCTGTCTTAGTCCTCTTGAGGCTTTGAAGAATTCCGCTGCTCTGCCATTAACAAGGGGAGCAGTCCAAGGCTCTGAGATACAGGCCCGAATCCAGTTTATAAAGTTCTCCCCAAATCCAAAATTTTTCAGAACATTCAAAAGGAAACAATGCCTGACTCGATCGAAGGCATTGGCTAAGTCCAGTTTGACAACCATACCTCTTTCCTTACGCTGCTGGCTTGAGAGAATTGCCTCTTGAACCAAAATGAAATTGTCCACTAGCTGTCTACCGTGAATAAAGCCCCCTTGATTTCCAGGAATGATTGTGGGGAGAAGATATTTCAGCCTGTTTGCTATTACTTTGGTGATCACCTTATAACCAATGTTGCAGAGAGAGATGGGGCGAAATCTGTTGAAGGAATTGGCGCCTTTCTCCTTGGGGATGAGAGCAAGGAACGCAGAGTTTGTGCTGCCTCCTAATTTCTGACGGTCTTGGGATTTTTGAACCATTTTGTAGAGATATTTTTCCACAATGTGCCAACAGGATTGCAGAAATCTGGCGGTGAATCCATCCGGTCCTGGTGCTTTGTCAGGATCCATGGAAAATAGAGCATTCTTGACCTCAGCCTTGGTGACTTTGGCTTCTAGAAGATGGTTCATCTCAGCAGAGATTGAAGGGGGGACCCAGTCCAGAAGATCAGAATTTTGAATCAGATTCGCATCCTCACTGTACAACTTCTGGAAGTGAAGAAAAGCTGCTCGTTTAATGCTTGCAAAATCTTTATGATTGGAATTGTCATCCTTGATCTCAGATATGGTGTTGAAGCATTTTCTAGCTTGAGTTTTCTTGTGAAAGAAAGAGGAATTTCTGTCTCCCGCTTTAAGCCATAGACAACGAGACTTAATCCTCCAAAACTCTTCTTCTGCCAGGCAGGCTTTGTGGAAGTGCTGTTGGAGTTGAATCTCCTTATCGAGGATTTCTCTAGTTACATATGCCTCTTCCGAAAGCAAGTGGTGTGCTTCCAGTTGACTTTGGAGATTTTCCCTTTCAGCTGTTGGGTTAGGAAGAGTTTTGGCCCAGCATTTTAAAGCAGCTTTCGTTCTTCTGAGTTTTTCTTCCCACACGAAGAAGGGTGATCCATTAACTGGCTGAGACCAACTTTCTTTGACAATCTGCATGAAGTTGGCTTCCTTGACCCAGAGGGGGCTAAATTTGAACGGAATGGGGCCAAGGTCGGGGTGAGCCCGGAGATCAAGCTTGATAAGGTTATGATCAGATATGTTGCAAGGAAGTATTTGCATACTAGCATCTAAACCAAGCAATAGAAAGGAACTTTGAACAAAAAATCTATCCAGTCTTGCTGCTATGTGACCAGGGCCTACTCTTTTGTTTGACCAAGTGAACTTACCTGAAGAGGGCTTGATGTCCAGCAGATCCCAGTCTTGCAGAAGATCCTCTGCCCATTCCCTTGCCGGATCTCGCACAATGCAGCCTCCTCTCTTTTCAGAGGAGTGCAATGTGAGATTGAGGTCGCCTGCAATAATGATGTTGTCAAGGTTCCCTAAATCTGCCTGGTTTCTTATAGAGTCCCAACAGGCCTTTTTTTCTCCAGCATTGGCCGGAACATAAACATTAAAGAGACAAAAGTATTCTTTAGTGTCAAGATGCTGCATTTTTAGGAGCATCCAGTGAGTGTTTGAAATTTCAGAGATTAACGAGAACTTGCTATCATTCCAAAGAGTGCCCAACCCTCCAGAGGCTCCTCGGGCTGAGACAGCTTTTGCTTTGCTTTTACTCCAGATTCTTTTACTTGTTTGGAGGAAGTCTGCTTCCTCCATCTTAGTCTCCTGGATAAGGAATATGTCTGGGGCTTCTATTCTTATTAAATTTCTTGTTGCCTCTTCCTTGATCTTTCTCCCCATACCCCTACAATTCCAGGAGATTATTTTCATTATTTACCTTTGTTCTGCTGGGCTCCCTTGGAGCCTGGGGGCTGGCTTCTCACCATCTTCGTCTTTTTTGCTAGTAGTTTCTCCAGAGTTGGTTGGCTGCCCTGTAACTTGTCCTTGTACGTTTCCTGCTCTCTTTTCTCCCGGTCTATTTTGCGACCTCTTGTGGATCTCCTAACAGAGGCCTGAGAGTCGCCTATTTCTCCTTCCTCCTCCGAATCTTCCGACTCCAGGTCCTCTTCCTCGACGCCAACAGGTATTCCTTTTGAGCTTTCTGCAACACTTGCGTCTTTGGAAGACACAGAGGGGGTCCCTTTGACCGGGGATGTTGTCTTTTGAACCTCCACCTCCTGGGTGTCCTCTTGGAGCGAGCTTAGGAGTTCAAACTTGTTTTCAGGAGCGGACTTAGACGGGATCTGCTGAGAAGAGGCCTGTTGGGGACCTTTGCCACTAGGGTTTCCCGGCTTTTGAGCCTTATGGGAGGTTTTGGTGCGCTTGGCTTGATTCCATCCGTCCTCCTTCCCTTGCACATCCTCATTGTTGGATGGACAGCCTCTGGCGAAGTGACCATAGACATGGCATTTCCGACATTTGAAGGGCAGCTGCTCATAGTCCAGTTTCTGCACATGCGTCCAGCTTCCGACTTTGATTTTGATGGCCTCTGGTAGCCCAACCTCCAGATCTACTTCCACGCAGATCCTAGCGCAGTCATACTGGTCCTTGTTGTTTGCTCGATCGATGAACTTCCCAAGGGCATTTCCAATATGCATCAGAGAATCCCAATTCCAGCAGTGAACTGGGAGATTTGGGAGTCTAACCCACACCGAGACTGCTTTGGGCACATCCACAGCAGGATCGAAGTCAGGAGTCCACTTATTTAGGTATAAACCCTGGGGGCCCATGAAGTAGGGGCCGTTTTGGAAGATCAGATCTTTATCATCTTTGGAAGTGAACTCGAAGAGAAAGTAACCTCTCCCCAAAAAATAAGAAGTAACGCTTTCTTTGATCAGAGGCGCCCAGTTTCTGTTGACCCAGCTCTCAGTGGTTTTGGGAGAAGGCCAAAGCCCTGTGAACTGACCTATGAGAGCTCGTTCAGATAGTGATAAAGCAACCTGAATCGGAGTCTCTGCTGGAAGAGAGATCTCAGGTATTTCATCAATTTTCTTAACAAATTTCGCAGCTTCCACATTCTTCTTCTTAGGAAGCCCTGCCAATAAACGATCGAAAGCCTCAGCAGCAGAGGGCGGGGGAGGGGGACGAGGCCCCTGGGGAGAGCCCAGCCCCTCCATGGGCGCAGGCCCTAGCAAGAACGCGACCCAGATCTATGCGCAGCCTTCGGATCCCAGCCTAGACATTGACCCAACATAGCAGAGGCAGCAGGAACAGCAGGCCGCAACAGGAGCAGCAGGCCCTGCGAGGGTAGGCGCAGCGCAGGGGCACTCGCAAACGAAGCAAAGTCTTGAAGGACCCCAACCAATCAGCGGCAGAGGCAGGGGGCCCTGCCAGAGCAGGCGCAGTCGCAGAGGCTGCAGCGCGCAGGGAGAGCAGCTAGGGTTTGCAGGGGTTGCAGCGCGCCACTTCCAGAAACCATAATAAATTTTCAATTCCACTGAATATTAATCCGCAGCAGCCTCTCTTTCAATGAAAACCTTCTTCTTCAACTATGTTATCAACATCGTTATCTTCTTCCATATATATATTTCATGTTACAACCATAAAACAATAGCATTTAAGCAGAAAAGAAAAATGTAATGGTCTTTGATTTATTTCTTATTTATTATCTTTGTTCTCTTATGCTTACTTGATGCTAGTAAATGAAATATTTTAATTGAATTTTGCTAACCATCCTACCATTGAATATAGGTTCTAATACGAGGATTTGAGATTCGATGGATAAGGGGATTGGAGAATCGGATTCGAGATACGGTGACCCCCGGAACATGACACTTTCAGGATATATATATATATATATATATATATATTAAAAATTAAATATTTTTTACACAAATTCATACAAATTCATTGATTCAAACATAGATTTAAGATCTTAGATACTCATACATGATACATTGAAATTTGATACATTGATACATCATACAATTGTCAAATTTACTCAGAAATACAAGATAGTAAGATACTGTAGTTTTCTCATTAAGTCATCAAAATTAAAATGTGTTACATAAGTACACTGCCAATGGCAAATAGAAATACAAAATACAAAAAAACTACAAGCCTGAAGCCTCAATGAGTCAGATTCAATGAGTCATCAATCTTCATCATCATAATCAGCATCACTGTCCTCATCCTGATCATCATGCTCACCACTACTCTCCTCTGATGCATCCTCCTCCTCTGTCATCTCTGCATCTGCTGGTGTGGAGGATGACGCCTCTACTATATCGCCATCATCAAATGTGACAGGCTCTAGCACTGGTGCATTGAGATCCAAGTTGGCCAATGCTAACTCAACACTGTTATCCAGACCCATATCATCAGGAAAGGCATCCCACATCTTTGTCTTCCTTCAACCAATCCTCCCTCTGCGTGTAGATGAGACGAAGGTTGGTGTGCACATACACCATTATCTCTTCCCTGGACTGCTCAAGCCTGCTCTTCTTGACACTATACAAATTCCCATATGTTCTCCAATTCCTCTCGCAATAAGATGATGAAGTCACCTAAGAGAGGAGCCTCGTGGCTAACTACTTTAGAGGGGGGCTTGTTGCCCCATGAGTTGCCCACCAAGAATAGGGCTTCTTAGCCCCCCTGTCTCGAATCACATCATAGCCTGCAAATCACCCAATGCTAGTGGAAAAATCTGCAAAGGCATCCTCCACCTCATCAATGGATGCCCTCTCTTGAAAAATCCTCCTCAATGCATATTTCCTCCCATGTGAGATTTCACCATCCATGTGAGGAGGGAATCTGTGGGAAGGTCCACCATTCAGCCACTCATGGCTGTAGTATTTTCGGTTCAAGGAGTGAGCCAAACATTGTAAAGGTGTGCAATTCTTGTCCCATCTACTGACAAGAATATCCTGTATGCCGGTGAAGAATGCCTCTGGTGATGTCTCATACTCTGGGCACTGACTCTGTAAAGCAATGGTCCTCACAGACTCAATCATGGAATCCCATCCCTCATAAACCTCTCCTAGGATGGGTTGGTTTGTATCTGCAAATCGAAGCAAGGAAATGATAGGCTCCATGATCTGAATAACTAGATCTATCTTCTCCCACCATAGATCATCCAACACTGTGTCCTTCACTTTCTTTGAGGCTGCTTGATCTGTCTTTCTCCAAAAAGACCAAAACTATGAAATAACCATGGCCCCAAGAGTG
This sequence comes from Pinus albicaulis, assembly GCA_034641835.2. Lineage (NCBI taxonomy): Eukaryota > Viridiplantae > Streptophyta > Pinopsida > Pinales > Pinaceae > Pinus > Pinus albicaulis. The sequence goes on from CM076578.1 coordinate 37,672,242, forward strand.
GTCTTGACCCCCCTCAACCTCTTCAACATGATGAATGAAGAGGCAAACTGTGTATCCGCAATCTTCAACAATGATATATTGTTGTACTCCTTGTAGATAGTGAGGGAATTTGTATGGTTTTGTACAAAGTTGCAGATATTTCGTGCATCCTCAATAATGGCTCCAATCCAAAGCACATAAGAGGCAATAGATTTCAATGCCAAGTTCAATGAATGGACAATGCAAGGTGTCCAAAATATTTGTGGATATTTTTCTTCCACAATCATGCCAGCAGCCTTGCAAACAGGTGCATTATCTATAATGATTTGCACACAAGAATCAACACCTACATCTTCAATCATTTTAATAAATAACTCACCCGTATATTGTGCATCCTTGTATTGTCCAAGTGCATCCACTGCTTTCAAGAAAACTGGACCATTCAAGGATGACACCATGAAGTCGATGAGTGGGTGGCATGTTGGATCTGTCCATCCATCAGAAACATTTTTAACCCTAGATGTTGGCCATGCTAATTTAATAAGCTCAAACTTTTTTTCCACCTCTTTCTTTAACTTTGTCAACAATGTGGTTCTGAGCTTCTCTGACCCAGGAGGCACATACCCTGATGGAGCCCCATGACTAAGAGCTTGACACATCTCAATAAATAGAGGTGATCGTGCAACATTAAAGGATATGAATTTCTGATAGAAAAAAAATGCAATGGTGAGATCAAGCTCTTCCCTCTTCTCTTTTTGAAAAATATTGTCCATTGGACCAACTGCAGTTGCCTTTCTCTTTGCTGATTGTCCCCTACTAAAACTCTCAAAAGGGAACTTGTTGTTGCTTTTCCTTAAGAATGGAAGGGGGTCATCATTCTTGTTTTGTTTTGATTTTGATGCCACAGTTGCCGCACCAACAAATTTCTCTTTCTCCAATTCCTTCCTTTGTGGCAAGTCAATTGTTGTACAACATTTAATGCCACAACTTGGCAAACCCCACAAATGAGCTTTCACACGGAAATATGTGTAAGTGAAATGGTCGTCGCATATATTGCATTTCCATGAACAATTTCCTCCTCCCTTTCCCTTTTTTCTTGCCCCTCCCTCTCTTGTCACATATTTCCACAATGGGTATTTGGGGTCATGATCAGTTTGTTTTCCCTGCACATTCAAAGCTGCTATTGCAGCCCCACTTCCAATAGATGGAATACTTGTAGACACTGATGAAATAGGGACAGGAGTGGCATCTCCAATGGGGACATTCTTCCCCTTTCTTTGCCCATGTCTTGCTGCCTTTGATTGAGCCATGAATACTGTAAAAATTAAACAAAAATGACCAAATATATAAAACATATGCACATGCAAACACTAACGGCAAACTAAATGAAAAATAAAAGTGATAGTGCACTTACCAGATGATCGAATCTCTTTGAAAAAACTCTCTTTCTCCTTGCTAACCCTTGCTCCTTACTCACTTCACAAACAAAAAACAATGAGAAAGAATGAGAGAAATCCCTTTTTTATAACTGAAAATCGCACTTTTTGGCTGCGCAAATCTAGCTGTACGGGATTCGACTGTATCTGTACAAGGTATGGTCGGGATTCGCCGTACCCTCTACGGATACGAATCCCACAGTATTGTATCCGATACATATGATTCGGGATTCTTGGGCCCTGGGGGACGAATCTGGTTTCAGAGTGCTAGACTTTGTAATTATTAACTTTAATTTAATAAATTTTAACTTGAAATTTATATGAAATATTATGATAAGAAATAAAACAGAGAGATTTAATGGTTTTTCAGATATTATGTTATTAGATATCAAAAAATGTATCTAAATTATAAGTTACATTTAAAAAAAAAAAATTAGCACATATTTCATTATGATAAGTAAGTTTAATAATTTATATTCCAAATTTATAAGAATAGTTTTTTTTCAATATTCCTTAGCACCCTCTTAGATTCAAGATTTAGCTTTTAAATTTGCTTTTGGGATTTTTTTTCAAAAAAATTATTGATAGTTTATGTAATTATAATAAATAATATTTTAATATTTGTACATGTATTTGAATGTGAATTGATATTGATAGTAAATGGAGCACTTGCCACTTATCTTAAATATAGCTAAATTGAAGTAAAAACAATAAATAAATAAAATTGTATATATTTCAACTTACCACCACAAGACAATTGCATTTAAGCAAAAAAGAAAAAAGTAATAGTCTTTGATTTATTTATTATTTATTATCTTTGTTCTCTTATGCTTACTTGATGCTAGTAAATGAAATATTTTAATTGAATTTTGCTAACCATTCTACTATTGAATATAGATTAATCATTTTTCAATTTCATTTTTTAATAATTAATATTAAACATAAATAATAAAATGCTATGCTTGTTTTTTTTTTTTCTAAATTATGCTAATTCTATTTATGGAAACATACTGTTACAAAACTGCCTCAGTTCAGCTATGAGAGCCTGAAGACTGGGCTTGATGTCCGTGCTTTAACAGAGTGACGAATTGCCCTGAGTGGGAAACCAGTTCTTTTAGGAGAAATTTCATCGCCCTTGAAAGGGAAACCGGTGTATTGTCCATTACATACATCATAAGAAAACAAAAAAACTGTAGTAGCATGCAGCCTCTGTTGTTGTAGGAAACCAAAAGAAACAGTGTATCTTTCAAAATAGTGGAACGAATGTACCATGTTGAACCAAGGCAAACCGGAGTTACTGCGCGTGATCTGGAGAAGGCGGCTCCTCCACTATGCGACACCAGTACTTTTCCTCCTTATCTTCTACAACTTTGTTCTGATCACCATCTTTGCCTGTGATCCTTGCGTCCACCTGCAATGATTGTTGACCCAAGTCGAGAGGAGCAGAAGCAGGGGGAGCAACCGGACGTTCAGGAGGCTTCACAGTTGGGGTGGGGTTAAGATCAAGAGGAGAGGGGGAAGGACTGGGCAATGGAGGAGGACAGAGAATCGACTCTTCTCCCAGGGTGAACGTAATATAAGCAGTGACAGTGGGTCGATTATAAGAAGAATCAAAGCAGAGCTCCGCTCTCTGTGAGGTTTGCCGCAAAAGGTGACTGCCAGAAGCACGGGGGACAGGGGATACGGGTCTAGAAGGAGCAGCAAAAGGATGCGGGGAGGGCTGAGAAGCGCGAGCAGAGCCAAGAGGACTTGCACGCCCCCGGTGACTGTGGGTGTCCTGATTTTGCCTCCACTCAACATCCTCTGAGGAGGTTTCTTCGCCGGGACTGGATGAGGGACGCGAGCGCGCTGGCCGCCCACGACTAGCACCCCGGTGGCACCGCATTCGGTGTCGAAGCCTAGGCATGGCGAGTGCAATAGCTTGAAGAGGCCTGAGACAAGTAGAACAAGAAGGGGCTGGAGCCAACCCACAGTGAATGCCAGAAGGAATCTATAGACTGGAATTGGAATAGTAGAAAGCACTGTGAGAAAAATGACAACTAGGCGTAGTTTCCATACAACTTAACAAAGAGCAGTGACGCCCTGTCTGTGTGCGGGCGCTGGGCTCGGCACAAGCCTCAGGGCAGGCGCTGCACATGAAATGCAATGAGTGGCAGGCAGAGTAAGAATGATCTGGAGAGCCCGAGACAGAAGCCATAATGAACCGACTGAGCAAGACGAGGAGGAGAGAGTGCCGGCGAGGGAGAGTAAATGCTCTTAGTGCTGGCGGATTAATGTCAATATTAATGGAAACGCAGGGGGCCATATGGCCATCCCATGCGAGTCTCCTTGGGATATGTCCAGGGACGAATGTCCCGTCAGGCCGCGCAACCATCCGCATCCAGAGACGGGCGATCATTGTGCACCAGCTTGAGGCAATTTTGAAGAAGATCTCTGTCATGGATGATCTGAAGAGGGCCATGATGGAGAGTATCGATGTTATCAAGTCCTAAATTAGCTAGGAGATCAGCCACTTTGTTGCCTTCCCTTTTGGTGTGGTTGAAGGAGATTGCCTGGTTTTTTTTCAGCCACTTGCTTATTTTTTCAATTCTGGAAGCCATTCTCCAACTTGTGGCTGCTTTTGCTAAACTGGTGCCCTGAAGCAATTGGTTGGCTAAACTGATGAGAATCTGGGAGTCCCCTTCCACGATGATGGGGGAGAGGTTGAGGAGATGAACTAAATTCAACCCTTGCCAAAGCCCTTCCAGTTCTACAGAGTTATTGGTGTCCCAACCAATGGAGCCGTAGTAGATAGCAAGGGCGTCTCCTTGGGAATTTCTGAAAATGCCACCAAAGCCCGTTAGACCTGGACTGCCTTTTGAGGCTCCATCAAAATTCATCTTGAAGATTCCTGGAGGTGGAGGAGTCCAGTGGATTTGAGAATCAGGAGTCTTCTGTCTATTGGAGTTTGGAATGATCAGGATTTTGAGCTACCAGTTTTGCCATATGGAAATTTCCTTTGGCTGTTTGGTAAGATCCTCATCCTGCCAGGAATGTAGAGCAAGAGACTCTTGGAGATTATTATTGAAGTTGTTCCAGATCATGTCCAAGGGAGTGGATTGATTTTTGAAGATTCTCTTGTTTCTCTCTTTCTAGAGAGACCAAAAGAGAAGACCTAGAATGATTTGCCAAAGAGTATTAAGAAGAGAGCTGCTATAAGGATGTCTGGGCCAGTAGCGCATGATGTTAGTTAAGTCCCCATTTGGTTTGCTTTTTTGACACCTAAAGCAAACTTTCTCCCAAAGAGTGCTAGCTAGCTTGCAGGAGAACATGAGATGTTGGATCGTTTCGTTACTTTGCTCGCAATTTGGACATTATGAAGGACCACAGAATCCTCGTTTGAGCAGGTTGTCCCAAGTGAGTATTCTTTTGTGACTCAGTAACCATAGAAACGTTGAGACTTTTGGCCAGGTACCAAGAGCCCAGACAAATTGCCAAAGCGGATCACGCGGTAGAGGGACCAAATGCATGAGAGAGATGGCCTCTTTTGTAGAGAACATGCCCCTAGTCGAGTATCCCCATCGTAGAATATATGGTTCCTTCGAGCATCCGATTTTCCTGCGTTGTAGTTCTTCACTGAGAGCTTCCCATGTGTTGTCCTGAGCGAGAGGAATGATATGAGTCGGGTGCTTCCATTGTCTGAATTCATTGCAGTTTGTGGGGGTCCAGCACTGGCTGACTTTGAATTCCTCAGAACCAACGATTCTCCTACTGTTGATGAGGGTGAGAGTATCAGTCAACTTTGGGTTTTGCTGCCAGGAGTCTACCCAGAATCTGGCTGTGTGCCCATTGTGTATTTCCCAGAAGCTGTGTTGTTGTATGAGAGCAAAATGTTGTTTGGTTGCATTCCATATAAGGGAGCCAGCGATTCCTGGTGAGAGCCTGATCAGATCTTCTGGGGGTCTATTATTAGCGTACTTGGCTGTCCAAAGTTTAGCCCAGGGCGTGTGAGGATTCGAGAGCTAGTTCCACCATAGACGGGCTCCCATGACTTCGTTGCTGTGAAGAGGATCTCTGAGCCCGAGTCCTCCTGCATCCTTAGGGGAGGAAACCGTGTTCTAGTTGACTAAGGCCCATTTTCGATTTTGGCTTGAAGACCCCCAAAGGAATCGACGTTGCAAAATCTTGATCTGTTTGAGAACCCATTTCGGAGCAGCAAGAACATAAAAGAGATAGAGGGGCATGGATTGCAATACAACTTTGATGAGGATGAGTCTGTTGGCCAAATTGAGAGCTCTGTAGGTCCAAGAAGAGAGTCGGGCTTCCAATTTTTCCAAAAAAAGATTCCAAGAAGAGTGTTTGATGGCAGTATCAATGAGGGGTGCACCCAGGTATTTGGCAGGGAGGTAAGAAATTGAGAAACCAAGAATTCGGGCTATGCTGGCTTGGGTCAGAGGAGGAGTGTTAAAAAACAAGAGCTGGGATTTTGATTCATTGACGGTCATACTAGAGGCTAAAGAGAAAAGGTTCAAAATGGCTTTAAAGGAGCGAGCTTCTTGGACAGATAGGAAGCCAAAGAGCATATTATCGTCAACAAATTGTTGATGGGTTGTAGTGGGAGAGCCATGAAGGGAGATTCCACGAAGTTGCCGGGATTGGACAGCATGATGAATAAGTCTGCTAAGGCCTTCAACCATGAGAACAAAAATAAAGGGGGAAAGAGGATCTCCTTGTCTAATGCCTCTAGACGGAGAAAAAGGAGTGGAAGGGATACCAATGATGAGGATGGAATATAAGGGAGTCGAGATGAGGCTCATTATCCATCTTATCCACATTTGGTCGAAGCCAAAAGCATTCAAGATGTGCTGAATGTAACGCCAACATAATTTATCAAATGCTTTAGATAGATCTATTTTAAGGAGCATACCTGGCTTCTTGGCACTTTTGAGGGAATGAATAACTTCATGAGTTAAGATAATGCCATCCATTATTTGGCGACCCTCCACATATCCCGTTTGCTCAGGTGAAATTAGAAGTGGAAGAAGAGGCTTTAGTCCATTGGCTATGACTTTGGATATGACTTTGTAGATCACATTGCAGAGAGCAATGGGTCGGTACTTTTCAGGGGTGCTTGGGTGCTCTTCTTTTGGAACCAGAGCTATGAAAGTAGCATTTAGAGAGGGGAGAAGCCAATGTGAAGCTCTTGATTCCTCGACTAGCTGCCAGACTTCCATTTTGATGATATCCAAGAAATGATGAAAGAAGTTCGAGGTGAAGCCATCGAGTCCTGGCGCCTTTCCATCCTTCGCTTGAGCCATCGCTGTTTCAACCTCGTGAAGGGATACTGGGCGTAGTAACATCTGATTGTGCTCTGTGGTGACAAGCCTGGGGATCATCTGGGAGATTTTGTCGATGGCCGGCTGCCTATCTATAGTGCGCTCTTCTTGCTGTATTCTTTTGAAGTGATCCAGGAGTACTTGCTCGATCTCCTCATGTTGCTCCACTTGTTCTCCTTGCTGATTGGTGATGTGGGCAATGCGGTTTTGCATTCTTCGTTGAACTGTGGACCTGTGGAAGAATTTTGTGTTTCTTTCACCTTCCTTTAACCAGCGTATTCTAGATTTTTGTTTCCACAAGAGTTCCTCTTGCTTGCGCCTCTCTTCCAGCTGCTTCTGTAGTTCCTGTTCTTTGGAAGCTAGGAAATCTGTTCTTCCCTCATGGATGATTTTTTGTTGAGTTTCTTCCATTTTGTTCTCGAGAATCTTTATCTTCTGGAATATGTTCCCAAAGACAGAGGAGTTCCCATTTTTGATGAGCAATTTGAGATGTTTAAGCTTTTGCTGGAATTGGTACATTTTCGATCCTTCTGGAGGAGTAAAACTGTTCCAAGCATTAGTGACCATGGATTTGAATGAGGGATGAGAGAGCCAAAAGGCTTCAAATTTGAAAGGCTTTTTGAACTGTGTGCCAATGTTTTTCCAATGAAGCGAAATGGGCCAATGGTTCGAGCCTGCCAGCGGAAGTATCGAAGCCGAAAGATCCCCTCCCAAATAGATGGCGTTGTCCGAAATGAGAAAGCGATCCAGTTTTGAGGCGATCTGCTGATTACCTGTCCTCTTGTTGTTCCATGTGAAGGAGAAATTTGAGAAAGGGAGGTCTATTAGCCAACTGTTGGTTATAAAGTCTTTGAAGTGAGAAATTTCTGGATCCAATCGTGGCCTTCCTCCAGTCTTTTCTTCCATCTTGGTAATCATGTTGAAATCCCCTGCTGCAATCCAAAGAGGATAGGTTCTGTGAGAATTCAGGATTTCCATGGTGTTCAAAAGCGCTATTTTCCTGGCTTGGTCCTGGGGAAAATAGACATTTGAAAGGTGCCCATATATATTTGTTTCGATGGGATGAAAAGTAGCCTGAATAAGATTATGCGCTGCATGAAAGTTTGCTAGTATTATGGACTGAGTATCCCAAGCTATTGCAAGTCCTCCGGAAGAGCCTGAGGCATCAATAGCTACCGAGCTACAACTAGGCCAAGCTTTGGACAAGATTGAGCCTAGTGCTTCACTATTACATTTTGTTTCTTGAAGAAATAGAATATTTGGTCTTTCTTCCTGAATCATGTTTTTGATCATCTTGTGCTTCCCAGGGCTATTGAGCCCTCTAACATTCCATGAGATGAGCTTCATGGGGAACTGTTTGCGAGGGGTTTGAAGAACCGTGTTAACTTGGGGTATCGTCCTGAGTTCACCAACATTTCCCCTATGGTGATGGTGCGCTACCAGTCTGGTTTTCGACCCCTTTTCTTGGACTCTTTTGTGACTTTTAGGCTATCCCAGTGGCTACCCAGCTGAATGCCTAATTTCTTTTGTTGTTGGACTCTGGTTAAGGCCATTTCAAGTTTGTCAATCTAATGTGGATTGATTTTATCAAAGTCCTTTCTTTTGCAAGCATCTTCTAGCCCTAGGATGTCAAGCTCCCCAAGGTCTAATCCTTCTGAGTCCTCCTCCATGAAGTTTGGTTGACTGCTTCCAGGATTATCCTCATTTGCTCCTTTAGGATTGGCTTTTGGATCATCAATGTCCATGATTACGGGGTGCCAGGTCAGAAGTTTGGTTTCAGGGGAAGAGATGGGCATGGAATTTTCACTAGAAAGCTTCACATTCTGGGAATGCATGGGGCCGGGGTGAGCGGGAATTCCTGAAGGAGTAGAGAGTTTAAGGGAGGGATCAGGAGAGATATGGATAGTTTCCGAAGCCGGATCCAAGTTGGAGAGCACGACAAAACTATTACTGGTTGAAGGAGCATTAGAGGAGGGATTAGGTTTCTTACCCGTCGCTGAGGGTTTCTTGTTATGCTTCTTGCGTGAGGGAACCTTGGTGAAGCCATCTGGCTCCGATTTATCTTCGGTCTCTTTATTCTGAGCTTGTGAGTTAAGGGGGCAATCTCTAAACAAATGCCCATGAGCGTGACACCTGTGACATCTGAATGGAACATGTTCATAGTCTAAAGGTTGGATCCATTCGAAATCATCATGATAGATACTTACCGCATCAGGCAGGGCGTTGTCCAAATGCATGTAGACACAGATTCTTGCATAGGAGGTGTATCTGCGGCGCTTTGTCTCTTCTGCTATCTTGATAAACTCTCCTAGCCCTTTGCCAATTTCTTGGAGTGAGTCTTCATCCCAGTATTCGAGCGATAGCGAGTATAAGCGTATCCAAACTGGTGCCCAGTTGAAATTTTCTTTATCTGGGTTGAATCGTTCTACCCAGTTTCTGAGATATAACCCGGCTGAGTTGAAAAAGTAGGGTCCTTCATCCATAACCCTATTTCTGTCCTCAATACAGTTGAAGACGGCGGTGAAGAAGCCTTTCGGTCCAAGCTAGAGAGAAACGTGTCCCTTGGGCTTCCATTTGGAGGCAATCCATCCTTGCAGAGCCTTTTCGGTTGGCCAGAATCTAATGAATTTTCCTACGAGGGCATGATCCCTCATGTATTGGATTCGAGCGTTTATACGATGGCTTGGCAAGTCGATCTTGGGTTTTTCTGGAGCGATGGGCTTACAGGTGGAGGATGTGGGAGCAGTTGTGTCCTACCGATTCTACGTAGTCGACGTCTGAGGTGCTGCCGCCCCCTGCTTTTTGTCAGCGGCTTCATTGCTTTGGTCAGGATTGACACGGGTTCCTTCATTGTTTGCAGGGGGGGGGTTATCCTTCCCCCCCCCCCCCAAGAGCTTGTTGCCATGGCTGGTCACCAGTCGCTGTGCGCGGGTCGGATTTGTGCTGCCAAGGCTGAGCAGGTCTGCCAGAAATCTAGGGTTTCTGCAATACTGACCTAAAACCCTCTTCTCTCATCGGAACTTACTATGCTTGTTATCATCATGAAATTATTATTATATTTATTACTAATGTTTTCCTTGTAAATAATTTTTTATTTTTATTTTTGTCTATCATGAGTAAGAATTTGTATTCCTCAACATGCTCATATATCATGAAAATACAAATCTACTTTAGAAATATCTCTATAAAATTTACTTTATATTTTTAATATGAATAAATAAAATAAAATATAATATAAAACATTTTAATTTCATGCTTATTCTACTTTCAAATATCAAATTCATGAAAGTGTGATATGAATTCCTACTATTTTATGAATATAAAATTAAAATAAATATATACTTAGATTTAATTTATTTTTCAAAAATTAATTTTAATAAGTTTGTTAAAATAATATTTACTAAAAATCTTAAATTTTTTAATTTAAATAAAAATGTATTAGTACTATTAACAAAATAGTTTAGTTGTCAACTAGCACAACCATATTAATAAATGTGGTTGATAAATGTTGTAGACATATATCAATTACATGCACAGTTAACTATAATTAATAATTATTATTAAGTATAAGTATTAATTAATAATACAAATACTAAATTTAAACAACTAATAATAATAATTAATAATAGTAGTAATAATATTAATACTAACATTGTCCCTGGGGCAGCTCAATTTGTTTGTCCCATAAATGTGAAATTGTTGTAACTTAGAAGACCGAGGTTCAAATCCCCCTTGTTGTGACCCGGGCTGCGGGGAGGAGGACATATCGTAGTCCCCCAGAGGTTTGCTATTAGTTACGTGTAAGGCAGGCCGATGGGTTCCTCTCGGTTATATATATATATATATATATATAAACATTCATTTATAAATAATAATAATAATAATATTTTATAATATTAATTTTTCTTTTTGTTGATCTAACCCCCCTGGAATTGAACATTGAATCACTTTACAGTGAGATTACCAATTAAGCTATTCCCCATGGGCTAGTTTTATAATATTAATTAAGCATACAAATAATATGTAATGTTCATCAACATTAATAATAATAATAATAAATTACTTTCACCCTACAAGCTTACCACTTGTATTTTTTACTCTATACATACATTAAATAATTCACATGTTTTGAATTCAATATTACACTTACTTTATATGGGCATAACACATATAGAGATCACAATACTTCCCTTACCTTCTATAATTAGTTAGGCCGATATAGGCCTTCTCTTTTGAAAGAGATCAGTTTTTTTTTCGTCAACAAATTCATTCTGCAGAGGACACCTGTTGCTATGAACATATTCATTCTGCAGAAGACACCTGTTACTTTGTTCAGAGCTATTCCTTTGAATATGAAGTTCGTTAATTAAGCCGATAGGCCTTCTCTTTTGAAAGAGATCAGTTTTTTTTCGTCAACATATTCATTCTGCAGAGGACACTGCAGAAGACACCTGTTACCTTGTTTAGAGCTATTCCTTTGAATATGAAGTTCGTTAATATCTTCATAAATCTCTGACCCTCACGATGCATAAATCTCTGACCCTCCCGCAAATGACGTTGAATTCATAAATGGGGCTGAACTGATAAACTGAATTCTCGACAGATGTGGCCTCTGTTTCGCTGAAGGTTCATCGGCGTTGTAGTCTCAGTGAATAGGAAAGTGGCTCAACCTACGGGCGTGATTCATGCAAAGGCGCCCTTCATGGAGTAAATTGGCTTCCCCATACACTATTTGCAACCCTGAAGTGGCTATTGTCATTGAACCGTATCGGACTCTCAGAGATCGGGGCCCTACCCTGCAGATCTTGTCAGAGATCTCTCTGGAAAGTTTGTTTTCGTTCTTTACGACTCCACCTCCCAGGCTTTCTTCACCGCAGTGGTACGCTTGTCATTCTCATCCCTTCATTTCCTTTTTTTTCTTTTGAGATTTTCCATTAAAATATCGATCATAAACCCTTAATTTTTTCTTTCTGACCTGCTACAGTGCACTTTAACCTCAATCCTTCATGCTACATTCCTTGGCCATGCCCGGATAATAAAATAAATCTGAGGCTTCCCAGTATTTTTCTCATCCATCTCTGGAATTTTAGTACTCTTTTCATCGGAATCACATGTCTACGATCGTACGATTTAAAATCTCAGAGAAATACCTCTAGCAAGTTGCCATAACCTGAACCTTCCAAAATTAATAAGCCTACTCCTGCTCTTACTGTTGAAACTACTGAAGTAGTCAGACCTGTTCAACCTCCCATAACTTCTCAAGAAATTAGCTTATTGATTGATGTTGATTATATAATATTTGATCCGTCAGTAGAATTAAACCTGCTAGAAGTCCACAATTGGTGTTTTGGAAAGTCTGTAGAAAAGGTCAAAGATGATGTACCCATTTGGGATTCCAATTTACCAAAATATGTTGTTCCTCTTACTCATTAGGCCCCTGATTTTGTCATACTATGTCAGTTGTATTACCTCCCAGATCAGAGGTGTATTGTTAATAAAGATAGGGAAATCATGTTCTATATCAATGTTGAGTCCATTAATTCCATGCTGCAAATGAACCATGACCCTAATTCAATTTCACTATCAATTGAGGACTTGACCCAGCTATACTTGGATTTAGATTTTCCTACCAGGTTCAATATCTTTCAGACCTTTTGGCCAACTCATGTTAATGTCCCCAAATTAAATCCACCCTATGATACCTTTTATTTCCCTGAGGGTACAAGGAAGATTGTCTCCATGCTGTCATTCATACTGGGATATGACAGTGATGAATTTATTGATGCTTCTATCTTGGTTTTTCTATCCACATTGACTCCTGGCCAGCCTCCATCCATAATCTTCAATTTTGCTAAGCTTATTGCTAAGAACATGCACTACCAATTGACAAAATTACCAGAGGAGGGGGTATTTAGATATATATCATATCTACTACATCTTTTCTTGTATTATCAAGCAGAAAAATTCCCTATTGAGTTGTAGAAATTGGATGTAGAAGGGAAACTTCTGTCAGTAATATTTTGGACATCATTATTAAGGAAAGAAAGCAGTTAGTATAATTACACAGATTTTAATGATTTTTTCATAATACCAGCTATGAACTTGCTAAATAAAGAAGAAACTCCCAGAATGAATGAAGAGACCAAAAGGATTTTACAAGGATTGTTTGAGAATTTTAAAACAAGGGATTGGTATTTATACAAGGATCATACAGAGATTAGGGTGTATGGTGCACTCTTCAAATATAGCAAATTACCAAGTTTTGTAACTACTAGAATCTTTGCCTTAGAATACTTAAGGAAAATCTTAAATGCAGAGGAAGTGAATTTCATGGCCTCCAAGAAAAAGACCCAATTTAAACTCAATAATTATATTGGTCCATTTATTGTCAACAATAGAGAAGATCTTAATGAAATAAATATAAAATTAAAAGAGTACAAATTCATGTGGAAATATGACCCTCAGGGTGTTTTAAGCACTATGAGAGTAAAATTTAAGTTGACTCCCTTCTTACATGATTCCAAACCACAGATTGAGAAATTTGCCAATCAGATTGAGTGGGAGGCACATACTCTGATTGATGATGATACGCAGAGTATGCAGACAGGTAATGTATAGGAAAAACAGGTTGATAATTCATAGGTTGTTACAGTTGATAAAGAAACAGAGGTTTCACACAAAAGAAACAGAGAAGAAGACAACTATAAAGCAGAAGCTATTTCAGACAAGAAATTCAGAATTCCTTATAGCAAGAAAAGTAAATTGACTACTGAAGAAAAGGATAAGGAAATAGAGATTGATGATAATAATGGCCATCAGACTGATGATGAGGAAACATTAATAGTAAATGAGACACTCAAGGAACTTCAAAAGGTCCAAATTGAAGCACAGGATATAGACACAGTGATGGTTGAAAAAAAAACTGATGTAGAATTTCCTTCTTCCTCAAAGGCAACTGATAACAAAGAATCAAACATTCAAATAAAATTCAGGAAAATCAGGGAGAAGAATGAAGAAATAAAAAATGAAGTCTATTCCAAATTTCTTAAAGAGAAACCTGGAAATAAGGGTAGACTTCTCACTGCTTTTGATTATTCTTCCAACAAATTGATAATGTCATTCTTGAAGCTTACAATGGCTAACCCTAAGACAGTAGCAGATTATTCAAAGACAGATTTGGAGGTAGATGCAGAAGCTATTCATGAATTAGACCAAATAGATTTCCAAGAAGCACTACAGAGATGTTATATTCAAAAGTGGTCAATAAAACAATGAGTGCTTGTAAGCTTCAAAAAACTGTGTCAAATCCACAGACACACATGAAATTGGAAAAAGCATGTTTATAAGCTAAAGAATTGAGAATAAAAGCATTAGAGGACTTGGTAATTGAAACTGGAGCTGACCCAGTTAATATTGAAATAGCAAAGGCTTTGATCAAACAGAATAATGAAGATATTACTGCTCTCAAGAGGCAACTCAAATTGCCTCAGAGTGAGCATCCCTAAGCCAAAGAGATCCTTCAACAGAAGACTGAAAATGATGAATTAAGTTAGTTGGTTTTAAAGATGACTGCTCAAATTAAAGAAATGGAAAACCAAACTGAAGCTTTAATGCAGGAAAATGAAGCTTTGAAAAAGGCTAAAGAAGTCATTCCCACAATCATTCCATTAGTAAGTATTGTTGTACCATCTACCTTAGCACAACATCTGGCACCAAAAGGGAAATTGGCAACTGCAGTGTCAATTTCATCAAAAGATGTTTCTGCTGTTGCATCTTCAGATACACAGGTACAAACAGGGATAGAAACAAGAGCCACAGATTTGGTAAAAGCTATGGAGGAAATGACTTTAAAGAATGATGAGATTAAAAATTTGAAAAAAGCAAATCAAAACTTGGAATCGGCCTATAAAGATGTTATGATAACTTCAAAGGGTCATGAGCAAAGACTAAAATATTTAGAAGAAAGGATACTGATTTTACAAAAAGAAGTAAATCTCACTGATTAGGTTTCCTACATCAAAAATTATTTATGGACCAATATCATTGAAGGCATTCACTCACAGTGGCCTTCTATTCAGATCATTTATGAGCAGAAAGATTTGTTACAGACTGCCATTGCAGAAATAACACTGTTACCGATGAAATAGGTAACCTGACCTCAAAACGGGAACTCTAGCCCAAAAAGACTCAAAAAACATGAAAAAACACCCCAAAAACAAAAAAAGTGTATTCCAGAATGCACTTGCTTTTTTTTGAAGGTCAAATTTCAACATTTTATAAAATTATGCTAAAAACACAATTGTTTCTTGAAAAAATGATTGAAAAAACACCCTTAAAACAAAACCAGTTGATGCTGGAATAACAAAAAAAAAACATTTGTCATATTTTTGACATTTTTAAAAATAGAAATAACATTTTTTAATTTTTAAAATTCAAACATTAAAAAAAAAAACCTAAAATTTAAGAAAAAAAATAAATTTAAAAAATAAAAACATTTTAAAGCTTAAAATTTAAAAATATATAGAATAAAAATAAAAATAAAAATTTAATTAAACATTAAAAAAAAACCTAATTTAAGAAAAAAATTTTGACGCATTAAAAATTAAAAATTAAAATTAAAATAAATAAAAATATTAAATTAAAAAAATATATATATTAAAAAAACAAATAAATTTTAAAAAATAAATTAAATTTAAATTATAAAAAATAATATATATATATATATATAAACTTAAATTAAAAATATATATATTAGATTTTATTAAATTTAAAAAAAATGTTAATATTAAATTTAATTAAAATATATATATATATATATATATAATTTTAAATACACAATTTTAATTGAAATAAAAAAATATAAAAATTTGATATAATTAAAAAAATAATAATAAAAAAAAAAATTTAAAAATATTAAATTCAAATAAATTTAAAAAAAAATACAAAATTTATTAAATTTTAAAAATTTAAATGAAAAAACTAAACATAAAATTTAATAATAATAAAAAATATGAAAAAAAAAAAAATTAAATAAAAAAAAAAATACAAAATTTAAGAAAAATTATTAACAAAATTTAGAAAAAATAAAATTAAAACAAAAAAAATGAATAAAATTTAAAAAAAAAACAAAAAAAATTAAAACAAATTAAATTTCAAATATAAAAATAAACTTAAAAAAAATAATTTTAAATTTTTTGAATTAAAAAAAAAATTAAAAAAATATTAAAAATTAAAAAAAAAAGAAGAAGAATTTTTTGACTGTGGTGCGCGCCAACCCGCCTCTTCCGCCTGTGGTACGGAGGCTACTACTGGCGGGAGGCTGATTCGGAACGCCCGAGGCCGATTCTGAATGGTCCTCCCACCGCAGAGTGGCCGATTCCCGGAATCGCCCTCCCCGTCGCGGAGGCCGATTCGGGGAATCGCCCGAGGCTCAGCTCCTAGACCAAGCCCATCGTGGGAGGGTGATTCCCGGAAATCGCCCTCCCGCGACGGAGGGCGATCTCCGGGACCCCGCCTCCCGCTGAGGGCGATTTCGTAACCGATCTCCTCGTGGCTTTATGCGCGATTCCCCTCAAATCCTCCCGCTGCATAGTCGGCCCACATTTTATCCCATCCGTATGTAGCCTCCCTCTTCGCGCCGCCTCGCAAGATAGGCCGATCGTTTCATACACCACGATCAAAAAAAAAAAATTTAATTTCTTTTTAATTTTAATATATTTTTTTAATTTGATTTTTCTTTAATTTTTTTTTTTAATTCAAAAAATTTAAAATTATTTTTTTTTAATTCAATTTTTTTTTTTAAATTTAATTTTTTTTTTTTTTAATTTAATATTTTAGATTAATTATTTTTTAAAATTTAAAATTTATTTATTAAATTTATTAAATTTTAATTTAATTTTTTTTTTTAATCTTTTAGTTTATTTAGTTTGTCATTTTTAAAATTTATAAATTGTTCCATTAAAAAAAAAAACAATAAATTTATAGATATTTGTTTTTTAATTATTTGCACATGGTTTTTTTCATTTTTTTTTGTTTTTTAATGATAGTTTTTTTTTATTTTAATTTTCTTTTTCAATTTTAAATTTTGTTTTTTTTTTATTTGTTCTTTTGTTAATTTTAAAATTTGTATTTTTTTTTCTTCTTATTATTATTTTTTTAATTTAAATTTTTAAATGTAATTTTTTCTTTTTTGTTTTTTTTTTTTAATCTAAATTTTAATTTTGTAATTTTAATTATTTTTAAATTTTCTATTTAAATTTTTTTGTTTTAATTATATGGGTTTTTTTAATAACTTAGAAAAAATTGTTTTTGATGTTTTTTTTTTGGGGGGGGTTAATTTTTGTTTTTTTTTTTTAAATTATGTGTTTTTTTTCTTCAAATTTTGTCATTTCCTTTGATATAATTTTCAAATATTTTTGTTTTTTTTATTTATTTTTGTTTAAATTTTTTATTTTTATGAGCTATTTTTGTTTTTTTTTACATTTTTATTGTTTTTATATATATATTTTTAATCTAAGTTTTGTGTTTTATTACCAACATGAAAATCACCACTAAAAAAAAAGGTTGATGCAGCATCAATACGCTCCAGAGTAAACGAAAATCGATCATTTAAAGAAAAAAAAAGTTGATGCTGCATCAATACGTTTCAAAATTAGCATGAAAATCACTAACATTTTAAAACAAATATTCATACTTCATAAATAAAAATATTAGAGTGTCAAAATGTGCTAAAAAAAAAAAGGTGATTCTGTATCACCACTTTTCAAAATCGAGTGCTTTTTATGCTACCAAAAAAAAGTAGGTAACAATGCGGTTACCTATTTCATCTAACAGTGAGCAAATTGATAAACAAAGAAGATTGTAGAAATAAGGCCACTACAACTACCAACTTACAGATGCACAGAAAACAGGGAAGAATTATAAGAGTTGAAAATTGCTGACAGAATAGAGGCCATCCTTTAAATAAGAAAAGTCCTCACTAAAAGAAACATTATGAATAATCTGGAAGAAAAGTGTGATACTATGAATATATCAATTGCTAAATTCAAGACCAAATATAACCTACTGCAAGAAGCAGGTCTACCAGATATTCATGCTTTAAATGAAAAATTGATGCCACAGAAGGACTATAACCAGAAGATTAGAGCCTATGCTAAAGAACAAGTGAACAAACCTTTGCCACAAGGATCTCCAAGTGGTAAAGTAGTTTTGCAATATTTTGAGAATTTGTTTTTTTCTATAGAATGAAATCAAGCACATGTTCATAGTGAAACCAAAATTTTCAAAGTATACAGAAGCTGATGAAAGTTATAGAAATCTGAAGAATATGAAGATTCCCACTGCTAAACAGTGGCAAGAAGTCACGGATCTGATGTGAATTTGATAGACAAAGAGCAAGAAAATCACATGAAGAAGCCAGATTTTACTGTTACCTCAGGGTGAAAAATCAGTGGGAAAGAGTATCAGTGGTCAAAGTGTATCAGTAAAAAAAAGAGTTACTGCTTGTCATTTTTAATTTACAGCAGTAAACAGTGAAGAAACAGAGCAAAATAGTATCAGATCAGAACACGAAAAAGGAGGAGTATGCTACAAGTCATCTTCCACAATATATTGGCCCAAGTGCTAGCAATACTTCTAGCAAGACAAATAATTTGTTTGATTAGATAAATTGTTCTATTTTTCTTGTAAAAGAGGACAACTTGCCCATCTGTTTTGTAGCTGTCCCTCTTCTTATGTAATAATTCCTATTTTCTCTTGAGATATTCTCTCAAAATTTTGAGATATTTTGTATGCAATTTATTTTTATAAATAATTAATCTTTCGAAGTATTTAGTGTGGAATAAAATTATCAAGACTACTATAGAATTTTTTGTTGAAAACATTGGGATTTTATGTGAGTTAAGTTGAAGCAGCAGGCTGGAAACTGAAGCAAATAGACATCATAACTAATGATCCTCATGCTGATCAGATGAGTATTGTATCTTCCAGTTTTCATTGTTTATTTCTTTAAGTTTCATTCATACATCTTGTGTTATTTTCCATCTTAAATGAATAACTAGGAAAGGTATTACAGAATCAGTGTAAAAAGCTCTCTGTTTTTACTAGTTTTCATGTTTATGTTTTCTGCTGATTTCTAGACTTTAGAATTCTTAATTGCTCTTTAGTCTCGTTTGACCTCAATTTCCCTCTTCCTTTTTTGTGATATAAGGATTCTTAATTGCCCTTAGTCCAGATCATACCACTTCATCAAAATAGCCTTTTTTAAACCCTCTGAAGATCATCTATCTTGCCCTTAGTATATTTGTTCTTTTGACCTTAGTTTTCTAGTATTGTTTGCTATAAATTTGACTCCATTTCCCAATGGTTAGGTAGATATTTCTATGGTTTCCCTTGTAGTCCTTTATTCCTACCAACATTCAAAAAATCAAACCAAATTGTCCACTCATAGCTAGCCTAAAATCCATTACAAAACAAAGCTAAATCTTAAGGAGAGATCCCTCTCCGGAAATCAGGAAGGCTAGATCCTGAATTCTAAAAGAGGTTCTTGGTTACCCCTGGTTTTCTTTAACTATAAACCAAAATCCCATGACCTAAGAATTACTAGGGTGATAACAACTCCAAGGAAAACTCTCATGGTTTGTGTTTGGGCAGCTTATAGGGCAACAAATTGGATCCAAACACTCTAATTTTAGTATGTTTTTCATATAGGTACCAATCACCAGTATTTGTTTGCTCTGAAAACTGTAAAATATTCTTCATCTCATCAATGGTCCTTGGTTGCTTTGTATTTGTTAATATTTTGATCAATGGATGGATGAATGAATCTAAAAACTCTACATATGTGAACTCTGTGGACTCTTTCCTGATCAAAGAGGTCTAGAAAATAACTAAAATAGGATTTCCCTCCACATCAAGCTTTTGAAGAGCAAATGGAAATTTGTCTACTTGAAAATATAAGAACATGTGGAGGAGGAAAGAAGTGTATTTGAACACTCCTTCAAATGGAAATTTAACCAATTGGTCATGGATATTATCTGCAATATATCCAGCATAATAAAAAATAATAGATGGAGGTTGACCTAGGGTAAATGTAGATAAGAAACCTAAAATGGATTCATCTGTGTATTCATCAATGAAATACCCTAGAATGAATGAAAGCATGGAAATTATATGTCTTGAACCCTCTGGAAATTTTGAAGTGGAATATGGAGGATTAATTTAAGGAATCTCTACATGCAAAGGCATAAATGTTTGGAATATTAAGAATCTCTTAAGAAAATCTAGGCCAATATACAGCTTGGTAAGGGCCTCTATAGACAAAGGGACTGCTTAAGGATGAGGTTGAAGTTGTAGCATTTGGTTGATGGATTCAACAGTAATGGTAAAAAGTACTTCTTTGTTGCATTTACTATGGCTCTTTGCTCAAGCACATAATATTGTTGACATAACCTAATGAACTCTTGACATGGATGAGTTACTGGGACAACATATTTGGGCAAGTGTGATTCCCAAATATGGACTTCTTCTTCATTATCTAAGGATTTTTCATATCTCCAGTTATGAATGTCTAGAAGATTAAATTCAACAATTGGGTCTGTTATTTTGTAGTCAACATCAGCTAAAGGAATGTGTTCAATTTCTATGATAGGGGGCTATAAAGGATTTACAACAATAACAATTTTATAAGTCATGGTTGGAGTTGTTTTTGGTACTTTGGAACCTTCAAGATTGCTAGAACTCTGTTTTTTAGTCATTTAGGCTACTTCTGCAAGATTAGAGAGTTTGAAGAAGTAATTTTACTTTAGCAGAGGTTTCTTTTATAGAATATGGGCAAATTATGGTCTCTTTCTTGGGTCTATTCTTCAATTTTGGATTCTCAACAGGATTTACAGGCTTTTACTAGTTTAGATACAAGAAACAGGGGTTTCTTGGGATTTTTCATTGAGAAATTGGGTTAAAAATCATTTTAAGATTAGGAAAAATGGCTTTAGGATACCTTCAGAGTAATTCTGGCTTAATTCAGAGTTTAAACAGTTTATAGAAACTATAAAAACTCACAATTTCCCTTTAAAACAACGTGCTGTAAGAAACAGGGTTTTTGCATAAAATTTGACGGGTTTGGCCTGTTTTTTTGACTTTTTGATATCTTTTTATGGATGGTTTTTAAGCTCTGAATGAAATTGTCTTTTTAAAGGTATTTTCAAACTCAAACAGGTGTTAATTTTAGAGAAACACCTGTTATACGCAGGTATAAGGTTTCAAGGAGGTTTCTGAGGTTTTTGAAAGGTTTGAACAACTTCCTTCTGATTTTTTGGAGCAATTCGGAGCTCCTCAGCAATCTTCAATGACTACAGGTTTGAAATTTGTAGGATTTTGGCTCGAAAATGGTGTAAAATGCTTGTTTTAGAGTTGCAATGGTTTATACAGTAGTTACGCGTAGTAGGAGAGGAAATGAATGCATTTCCTATGTTTATTCGGCATATTAGGTTTCAACAGTGCAAACAATTAATGGAGTTTATGTCACGAAACTGGTGGTTTTCAGGTTCAAAGGATGAAAACCATGAATGGTTATTGCATAACATTTGGGTGGTAAGTTGTTTTCAAATGATCGAATGTAATCAAATAGGGAGGAGACACATAGAGGAGGGGGAAATTCAACATACCACCCATTTCGCGTAGAAACGAGATGGTGGATGTCACGCTATTTTATTTGTGATATTGGTTTTTAGCCGTCGGATCGTGGGGTTCGATTGCAAATGGCCCAGATCAATTGTGAAAGATGCATAGGGATTTTATAGTTGGGCCAGGGTATATTAACACGAAGGGGAGGTTTAAACTTTAGAAATAAACATTTAATACGTTCAAACCTTAGGTTTAAATGATAATGCCACGAGGTAAGGTTTATGAATTAATTTAAACCTTTAACAATGTTTAAATAATACATATGGGTGCGGGTTTTTTATTATATAGTTTCTCAACCTTTCACAGTTGTTTAAAACTATAGGGGGTGGGATAAGTTCTTATAGATATGTTAAACCAATGGGATAGGGGTCGGATTTATATTTCGCACATGGAATATTATAAAATTGGTTAAAACGTAAAATAAAGGGTTTGGATTTAATACTATATGGGAATGTGTAACTTAAGGAATTAATATATAGTTAGAAGTTAATATGAAATAAGGGTGAAGTGTAGGGGATAGTGTATATAATGAAAAATACATATTTTTAAATCTAAGTAAAGTAAAAATACTCATAGCTTGTCTTTGTTGTATTTTTTTCACATTTAGACTTAGGATAAAATGCATTTCATGGGTTTTGAGTGTTTTTGAAAGGAAAATGAAATTAGTTACTTAGCGTTTTACTTTTACTAGGTAAAAATGAGTTTTTACTTAGGAAAAAGGGATTATGATTAATGGATGAAGGGTGACTGCTGGTGAATATGAGTTTTATGTAGGAATTCAATATTTTTAACCAATCAGTCATTGAGCCTTGGGTTTGGTCCCAACAGAAGTCAGAGAAATGCTCTGAGCCTTTTGAACTGATAGTTTAGAATACTGAATAATGGTAGGGGAGAGTAAATTAGTGATTTTTTCCTAATGATACTTTATTACATACTTTCACAACTGCTTTCTACCTACCCATCTTTATTTCTAACATTTTTTACTTCATTTTCACGGGTGCATTTAAGCTTGCAACCCTAAATCCATTTTATTTCAAAGCATAAAAACTATCTAAGTCTAATCTTATTTCATCCGAGGGCTCAGATTAAACTATTGAGCTCCTCATTTATTCGTTATCTTAACTACTGATTTGTCAAGTTTATATTGTTTGACATATCTTTATTCTCTATCTTAAAACATGAAATTCAAAGCATGAAAAGTTAAGATTGAACTATTTAACTAATTATGGATTATGGAATTTATTGACAATCTGCACATAATCATTATTCTTGCAGTAAAATTAAATGGTAGTGGTATTTTGACTTGCTCACTTTCAGGTCTTATTTTCATCTCTTTTTCTTTTTGGGGGTCTATCTTTTCTAAGTCCTTTGATCATTATATTAGGACTTTTTGCCCTATTTTATTTTTTATTATTTTTCATTTTTCAAAATATGGGAAAACAACTTGCAGAAAGCAAGGTATGTACATATTTACAAGACTATAATAGTCAATTCAAAAATTATGAATCCTATTATTATAGGACCCTAACACTCAGTATTCCACCATTCCTTGGTCTGCACCCAATATTCAATGTGGACCACCTTTGTCCCTACTTCCCACCTCTACTGGACATCTCTGACATTGCAGAACAACTCACACCAACAGAGTTAATCCCAGACTGCATTGAACAAACCACCACAGATTGTATCATGGATATGCAAATCAGGAACACTCGCGAACCGACGATCCAACTGTATCAGGTTTTCAAAGTTGGCCAACCCCTGCACCAAGGCAAGTGGTTCACCAGGGACCAAGTTCAGGAGAAGTTTCCTCATCTCATGGAGGAACTCAACGTAATGGGGACGATTACTTCCTAAGGGGGGAGGAATGATCCAGGTGGATATTTGTGGCCACCTGCCTATCCCACTTGGGGCCCCATCATTATTTCTTTCATTTTTCAGTTTTGGGACAACTTACTATTTTTAGCAGTTTTTCGGGTCTTGAACTTCCGGAGCTGTTTTGAGGCCCTAAACGACGTTTTTTTGGCATCGCTTCTCTGGAAAACATGTTCGTTCCAAAATTCATATTTTTAGTTAGGAGTTTTAATCCTCAGATATATATTTCTAATGATGTATCATGTGCTTCAAACGGAGATAGTATGCCAAAGTTACAACCCTGGGAAGTTGAAACACCAATTTACCCAAACGGGGCCCATTGTTTTGGCGCTTCATCTCCTAGGGTTTTTGGATTTTTAGGGTTTTCCATTGTTTCTATATAATAAATAGGCCCTCGAGCCTCATTGTAACAAAATACAGAGGCCTGTAGCCACCACATCTCTTTTTAGAGATAAGCTATTGATGCCCTAGCTAGTTTATTTCCATTCTATCTATAACAAAATTTCAGTTCTTTGATATTAATGAAATGAAGTGTTATTTCCACTGAATATTTGTATTTATGGTTAAAAATGTATTCTATTGTGTTCCTGCATAAATCTGGATCATGCAGAGGTCCCCACTTATTAAGACATGTCTTGGCTATTGAGATTATGAGGCATCCAAGAAAAATGGTCCCCCAAGCTCATGAAATAAATATCATACCAATAATATCTATTAAACATTCATAGCATCTATCAATATCTCTCTTGAAGATCCAAAGTAAGTAGTGCATCAGGCCAAGCATGTACATTTCAATGACTCTTAAGACAATTCTAGGAAGGGATAAAATACAAGAAACCATAATGAAGAAAAAATATCCATAAGTAGAAATAATGTAGGGCATTCAATAAATATTGATCATCATAAAGCATCCACAAAAAACAATGTTGGTAGATGAAGATTAATAAGAGGACCTTGACTATGTCTGGTTCCTCAGACCTAATCCCTTGGTAAAATATTCTTCAAGATCATTATTTTTCAAATCAAAACTTGAAGAATAAAGTACATGTATGAGGGTAGTATGTGGACTATGATTTGACGATGATATATCAAATGTAAAAGGAAAGTATGAATATTTTAGGATGAACTTGATAATGAAGAAATGGCGAGTATGCATAGATGAAGGAATCATGGTCTCAGGGAGATACTTTATAGTATAGAAATTGAAGCATTGTGTTGGGGGGGGGGGGCGGGGGGGGGAGGGGTGGTATAGGAATAGTTATGAGTAGTAGTTGAAGCATGGATTCACGAGGATACTGTTATGAAACCAGCTCCAAAAATAGAAGCAAAGCAACGCCTTAGAAATCAGTCACTTCATGGGGGAAACCTCCTTTACATTACATAAATGAAAAATTCTTGGATGATTCAAATGAAAAAACCTCCTTTATATATATAGAATTCCATGGGGTCACAATATAATCCTAGATGACATAAAAATAATAATCTAATGGCCAACAATAGAAATAATGGGATTTTATGGAGCACAATAATAACAATATGGGTACTACAGGGGTACAAAAATAATGATAAGGGGGCTACACTACAACAATAAGGGACTTCACTATTAATATATGGACCTAACATGCCCCTCTCCTTCAAAAAAGTGTTTTCCTCAATGCTTGAGTAGCTCTGGATGATTTTGTATAAAATTATCACCGTCCCATGTGGAATATTCAGTGGGTAAGTTCTTACACTGAATGCGATTCTCTGAAATTGATTGATTTCATAGCTGTCGTTTTCTTCTTTTCGTGACTGCTTCAGGTTCCAATATAATTTTTCCCTCCCCATCAAGTTCTGTAAATATTGATTGAACTGGAAGTTTGTCACCTATAACCTTCTTTAAGCATGAAACATGGAAAACTTGGTGCACTTGAGAAGAATTAGGAAGATCCAATTTGTATGCCATAGTACTAATCTTTTGAAACACCCTGTAAGGACCATAGTACTTTGGCGATAATTTATTATCCTTCTTAGCTTGCTTGAGTGACATTTGTTTGTATGGTTGTAGAAGTAAAAATACCCAGTCTCTTACAACAAAACTTCTCTCACTGCGATGTTGATATGCCTGTTGTTTCATTTGATTTTGTGCCAAAATTAGGTTGTCCTTTAAGGGTTGGAGAACTTGTTGTTGATGTTTGATGTGATATTACACTTCTTGAACCTTAGAATTTTCTCTTAAATATGATGTGATGGATAGTGGATGATATCCATAAAATGACATAAAGTGGAATTATCAATTGGCTAAATAAGGTGTTGCTCTTTATATCCTCATAATGTGCTTTCATTTCCTCTGTAAAAACTGACCATGTGACAATTGTTTTATGTGATTAAAGCCATAGATACCATACAAATGTATTTTGTTCTAAATTTAAAGTTTCAATGCGAATCTTTTGTGTGTTTTTCACATTATGGAGATAAAAATATTGCTCCATCTGTAGTATCCATGTTATCGGATCCTTGCCATAAAACTTCCTCATATCCATATTTTGTAATATGGTGGGTTTTCAATCCAACATTAGAGTTTATGAAATCATGATTAACATTTATTTTTTTCATCATGAGTTTCCTGTACTACCTTTTCGCAATTAGGAATCATTTATTGTATCAAATTTGTCAAACCTTCCTTCAAATATTCCATGTTTTCTTTTATATCATTCTTCATGTCTTCCATGTCAGCTTCCATGCCATCCATCTTAGCTTCCATTCCATCTATCTTAGCTTCAATTCCTTTCTTTAAAACTTCCATTTCATTTTTTCTTGCTCTTTGCGAGAGCGAAATTTGGTGCATTTGCTCTTGTAATTTTGATATATCATGCTGCACTTCTTCCTATTCATGAGTCATATTAGAGCCTTCTGAGGGCTTAATGGGTGTTAAATTATTTTTAGGGGAAATTTTAGAACCCAATACTGATTTCTATGCTTCAATATGCCCTTGGAATCACTTCAAACTGATTTTTCAAACAAGACTTATGCAATTTGAAAAAACAAATACACACATTTTTCTTGCTTTTGAGGAGCTCGATATTGAAACTGATGTATCTCTGTAATTTTGGATCCCCGAGATTTAGGATTCAGTCCTACAATAGCCCTTTGAGTCTTCTTTCCAATGCCACATGTCTGGCCTAATTTAGATTCTTCAAGGAAAATTTATTCCCAATCTCCCACAATGAACTAATTATGGACTGGTACAGTAGAGAGAACTTGTATGGTGTGCCACGTGTCACTTTTTCTTCCTTCAGCTCTGAAATGGATACACATAAAACTAAAGTCCATGTAATTTTGGCCACTTTTTATAGAATTCCAATCTGATTCTCAGAGTGAGAGTTATGACGATTTTTCCAAGGTCACCTCTTTGTGATGAAATTCAGGAGCTTGCAAAAACCCTAACTTCCATAGATCATATCTCCGAAAATATTGCGAACCAATATCTAAAATTTTTACACAAAATTCCTCGAGATTGCTTCAAAAATGGGTTTTTGTTTTAGCATCTGAAATTTTGTAGAAAAAACGTTATAGCGAAAATTCCACAATGACCCGTTAGAAGCAGCGAAACCCTAGAATCCAAAGCTCTAATACCAAATGTTATGAAAGCAACTCCAAAAATAGAAGAAAAGAGAGATCAACGCCTTAGGAATCAACCACTTCTAGGGGGGAACCTCCTTTACATTACATAAATGAAAAATTCTTTGATGATTCAAATGACAAAACCTCCTTTATATATATAGGAGTCCATGGGGTCACAATATAATCCTAGCTGACCTAACAATAATAATCTAAGGGTCAACAATAGAAATAGTGGGGTTTTATGGGGCACAAGAATAGAAATATGGGGACTACAAGGGTACAAAAATAACAATAAGGGGGCCACACTACAACAATAAGGGAACACACTAGTAATATAGGGACCTAACAGAGATTGTCAAAACAAAAACATAACAACAAGAAGGAAGCAAGATTAAATTAGGTCGACAAGATCATCTAGGAATATTCTATGGATAGATACTTATGCACAACCATCAGTATGGTATTTTTCAATATATTTTTGTGACCCTTTTCCATTAATGTCAAAGGGGGAGATATTGTAGACAATGATATGATGCCGAAACTAAAATTAACCAGGGCAGGAATTCAAGATTGTAGGAATTGAGATTAACCATGAAGGAAATTGCATAGGGGGAGTTTGTGTTTAGATGACATCAATGAATTTCAATGTCTGGTGGTGTTTCCACCAATGACAAGGGTGAGATTGTTACACATAGTGTTGGCATTGATAACAACAAGATGTCATTAATTTCAATGGGGATACATGAGACAGTTGCAATACCACCTATGATGACCAAAGAAGTAGCATGACTCTCTATGAAGAAATATGACAGTTGGATATCTTACAGGTTATCATCAAGAGAAGCTAAAGCTACTTGAATTTATTTTAGTTTTTGATGTAATTATGATGTCCTAAAGACCCTACAAATAACATGGTTTTCGTAAATATTGTCGATACCTTTCCAACAGTATATCCTACTCAGAAAAAACTCCTCTTGGATGAGAATTTAAGGCGAACTGAAGTTTCAATATTAAATTGAGGGAAAATACCCAAATATTAACAAGCTATGGGCATGTTTGAAGTGGATCCATCATTGAGCAGAGAAATTAGTAGTCTTGGACAAGAAAAAATGTGCACTATGTAACATTGTTAAATGGCATGAATCTCTTGGGCTGATAAGTGACACTTTTAACACTACAAATAATGGATGATGGATAATATGCACAAATTTTAATCATATCTATTGATCCAACCAAATGACGACATGTGGAAGCATCACATTGACGATGACATGAACCTATTGATGAATGAAAAATGGAACTTGTTAGTGTCAGAATATGCATTCTGGCATCACTGATCAAAATTACTCTTTTTATATTCATTTTAGGGGTCCCACTCAGAATTTTTTTATCATTCCATTAGGTCATGCAAAAAATTGACTCAATGATGGTAGCCCTAGTCATAAAACCTCACTCTCCCTCAAAATTTCACATTTTCTGGCCCACCTTCATGTCTTAATAAGCATAAAAACACTTTTGAAAAGCTCATTTCACCATGTCTTATGTTAGTCAAAGTCAACCATGGAGTCAGGTCATTCAAGGCCCCATTAGGTCATTAGGTTTCATTGTTCAAGGTCCAAAATGCACCATTTCATCTTGATAAGGTCAGCAAAAGGTGTGAGAGTGACTCAATAAACATTTAATTATCATATGCAGAGGATTATCAGCATGTAAATATCATTTTTAAAGCTGTAATTTTGATTTTAAAGGATGATTTTCATTCTAATATGTAATTTTATTCAAAAAACAGAGTTTCAATTTATTTCATTTTTTTATGTAATTTTATGCTTTCTATATGTAATAAGTTTTGTCTCGAGCTTCCAACTGAAATCGCATATGCCAAACATAAAGTGAAAAGTGTCAAACACCAACAACATCATCCTGCAAAGAAGAAAAATTAGATGAAAGGGTAATCAACAAAAGTTTTCAAAAAAGTGAAATGAGACATTAGAAAAGTGAGTTTTTCAATTCAAATTCAAATTCATTTTCCTCCTCCAAACATCAAGCAAGTACTTGAAGAGACCAATTTTTTTAATTTCTGAGCGAAATTGGAAAAAACGTCAAGTTCAGGGCACAAATGCTAAAGGCATGGTGAAAATGATGAAGGCAGGGTGCAAACGCGAAAACAAGGGTGCAAATACTCAACAGAGGGCACAAATGTGTAGTTGAGGGCGCAAATGTGTAGGAAAGGGAAAAAATACTCAATCAAGGGTGCAAATGACCAGCAAGCCCTAGAAAGTGTTCAAGTGGTGAAAAATTGTCTTAAAAGCTCCACCAACTCACTCATTTGACCTCCAGAAAACCATTAAGATGCTCATGCCATTAAAAATCCATTTTCTTAGGTTTATGTGTTGAAGTTTTGTAAATTGAGGTTGTAATTTGTTTTTTGAATTGAGGAAAAATCCTAGTATCCCATTACAGTTGTGAAAACTCTCAAAATTCACTCCCTTAGCCTTCGCATCCTTCCCACACTTATAAAAAACCATTCCCAAACCCCTCATTTGCAAAATTCATTTTTGCTATAATTTCCTCACAAAACCCTAAGCCCTAGGTGTTACATCTACCTAGGCTCCCAGTCTCTAAATCCCTATCCTAAATCTACCATATTACTACTCCCTGTCCCCTCCCCATTTGACACATCCCTAGAAAATATCTCCCCCATTTTCCCTTTCTCATTTCCCTTTCCTAATCCCTAAGGTTTTGAAAAAAGCACCATAGAAACGGAGGAAGAAAACACATCATTTAGTGAATTAGAGGAAGCAGAGGTGAGAAGGCCACATAAAGTGGAAGAGTACTCAGACTTGAACCCACCAAAACTAGGGAACTCTTGGCTTCTCCATTGACTGGGACATGCCTCAAACATGTGGTTTGTTATGATTTTTTTGAGAAAATTCAGAGTCTCCAACACCATCCCATGTTGACTATACTTTTCATATCTTGACTCCATGACAACCAAGTTACATTAGCTGGTGTCACTTTTTCTCTCTCCACTGCCATTATTTCAGTTGCTACAGGGATCCAAAATGTTGGGGAGAAGTGGTTCAAGAAAGGTAATTTGAAGAAACAAGACTTTGAATTATTCTTAAAACCAAGACACCAAAATCCAAAAAAGAGGTTCTTTCCTTTTTCTCACCTCCTAGATAGATTTTCCCTAATGATGAAGATAATCATGAAATACTTTTGATGTGAAGGCAGATTTTCAAGGCTCTAGTCCTATCACATCCGGCTCTTAATGCATTTCACTAAGGTAAGGATGCTCAATATACCTTATTATCTTTTCTGGATAATAGATAAGATGGCATACATTGCCCAGAAAAAGGGGCATGAATAGAAAATGAGAAGCCTATTTAATCATTCCCACATAAAAATCATAGTCCTCCACCATCTCAATCAACTAAACATTGCATGGATCACCTTCATAGCTAATGATATTTTCATTGAACCATTCACTCAACATGCACAAAATGTCCCTTCATCATCCTAGCCATCCACTTCCATCCCTCCATCTCATCACATAGCACATTTATCATCATCAAATCAATCCCCTTCACCTCCTTCATCTCCATCTCATCATGATTTTGGGTCACCTAGCAGGATAGAGGACATTGAGCCTAAATGGGCTAGTGTGGTTGAGGTTGAACCATTACCAAAAACCTACCAGAGAGGCCACAGGCATGTGTTTTCTCCACATGGAGTGGAAGGGGCCATGCCTTCTACAACAACAAAGCAGGTGGACAAAGGAAAAGAGAAGGTCATTCAACTAGTCATTCATGATGAGGAGGACACTCATGAAACAGAACAAGAATTTCAACATGTTGACCTAAATGAGGATGAAAATGAAAAAATCACTAATGTTGTCATCAAAGGAAATGATGTCAAGATTAAGGAGCTTCAAAATAATATTAACAGGGCTCGATATGTCATACACTTCCTTGAGAAAGAAAATGAGCAATTGAAGACCAAACAAGTCATTGATGAGGTAAAGTATGGCAGTGCTCAAAGAGAGGCAGAAAAGGCCAAAGCCATGCTATATGACTTGAGAAGTATGGATTACTTGATGATGAAGAGGAATAAGCACCAAGGAAGAAACCTAGACTAGAGGGCTGAAAAGAGCTCTAGCTCTAGAGAGGCAAAGGGAAGCTGAGCTTGTTGATCAGCTAAACTTAAATGAGCAGCTTGCTATTGTGATCAATGAGAATAGGGAGCCATGGCTTGATAGAGCCAATCAACACCTGGAGAAGCTGATAGCAAAGGAAAATAATGATAATGACCTATTGAGGAGGAAGGTCAAACATCATGCACTAAAGGAGAAAATTGCAATGGCCAAGCTCAAAAGAGCCAATGCAAAAATTGAATATTTGACCATGGAAGAGAAGAATAAATTGGAAATTCTTGCTGAGGCTTCCCTCCAAGCCTAGACACATCATCATCAGCCATTCCAACAATTTTGAGGAATTTCCTAACGTTTTTGCAAAATCTGGAAATTTCTGTGTTTTTTGGGACAAACATTCACTTTTTGAAGGACATAAAGGTACCATTGGATTCCTAATGACCAGTGCATCTCAAAAAACCATGTTTCCAGCCTTGGTTTGCAGTTTTGATAGGTGAAAAGCTCAAAAAAACATCAAAACATCACCTTTCTAGCCCTTTTTTGACCTAGGCACTGTGCAAATACAAGTCTTGGGAGAATGATTTTTTGAAGGGGTAAATGACCTCCATTTTTAAAACTTGAGGCATATTCAGAAAGAGGACAGGCAGTTCTTTCCAACAAGCCATCTTGGGACTAATTTGGACACATTTAGGTCAGCCAAAAGTGGCCCTGAACATGGAGGGTGAAAATGACACTGCCAGGGTGTAAATGCATAGTGGAGGGTGCAAATGACCAATTTGCTGATTTTTTCCAAGTTTCTATGAAATTTTGAATTTTGTTCAAGTAATCATGTTTCTACTTATGTAATTCATTATGTTAAATGTAATTATGTCAAGGATAAGTTACCTAGGGGTATATTCATTGGGTAAAAGTCATCATTGAGTCATAATTAATCAGTTGAATGTAATTAGGAATGAGTCACTTGGATCATCCTATACTCCAGCTTTCAGTTCAGTCTTTTGTGGTTCTCTTCCTCACTTCATGAATTTGACCCCTGAGGATGAGCTAATGTGGTTTTAATGTCTATTTAGCCTCTTTCTTCACTCTTAAAAAGGTTTGGAATCAGTTTGGATGTTATCTTGTTGATCAAGGAATTATTGTACTCAGTTTGGCTAGTTAACAAAGACATTAGGGAAATTTTGAGGTCTAAAATGGGCCTCCTAAGGAAATTGTAAAATAATAGTGGAAATATTAAAATAAGATTTGATTACATCATCAAATTTTAGAGGGAAAAAAGAAAAAAATACTTTTTCAACTCATATTTTCAACTTATCTCCCAAAGTGTTTACTCAAATTTCGAGCGGGAGTACTCGTTGGATGCAAAATTTAATTCCTCTTCCAAGGAGTACCCATGTTGCATACTTTTGATGGGTCTTGCTACACAAAAAATGAGAAATACATGAAAAACGTGATTGTAATCACGTTTTTCATGTATTTCTCATTTTTTGTGTAGCAAGACCCATCAAAAGTATGCAACATGGGTACTCCTTGGATGAGGAATTAAATTTTGCATCCAACAAGTACTCCCATTCGAAATTTGAGTAAAAACTTTGAGAGATAAGTTGAAAATACGAGTTGAAAAAATAGTTTTATTATTTTATTATTTTTTAATATTTTTACCCTTTTACTTAAAAAATGGTGAATCATCCCCCATGGTTGACACAATCATCTTGAATCCTATTGGTTCTTATAATGTTTATTTTTTTTGTACATTTTTCTCAGCAGGTCCATTTTAGACCTCAAAATTCCCCTAATGAAGAGTTGCAACTATTTTTTTAGGATACTTGTGGTATGATGTTTATAATTGTTTTTTCTTCAGTTTCATATATTAGAATGTATTGTATTCATTTTCATCACATATCTATGGTATGATCTCTTTCAAGTTAGATAGGCAGAACACATGCTTGCTCATGCTCTGTTTTGGGAAATTGATCATAGTTTGTCCATTTTCCTCTGTTTAGGAAGAATACATCTACATGCTCTTTTTAGCTTCTCCTCAGTATCAAAACCATCCCATCACAATCATATTTAAGTGATAAGACTTATGCCTACCTTTCCCCATTGAACCCCTGCAACCCTATCTCATTTGCCCTGACCTAGCTTCCTTGACCTAACTTCTTCATCCAGAAAAACCCAACAAAATCAAATCAAAACAACCCCATGCACTCAATATCTAGCCTAAAAACACTAATTCCTCCAGCCCTCCTGGTTGTGAACTTTTGGAAAGAGCCCTCTCCGACTTGATAGGGCTAGCTATCAAGTCAAAAGCTTGGTCTGTGGTTACCTCTGTTGGGATTCCTTCTTCAGCCTTGGGAATCTGGCAGAGTGCTAACAGAACTCTCACATAGTCAGCATGGAAAATCAACAAGATGATTTCATCCTAATGACATGGCACCACTAAAGGCTAGCACATGGCATTGTGATTTGGCACATTTGGGTTGGAAAAAATTATGAAGAAGGGTGACACGGGCCACCCTATTGGGTTGCCACATGGCATGATGACATCATCATGCAGAGGACTAGTGACCCCTAGGTTAGATGGGGCGGTCAAGGTCATATAGGTCCCAAGTTAAAGGTGATAAAGTCATCTCAAGATCCAGGTCATATGGAAACTTTGAGAACGGTCACATGGTTGACCCTGTTCATTAAACAATACATATATCTCAATTTGCAAGCCAAAATTAACATAGCCTATCATTGGCTTGATTGATTTTGAGACCACCCATTATATATATATATATATGGGCACACTTGCATTCCATGAAATACAATTGAATTCAATTGAGTATACGAAGAAATATGTTGAATATTCTGAGGAATACAATTAAGAAGTTTTTTTTTGCTAAGGTTTTTATTTGAGTTATGTTCGTGAGAATGGTGGTTGGCATAACGATGATTCCTTTGATCACATTAACGTAGATATGCATTTCACTGAGGTATGTTCAATTAGAGCATTTCCATGGAGGTTTGTTTGTATAAACATGATGGCTTTAACCTTGTCTGCATTGATATACATATAAACCATTTCCCTAAAACATGTTCACATAGAAAGATTCCATGGATGCATGTTCATATAGCCAAAATGGTTTTGACCTCGTCCATGTAAATATGCATATGTGAGTGACGCCACAAATCCTTGTTCATTGTGGAAGCCCATGGGCTAGTGAATGCTCTTTCCTATTTCTCAGGAAGTATTGTTACAAGAAAACCAAAAGTACAAAACAATATCACAAATGAAACCAGAAGTTGGGTTGCTAATACATGCGCGTTGTATACACTTGATCCAGGTGGATATTGCCGACCACCCACCTATTCCACTTGGGGCCCCACCATTGTTCTTTCAGTTTTTTAGTTTCCTTAATAATAGCACAGTTTACTGGTCCTGAACTTCTAGAGTCGTTTTGAGGTCCTAAACGACGTTTTTTGGGAATTTCTTCTCCGAATGATATTATTTTATTTTAGAATAAATATTCGCGTTCAACAGTTGTATTCCTCGGATAGATATTTCTAACGATGTATCATATGCATCAAACAGAGATAGTATGCCAAAGTTACGACCCTAGGAAATTGATGTACCAATTTACCCCAACAGGGCCCATATTCTGGCGTTTCATCTCCTAGGGTTAGGTTTTTGGATGTTTAGGGTTTTCTATTTTTTCTAAATAATATATAGGCCTTCGAGCCTCATTGTAACACAGATTTCAGAGGCCTATAGCCACCACATCTCTTCTCAGAGATAAGCTACCAACGGCCTAGACAGTTTATGGTTATACATGTATTCTGTTGCGTTCCTGCATAAATCCAAATCAACACTAGCTATTGAGTTCAACCCCTGTGAGGTGACAGGTTGGTTTTTTTTTATTTTTAATTCATTAATGCCATTTTATCGAATGAATAACTCAAACAAAAATGAACAAAATGTAGCACCGACATCGAATTTTGGATTTTTTTAATGCACTGGGATAGGGGGGAAATTGTAGCATATTTATTTGAATATAAATTTTCATGTGGTTATTTTGGAATTTTTGGGGCATTATTTGTCCAAATTGAGTTCTAGAAGAAGATGGATGATCAAGGATTAGAGATGTGCATAACTAGAGGGGTATGATGCTCTTTTAACTTTTATTTGATGGCTAGAATTTCTTGTGTTAGTTTTGAAGATCTATGATCATGTTGCAGGTGTTTTTGATACATGATATAAACGAGTTCAAAAAATGGCTTTGAATGAACATATTGAAGAACTGAATGAAGTAGAGAATGGACATCAGTATGACATCCAA
This sequence comes from Pinus albicaulis, assembly GCA_034641835.2. NCBI lineage: Eukaryota > Viridiplantae > Streptophyta > Pinopsida > Pinales > Pinaceae > Pinus > Pinus albicaulis. Next base: position 37,707,601 of record CM076578.1, read on the forward strand.
CAACAATTATTAAAATGGTTTTTTTTCGTATTATAATGGTTGAAATGTATATGGACGTATAGTGGTTATGTATGGAAATGTAATGGTTGCGGGTTTTGCAGTGACAAATCTTGGAGGCTGTGATTGCAGTTTGTGAGGATATTTTTTATAGTAGATTCAGTGATATGTGATGATAGTGGATCCAATTTTAAAATGAGATTAAATAAAGGTCCACAAGGAAGATGAGGAAGGAGATGGGTACCTCCATTGAGGTTGGAGCCTCAATCTGGTTGGATCTTACTCATTCTTGAAGTTGGAGCCTCAATCAAGTTGGAACCTACTCATTCTTGAGGTTAGAGCCTCAATTAGGTTTTATCCTACAATGAGAAGTTTCTTGCATATTTTAAGGCTGATACCTTAATTAGGTTGTAGCCTACTGCAAGTGGCATATTGCATATCTTGGGGGTGGTTTCCTCCAATAGGTCATAGCTTTCAAATCAATGTAAATTAATTAAATATAAAGAAGAAGAAGATTGGTGGTTTTCTACTATATGGTTTTCCACCTAAAAAACTTGTGTCTATTGGATGTGATAGCATCTTGATATATTGTTGATATTGTGCACTGTTATTTTTATTGATATACTACAATTGGTTAAGGTTAATTGCTACATTGCTAATTAATGAAAAGTTGTGGAATATTGAACATTAATCTCACAATAATTCACCACCCCCCCGCTCCTCTCAGTGTCAACTTTGGGCCAACAAATTTCCTATTATGTAATGTTTGAGGAATCTCCTTCCATATTTTTTATTGATATTAAAAAAACACTTCAACCGACTCTAGTCACTAAAGTTGGAGATTGGTATTTATTTAAGGTTTGTATTAAGATCAATGTATAATGTTGTGAGATTCCACCCTATCATCTCCCAACTTTTCTAACCATGAGGATTTCTTATTTAGAATACATCAGATAGAGTTTAAGTTTATATTACTTTCATTTTTATTTCCAAGAAGAATTAGGCTATGTTTAAATTGAAAACTGAGGTGGTACCTTTCCTGGATAATACAAAATATGATCTCTAACAAGTACAGAAATTAATAAAAAAGATGATTTGTTTCGTGAGGGAGAAGTTTTTCCTTATGATCCATATAAAATTACAAGTCAAATATAAGGAATAAAAAAGGTTCCACGCCATATTAACATGTGGCCAAAAGGGATACTTAGGTAATAGAACAAACCCAATGCATGGAGCATATTTCAGACATTGAACAATCATCTCAGCCATTGGTTTTTTAAACACATCAATCCAAGCAGAAGAGTATAAAGAGAAATTTTACACAAATTATCCAAACATATTATAAAATAGAGGAAGAATGTCAGTGATATAGGAAAATGAAAATGATGAAAGAGGATGGAGAAAACATAATTGTCATTACAGAGCACTGATGAAACAACATCAAATGGGAACATTTACCAAAAGCATTCACAACTCACTAACGTCATTCAAGAATCTCACCGCCGGCCTGATGAAGGAAAGACAAAATATATTCAGAGTTCACGGAAATATAGAATAAAAATATTAAATTTAAATATTATTCATACTCACATATTTGAAAACATGGCTCGGGTTCATCTCAAACTAGGTTACTGTTTACATTGGGTTACGAAAAGGGGTAGTCATATATCGTTTTATTAGAGCCAAATCCGCTAGTAATTAGAATATTAGAGCTTAGAACAACAAATATTACAATAGATTTGAAGAAAATACACTTAGTAGATCAAATGGAATTGCATAGGAAAACTGGTGAAATGGACCTTACAAATATTGTATTAAATGTATCTAGAGTAGAGAATATGATGTCAAAGGTCAATACCAACCTAAAATAGGAGAAAAATGACAGTATAACAAAACAAATGAACATATATGAAATGAAGCGATTAATCGTCAAGATGGGGGTAAACCCAAAATATATAGGCTCAATACAAGAATTAATTAAATCAATAGACACATATGTTCAAGTATTTTGAAGGAAATTGAAAATTCCCAACATAAAAGCATGTGCAAACACTTGAGTTAGAGGAAAATACAAAAAGAGAGAGAACAATTGTTGACTACAATTATTGATTTAAATAAAAGGCTATATAATTTTGAGAAACAAATTGGAATTTTATCAAAGGAAATAAATTAACATATTTTTCCAATATCTTATTCAACATTATCGACATTTTTAGACCTATCTGAGAAATTGGCTGAAACAACGTCTAGTTTGTGTTTAAAGGATCTAGATATTGAAAATCTCAGAAGAATAATTTTAGTAAAAGAAATTGAAGAAAATTATATTTTGAAGGAACTGGTAGTAGAAACGGATTCTAACATAAATATTGATTAATATCTAAAATCTTGATTTCAATAGGAAAAGAAATAGTTTCAAAATCACTTGATAGGCATAGGAGCCTTGACTGAAGCAAGGTGTATTATATAGGTAGAAATTTTTACTGAAAATTTAGGGATGTGGAATTAATTTAGAGTGATGAGGGATGAATAAAATTTTTACTATACCATAGAATAATTTATCTATTAGAACCAAAATGAATTAAGGAACAAACCTCATTTTGTTAATACGATTATTAAATTTCTAAATTCTAGGACCTCGTAACAACTACCTGCTTTAGGAATTTAAAGTAGGAGTTCAATAGTAATGGAAACTAACAAATTCTGGACTAAAATAAATTTACTTCAGCAAGTGCAAGATAAATGCATAATAGTAATGAAGAATGTAGATGCATTTACTAATATATTTAAATTTTTGATGGAAATAGGTCTTCCATCTTGGTGGGATGTGAATCAAAGTGTAATATCTTTGGATGCTTATAGAGAAATTGTGTTGAGGGAGAGGAATAAAGTGGATAAATATGCACACATGTAGGAGCTTTGAAATGACAAACTATAGTAGATAAGTTGATTGATGATTTTTACTTGCTATGTTAAGTAAAAAATATTTTCCTAGTTATTCCTAATTACAAGAAATATACTAAGCTAGATATCACCTACAAAAATTTTCCATCATTCATTTGGAGTGGATTGGGATAGGTTATCCAAGTGTGCTCAATGAAGCTTCCAAGAGAACGTCAACAACATATGGTTGGATCGAGACATAACTGGCAGAATATTAGTTCTAAGTTATTAAAATCATTTTCTTGATTTATAAGTTAGTTCCTAAAAAGTTGCATCTGCCACAAACATCTATTGTAATAATTTTGTATAAATATAAGAAAGTAAATATAAACAAGGGTTGGATTTTGGAAAAAACAAGTTGTATTATATTTTGTAAAATTCTATGGATTTTTTATAATGATGAGTCACAACAGATTGTCTTTTCAACCCTTGTAGTCTATACTTTCACTCAGTGAAAATGTAATTCTCATAAATCACAATTTTTAAACTATAAAATGTTCAAATTTATATGAATTACTCTTTAAGAGACTAAAGTTGAATTTCAATTTTCCCTTAGATCAATCACGCCATGTTATTAAGAAATGATATTTACGTTAGATTCAATTTTTTTCTAATCACACCTCTTCGTAGTGAGGATATAGGATGAGTATTTCCTATAATTATTCTCTATTGAAGTGTATAATTACTGAAATAATTTTTAGTACGTCTTCCTTACTATGATATTGGAGAATTTATATCACTTTTTCTTCAACCCATTCTCTATATGAACAAGTTTTTTTTGGTTGGAAGGTAGCTTGTTGATTGATCCAATTGAAACCCATTGTTTGACTACTCTGAAACTAAATATAATATATATTTAATGATTTATTAAAAAAAAAATTAGTGCTTTCACATAGTTAACTAGTCAGGAACCATCTCAAGGAACAACATCAAATTATCCCGTTGTCGAGGAACAATGTGAAAAAGATATTTTTCCTGGGGAAAGCGACTATTACTATTCCTTACAAGTGAAAAAGGAACAAATTGGCTAAATTTTTAACCAAGTGAAATTTTATGGAGAGTCTTAACACCTCATAGGAAGTTCACGAGGAGTAATCCTAACCAAAAGGAAACACCTATATTTTTAGATATAGAAAATTCAATTTATCAAAGGAATATGAGGGAAAGATAGGAAGATACTTCTTCATTTATTTCTCAAGATGTTATTTATTTTCTTGAATATAAAGAAGATAAACTTGAGATCCAACATCCTAAATTGTACTCTAAAATTTTCGATCTCCTTGAAAAAGGTGTTTATTTACAAACTATAATGGATGTTGAGAAACTTGAAGCCCTGGAAGAGTTATCCCCTACTACTATTGAAGCCAAAAAAAATTGTAGCTAAGACTAATAACCTTTTTCACTCTTTTCTCATTCCATTCCCCTTATCTTCCTTGAGGAGGATAAGGAGCTAAATTTTCATTTCAATCCTCTTCACCTAAAGTACAACAAGCTAACTACTACTTCTACGACAACAAATAATACAAGAGCAAACTTTACAACAACATCAAATGGCTAGAGTAGAAAATTTAGTAGCTTCCATATATGCCCCATTACAATCACCCCATAACTTACATGATTTTACACAAGGTTATTTAAATCATCTACCTAGATTTAATGGAGAAGGTGAAGTACCTATTGAAGAAAATTTGGAAATTTTTCTTGATTCTATTGACATCATGAATATAGAGTCTGGTGATGCATATACTAGGTAAAAAATTTCAATCGATGGAAGGAGAGGTAAGAAAGTGGTTTAGGCAATCATATGCCATGTCAATTCCTTCTTGGTAGGTCTTGAAACAATTTTTTATTAGGAAATGGGGTGAGAAGAGGGATCATTTGTACCTTACACAATTTGGGGCTATGAAAAGAAAGAATGGTGAATCAATCCTTTATTTCTCAAAAATATTTAACAAGTTGTATATTAAGATTCTTGGAAATATTAAACCATATCCTCCAGCTACAAAGGTTACATTTGTTGCTACCTTTGATTTATATTTTTGTTTCATGCTCAGATAAATAAGATCTGCAACACTGTTAGGAATGCAAGATGATTCCATAGAAATAGAAGCTACTATGGCTCCTTCTAGTAAATCGGAGTTAAATTAGACCTTGGAGAAAAGAATAAGGTAAAGGAATATTTTGGTCCATCGGGAGTAATCAAATATGGGAAATACAAAAAAAAAAATATGAGACGATAAGGATTATCAAAAACCTCTCAAACAAAATAGCTAGAATGGATTTAGAAGGAATAAATCCTCTAAGGAAAATTTAGAAACCAACAAACATAAATCTATATCAATTCAAGAACCCATTTAATCAAAAAATATTACAAGAGAAAAGATAAATCCTAAACAACCTATCCAAACCCCATTAGTCATTGACGACCAAATTGAAGTTGATATTGCATAACTAGAAAAGGAAATAAATGTTTTTGAATATTAGTCTTCCTTAATTTCCCGAATATAAGATGATTATGAAAACTCAAATTTTATAGATCAAAAGGAAAAGTTGCGAGAAGGTAGTGATCCAAATGTGTCTTCTCAATACAAAATTTTCTCTAATTTTATTCAAGCTAAACAACACAAAAAGTATGATTTAAGGCTTGGACCAAATATATTGAAACAAGCTGATATAGCTAAGAAAACTATAGCAACTATAAAAATTACCATTGATGAAAGTAAAGGTAAAGAAAAAGAAGAAGCGCCTTCTTCTTCAAAAACTCGTCAGTAATAAAGCATAGAATGAGGAGTAGATAAATATAGAAAAATATACGGTTCCTTTCAACTTAGAAAAAGATTTAGAGAAAGTAAGAATTCCTATCCCCGTAATGGAATTAGTTATAATCTAGTTTACCAACAACAAATGGCTAAATTAATTCAACATTCAATGATAGCTAGTCAACAAGATACCCTTAAGTCGCAAGATGAGAAACCTATTGTTATTTTTTGTCCAAATTTAGAAGAATGTCTTAATGTTGTAGCTCCATTCTATTCTAATTAAATATCCATGACATTCTACTCCAAAATTTTATGCTACACTCTAGTGCTTCTCACAATTTAATGCCAAAAGCTATAATGGAGAAGTTATATTTGTAGATTATGAGGCCATACCATGATTTGTACTCTTTTGACTTTATAAAGGTCAAGTGTATTGGTAGTATCATATATATGGTTGTATCGTTAGCCCAAATTCCTTCAAAGACCATGGTCACAAATGTGGTAGTGGCATACATACTATTTTTTGAGATTCAGAATTGGTAGTCAAAGTGATAAGAATTTTTTTTCTTCAGGAAAAGAATCTAAGGATTATATATTACATCAATGAATTTTGGGATATGGTACAAAAATTATTTCAGGCTTTCAATATTAATACAATCCCAAGAGAACATATGGTAGATTCTTTAGCAGTTTCAGCAAGTCTTTTCAGAATTCCAACAAACCTTCAACTATGTTATGAAGTGTAAATCAAACATCAACCTTCAATACATAATAACGTTAGGCATTGGGAGGTATTTGAATCTGATCAGAAAATTAAAATGTTCCTAGAAATGATGTATGAATTCTATGTTTTTCATATTGATCAAGAATCACAACAACGTGATGAAATTGAAATAATATACTCTAAACCTAAATTAGAGAATGTGGTAGTGGATCACAAGATCATACAAGTGAAAAAAAAAGTATTCCAAAGGGATTTGTGCCATTAGAAATATTATTTGATCAAAATGATGTAAATATCAAAGAAATTGAAAAATAACAATCCAAGGAGACATACAACTATAATATTGAGACAAAAGAAGAACCGAATTTTATTAAATTGGCTAAATTTATGGCTTAATATGTGAAGAGAAAGTATGTGAATATTTATCAAAAATAGATATATGTGTTTGCGTGGAAGTATGACGATATCAAATCTGATGATACATCAATAATTTAGCACAATATTCCATTAAAACCAGGTTAAACAACTCAGGGAAAAAATTATATTAGTTAACCCTCTTGTGTTACCAATGATTGAAAAGGAATTGCATAAATCATTGGATTCCAAGATCATAATTCCTCTAAGATATTTTGATGGATAGCAAATTTGGTTCTTGTGAGAGAGAAAATCGGTGATGTAGTCCGGTGATTTGGCAGATTGGCATACCAAATAATAAGGCAACATGGAACCAATCTTTAGAGTCCTAGGACCTAGCCTTCCTAGACTCAGAGAGGGATCTCTTAGGTTATTTGCAAATGATATGTGCTTTTTTGCTTTTAAGGGTTGATTTTAGGCTAGTTATTAAGGGAAAAGTTTGTTTGATTGTTTTGGTTGGGCATCATGATCAAAGAGCATAGATAGAATGGGAAATCTCTAAATCATTGGGCAACGGAATCAAATGGAAGTCATGACAAGTTTATAAAAGGATCGAGGAGTATCATAGGGAAAATATAACTTGGCTAGTGGATCTTCAAAGTTCTTAGGATAATGAGATGAACATTAAGGATAAGAATGAAAAGTACGATAAAGGGCAATTAAGAATCCTTTATCATGTACTTTAAACAAGAGAAATATTTCAAGGTAATTGTTTTGAAGTAAACCAAAGGACAGGGAAAACCATAGACTTCTTTGGACAAACTTTTAATTAGAAACCTTTCAGCCAACAATCCAACAATCAAAGACTACTTTCAGATAAAGAAAACATATAAGAAAATAGTAAGAGCAGCCTAATATCAAATATAAATAAACTAATATACTTTTGACTAACTCTCTAGGGATATTTCAAAACAACTTTTAAAGGCAGACCAAAGGACAGGGAACACCATAGACTTCCCTGGTTTAGACTCTAGTAAGCATACTTTAAGAAGATCTTAAAAACAGTATCTCAAGTTGTACTCAAAGGAGCATGGACTCACCACTAAATTTCCTGGTTTCACTCTATTGAAATCATTCCTCAAAACAACCTCTCAAGCCGTACTCAAAGGAACATGGACTTACCAAAAGATAAACTCCTTGGTTATACTCTATTGAATTATTTCTAAAATAACAAGCTAGATGGAACTGGAGGGAAATTAAGAATCCTCCAATTAGACCTTGCAGAAGAAAACATTAAGACAATGAAGAGTAAACAGAACTAAGGTGCTTTCAGAAGACATTTCTTAGCCTAAAACTTTTACTCTACTGTAACAAAGAAAGATGAAAACATAATGAAAACAAGAAATAACAATAACAGATAGAAGCACTTCACCAATAGCCAAGCTTAGGGATCTAGTGATCTAGCCTCCTCAATCAACAAACAAATCAGGGCATCCACAAGATCCAAGACATCAATTTTCCTTCAACTTCCAAGAGACTATGTATTACTTCAAAGAGTCATCAAATGCCAACCATACAATGAGTTTAGATGCAGCAAATGAGGAGGTGGAGCTCAAGATAGGGTTTGAGTGCCATTAATTTATAGATTAAATGCATTCCTAACCTTAAAAACCATGCAAGGCATAAGACAGGAATATCTGCAGCTACTTCTCTGTTTCAATAACTCTGTCTTAACTTCTAAAGAAGAAGAGGTAAAAAAATTTGACTTTTAAGGCCTATAATAACTTTTACAATAACTACCTTGACAAGTATAAAATATCTCTAACTGTGGAATAACTGCCAAATTGCTTTATGGAAAGAAATCATGTTGTAGGTGGCAGTTTAGTCTTTGGAGGAGTAATTGCTTCCTTATTGAGTTATTCGAAGCTCTCTTTGGGTTATCTATCTTTGTTTTAATCATAAAACTCAGTAATTAGGTTTTGATCCTTGATTTATCCTTCATATTCTCACAATATATTTATCCTTATTATGCTTTTATTTAATTATTTTGTTCATTTATCCTTTGTCTTTAAACTTTGGGATTTTATCTTTAATCACTGTCTTTAAGGGCTAATCCTCTGTGTTTATCCTTTGATTTAGAATCAAGCCCTTATCCTTATGTTCTTTACTTTGTTTGATTTTGAATGTAGATGTTATTTCTCTATGTGCAGGGATGCAACTTTCTTCGTGGCAGGAGGGTTATGTGACCACCTAGGATCATGATTTCAGTGGTGTCGGGGTTTAAACCCTTGCCTTCGTTCCTTTAAATTTGCATGAAAACCCCCAGGATCATCATCCAGGGCTTCAATTATTCTTTTCAGGCCATTGGACCGCATTTTGGGAATTTATGCCATTAAAGCCTGCACAAAACACAAACAAACATTAATTTAAAAACCTACGGGAGGGGTAAAACTGCTTTTTTCAGGGTTCTGAAGCATCCGGGGCGATTTGCAGAGGAAGAGATGGTTCAGAGGGAAGGTCCCGTATGTGGAACCATGGGAAAAAATTAAAATGAAGGTGCAAGAGTTTGATTCTAGCATGGGGAGGGAAAAATGGTTTTGGAAAACCATGACGGTTTATCACGCAGGTGAAAGGTGGTAAGTGGTATTGGGCTAATCGGACACGATACCATAGGTTGATTGACGCTTGTCCAGGCCAATACCACTTATTTCGTGTGGGTTGGAGGCCTTAAACTTCGGCGCAAGAATCTACGCAATATTTGATCTAGACCGTCAGATCTCGAGGAGCGAGATCGACGGTACGAACAAAGTCCGGGAGGCAACGCGCAGGTGTGGAGGGTGGAGCCCAGGTGTGATGACGTGGCGGGATTTTTCGGGTAATACGGGGTTACATAATGAATGGGCGGAGTGATGGGCGGTGAATTAATGACCGTTGGATCAGGGCCCAGAGCCTTTGATCAACAGTCAAGGTGTTCTGGAAGAAAACAAGAAGGCGAGATGAAGTAAAAAGGGGGTCTGCCTTAATATTTTTCAAAGGTTAGGGGGTTTAATAAGGTTTGTGGGGGTTAACGAAAATAAAAGGGATGGAGCTTATTTCAAATGGGGAAGAGGCTGGGAAAGTGGGTGGAGGAAACGGTTTTATGAGGGTAAGGGGCTAAGGCTTTAGGCTGAAAAGGGGCTTAAGGGCCTATTTTGTGCAAAAGGGTGATTTTAACATAAAAATAGAGTTTTTAAAGAAAAATTAAAGGGTTTGATAGGCTTAGAAGTTAGTTTTAAACAATGTAAAAAGGGTTTTTACATTGTTTAAGGGTTTTTTAGAATAAAATGATGTGTGAGGGGGATTTTTGAGGGTTTTTGAGAGGGGAAAAAGGGAATTAATTAGGGTGTAAGTGAGGTGATGAAATGAGGCAAACAGGCCCAGAAAATGGAGTTTTCTTAGAGCAGCAGGGTAAACTTTAGAAAAGCAAGAGATAAAGCTTTTAGTGAATCAGTTAGATTTAGGATGATGAAGGCAGTGAGATTTCTAGAACTCACAATGTTTCCTTAAATATTGTTTCTAGAAATCTAGGATTTATAACTTAGTCATCCTTTGATATCAAAAAAATTTATTGATGACTAACAGTGGCTCCACTTGGGGAGGGAAGCTTTCTTTTCAAGGTGTCCAGAACCTTTAGTTTATCAAATCTTTGAGTTTTTAGTTGACCAATGCCTTATCCTTTGGGCAGATTTCCAATCTTTTACCTCACTTGCTGATATTTATATTAAGTGTCAATCTTATTAATTTGCAATATATGATTTCTGTCAACAACATTTCTACCTTCCCAATCCTACTGGTCCTAACATTTTTTCTTATTTGAGTGCACTTGAATTGGCAAACTCTTGAAATTTTATTTTTGAAAAGAGAAAATAAACTATCTACTCTTATTCTTATTTCTTCCAAGAGCCCAGATTAAACTGTTGAACTCTTTTTATTTTCTACCTGAACTATTTGAATGCCAAGATTAAACTGTTTGGCAGTATTGATTCTCTAGCTATTGACATGAAATTTAAAACATGATTCAAAACAGGTTTAGACAGTCTGATTCACCATGGTTGTGGCATTGGAACAAACTGCACACAAATATTATTTGCATAAAAGTAAATTTAAAAAGATAAGGCTTATCATTTTGTCATTTTTAATATATCCTCACCTATCTCTTTGGTTCTGTTTTGAGCATGTGGAACCAGGATCTTTATATTTCCCTAATCTATCATTCTTGATAAGTCAAGTCTGAAATAATCTTGACAATCTTTGTTTCTACTAACTTATCAACAAAAATTTAAAGCATGTTCAGCCATGATTAGGCTATATGACTAAACAAGATATCATTTTGAATCAGCAGTGGCATTTAGACTTGCACACTTTCAGCAGTATTATTTTTTGGGTATGGGGTTGTACCTCTTTTGATTTGCCCTCTTTTTCCTTTTCTTTTCTTTCATTTTTTTTTGTATTTTTTTTTTACTTTTCTCATGTTATGTTATGTATAATGAGTGAAAAATTTGAAGCTAGGACTCTTGACAAAAATAGTGTTTGAGCATCCTGTCATTGACATGACCTCCAAATATTTCTTTTGCATTCAGCCCTTGTAAAAAGAAAGCATTATGACCCCTAATTGAGTGAACTATATAAGGCCATTTCCATAAATTATCAAATTTTCCATGTGTACCTTTATCTTCTCTCCTTGAATCCCACTTTAGGACTGTATCTCCAACTTGGAAGTTATTTGATTTGGTCCTTCTGTCAAAGATCTTCTTGGAAGTTATTTGATTTGGTCCTTTTGTATACTTCTTCTCTTGTTTGTTGTAAATGAATGATTTGATTTAGCCTTTTTTGCATGTCATTTTCTTCTGCTTGTACTTCTTGGAGAAGTTTTATGACTGGGACTCCCAAAGATGTAGGTAAGGTTGCATCTATGCCATATACCAGCTGATAGGGGGACGTATTTATTAATTTCTTGGCGGTTAGCCTATCAGCCCATAATGCATGAACCAGTTTACTATGCCATGATTTCTGATTTTGATCCAACATTTTTTTGATAATGTTGACCAAACTCTTGTTGGAGGATTCAGCTAATCCATTACCCTGGGGGTAGTAAGTTGTGGAATGGCCCAGTGTGATATGATATTTGTAATAGAAATCAACCATTCTTTTGGATTTGAAGGAAACAAAATTGTTTGTAATAATTTTCCTAGGACAACCAAATCTGGATAGTATGTTAGTTTCAAGGAACTTGATAATGACAGAGTCAATAGCATTCCTAGAAGGGATGGCTTCTATCCATTTGGTAAAGTAATCTATGGTAGTAAGGATCCACTTATGTTGGGCAGATGAGGTTAGGTGAATTTCTCCAATAAATTCTAAACCCCATTGTTGAAAGGGAGCCTCAACACTGATGGGATGCAAAGGTAAAGGTATGAGCTTTCTCTTGCCATCAAAAATTTGACACTTATGGCAAGTCATGACTAGTTTTTGAGTGTCTAGGAAAAGGGTGGGCCAATAGTATCCAGCTCTAAGAGTCTTGTTGGTTGTTGTCTTCCAGTAAAGGTTGCCTCCACATTCTTCCTCATGCAGTTCATGCATGATTTTTCCTGCATCATCCTCAAGCAAACATTTGAGCAATATACCAACAACATTTTTCCAATATAATACTCCATCTAAAATGCAGTAATTTAAAGCTTTTTGTTTCAAGAATCTAGCTTTAGCATTTGATATAGGAGGAGGATTATTAAGATAGAGAATCACATAAATGATATCATCATACCAAGGTGAATTCAAAAATATTTCTTCAATATAAGGAGCTATGAATTCTTCTGTTTCTTCTAAAACATCAACCATGTTTATATCTAATGCTTGGAAATTTGATTCTGCCATGAGTTTTTCTAACCCCTGTCCTTTAATCAGCTTGGTAGGCCTGATTTCTAAATCATATTCTAAAATAATTTCAATCCATTTTCCCCTTTTACCATCAGGGTCTTGATTTAGAATGTCTTTGACAACTGTATGCAGGACAAAAGCAATGATATGAGAGTGTAACCAACAACATTTTTCCAATATAATACTCCATCTAAAATGCAGTAATTTAAAGCTTTTTGTTTCAAGAATCTAGCTTTAGCATTTGATATAGGAGGAGGATTATTAAGATAGAGAATCACATAAATGATATCATCATACCAAGGTGAATTCAAAAATATTTCTTCAATATAAGGAGCTATGAATTCTTCTGTTTCTTCTAAAACATCAACCATGTTTATATCTAATGCTTGGAAATTTGATTCTGCCATGAGTTTTTCTAACCCCTGTCCTTTAATCAGCTTGGTAGGCCTGATTTCTAAATCATATTCTAAAATAATTTCAATCCATTTTCCCCTTTTACCATCAGGGTCTTGATTTAGAATGTCTTTGACAACTGTATGCAGGACAAAAGCAATGATATGAGAGTGTAAAATGTAGACTCGGAAATATTTCACTGCTTTTATCAATGCTAAATATTTTTTCTCCATGATATTATGTTTGAGTGGAGCATCTCTCAAGGCTCTACTGAAAAAGGATATTGGTTGTTCTTGGCCCATGTTATTATTTTGCAACAAGATTGCAGCAATGGTGTGTTCAGAGGCAAATGAAAAAATGTAGAAATCCTTAGTGAAATCAGGATTAATAAGAACTGGTGTTTGAGTGAGAGCTTGTTTCACCAGTTCAAATGATTGTTTGGATTCTAAGGTCCATTTAACCCTTGTTTCCTTTTTGAGCATGTTTGTGATATTTCTCAAAATTTCAGCAAGGTTGGGGATGAACCTTCTTAGAAAATTTATCTTCCCAATGAAAGATTGCAATTCTTTGAGGTTTCTAGGATGGCTGACTTTCAATATGTCTTCAATCCTTTTAGGATATACTTTGATTCCCTCTTCATAAAGTATGTGGCCAAGAATTTTTCCTTCTTGGAGACCAAAGAGTGCCTTTTTGGGATTCAAGGATAAGCCATATTTTCTACATTTCTCAAAAAAAATTCTCAAATGAATCAAATGTTCTTTATTAGTTTTGGAGAAGATAGTAATGGCATTGAGGTAAATGATTATGAAATAGCCTATGTATTCTAAAAAATCTATGTCCATGGCCCTTTGGAATGTGGCCCCTGTATTCATTAAACCAAATGGAATTTTAACATACATGAATGTACCCCAAGGTGTGGTAAAAGAAGTTTTGTGTTGATCACTTGGGAGTACTAGCACTTGGTTGTAGCCTGAAAAACCATCCAATAATGATATTCTCTTAGATCCAACCACCATTTGAAGTATGTGGTACATTTTAGGCAAGGGATAATTATCTTTCAGGGAGGCTCTGTTCATATTTCTAAAGTGAATGCAAAGCCTAATTTCCCCGGTCTTCTTCCTAATAGACACAAGGTTGGACACCCACTGTGGTATCTAAGGGGAACTATGATCCCAGCATCACACATCTTCTTAATCTCTTTCTCAACTAAAGGTAATAAAACATGGTCTATCCTTCTTAGTTTTTGTTTGAAAGGTTTCTGATTTTCCTTAAGAGGAATTTTGTGTTGAATAATGTTGGTATCATATGATTTCAGATCTTTGTACCCCCATGCAAACACATCTCCAAACTCTTTGAAAAGTTCAATATATTCTTGTTTGATACGAGTATGGAGAGTGCTAGATAACTTGATCATTTTGGGTTTAACTATGCTACCTATGTTATGTTCTTCTACATTGGTTTCTGTAGGCTCCATCTTTGGTTTTTTAGCTACATCGTTGAAATCAAACAACTCCTCTAATGGTGTAAGACCCCTCGGTATTGAATCATTTTTACATTGTAAAACTTCAAGGTCCTTTTGGTTTGTTTTGTTTAGTAATTTTTCTATATAAAGGTATTAAAATTGATTTATATCAACAGTAGAGGACAACTCTGTTTTATGGACTTGTTTTTCATCAAAACATTATTTTTCATGGCTTGAGCTAGGTTTTATTTCAACAAAATCATTCTTTGATTGCAGAAAATCATCAATGTGTTTATCACCTTCAAATACTTGCCAATAGTCTTCATTGTCAGGGACTGTGGACTTGTTTTTTACTTTGACAGTGAATTGTTCATTTTCATGGGGGATTTCGCAATTGCTGGAAGCAAAGGAAAGTTCATTTGCAAAGTTGTTTTGAGCTCTAGGGATGAAAGTGAGTTCATATTTTTCAAAGGTTTTTAGGAGCTCCAAGGCAGCATTCCTATATTCTCTTAATCTTGGGTTTTTGGCTAAATACTCCCCTTTTATTTGTCTAATAATCAGCTCTAAATCTCGTTGGACTGATATTTTCTTGGCTCCTAAATCTTTGAGCAAATGTGGGCCAAGGAGGAGAGCTTCATATCCTGCAATGTTATTGGTGCATTGTAGATCAAGTTTATAAGAATGTTCTTGGTTTGTATTGTGTATCCATACACCGGCTCCAAAACTTGTTTTTCTACAAGAGCCATCAAAGCTCATTTCCCATAGTGTTTCTATCTCATGCTTATTATCCTTCTATTGTTCAAGGCTGCTAAGGTTAGGGATGTTATATTCTTCTTTTGGGGACTAATTTGATTGTTCAGGTGAACTCAATACTATCTCATTCTCCTTTTCGTGTTGGCTGATTTCATCTTCATTGTACAAGATAAAGAAATCTAAATCTGAATGAATAGAATAAACAGGAGTGTTGTTTGGCCTATCTATGTTGCTTACCATAAATTTCATATGAGATTCTTTGTATAATCTTCTAGTTTGGTTGAAAACTGGTATGGTAGCGTAATACATGTCCATTTGAAGGCTTCCTTGAAGTTTTTCTCCCCATTATCTAGATAAAAGCATGCCATACTTAAGGGGAATGTCAGCAACAACTATGTCCATAACTAGACCCTTAGCAGGAATTTGTGCAAGATTGACACATAAATCCTTGATTAGGCCTAAACATTTTACTCTGCTTGAATCAAAGGAATACATTTCCTTGTAAGGTTTAGTAATTTCTAGGCCTAATCTCTCCATCACCACTTTTGGCATAAGGTTGTGAGAGGCACCAAAATCTAGCATGACATTGTGTAAAATCTTAATATCATGTATATTTAAGCTGACATAAAATGGAGGAATGGTTCCTTCTTGGTATTTTCCTTCTACTTCAGGACCAAACAACAGTTCTGGTTTATCATCTGTCAAGTTTAATGTATTAGTATCATTGCCTATATTCAAAGATTTCAAAACTTAGTTTTATATACATCTTGGTTTACTAGTTCAAGTAAGGGTATGTTAATTTTGATCTTGGAAATATCACCTTCAAGGCTGAAAGGGAATAATGTTTTTGACATATTTACATCTTCTTTTTCAAGCATAGTATTTTCAACAATTCTGATTTGATGAGTTTTATTAGGACTGTTATTTAGGATAGATTTCTTAGGGCCACTAGTAGAAGTACTAGAGCAGCTTGGGTCAACACTTTGTTGATTGGTTTTTTCCTTATTTGAGTCAGTTTTCTTAGTCAAAGTGTTATTTCTGTTTGCTGTCTTTTTAGGAGAATTTTCTGAAGTTTTCCTAACAGAAGTATTTGTGTTTTCATTATTGGAAATTTATGGGTTCCCTTTTCTTCTAAGATCATATTTTCTGTGCACCTCCATTATTGCATTTTCAAAACCTAATTGGTAATCTTCATAATCCTCATGATTATTTTCAACTTGTTCTGAGGAGAAGAAACCTTGTTCTTCTTCAGTGTGGAAGACATCTCTCTCACTGTCAGATCCTATCAAATTCACATGATTTTCTTCTAATATTTCAGTTTCCCTTTCTTCTTCTTGATCTACATAGTTTTCTTGAAAGGGAGGCCTAATTTGTTAGTCATTATCTCTTTGTCTATTTTGAATAGGATCTCTTCTGAAATTGGGATTTCTATTTCTGTTTTGTAAATTAATTTTGTTTTCTTTAGGAGGCACTCTATCATTTAATTTTATCTTTTCAAGCATTCTTTCCATTACCCTCACTAAGTTGTCAATTTTGGCATCAGAATATGAGGTTGATGCCATTGTTACATCTTTATATGTAACTCTCTTCTCTGATTTCAATCTAGCTCATTTCTCAATTAGATTTGCTTCTACACTAATAGCTCCTCTCTACATATCTTCTAAGGTTAAGGGGTCTCTTTCTCTTAGCTGGTAGGCCATGTCTAGATCAAGTCCTTCAGGAAATTTAGCTAAGGGTAACCCTAGTGGAGGTTTCATGTTACGGGGAAGTGCATTGTAAACACTATTGAATCTAGTGCAATAATCTTGGACACTTTCCCCGGTGTTTCTTTTGAGGTTGCTATATTCTGAAAGGATTTGGAGAGGGTTCTTTTTAACTTCCAATTTGTTTATGAATGTTTGGTATAAAGAAGGGAGATCATTTATGTTATTAGGAGTTAAGCCTTTAAACCATTTCTTGGCTTCTCCTCCTAAACTTTGGGTAAAGATTCTCATCTTAATGGTCTCTTCTTCTATTTCCATGTAATCAAAGGCATCATCCATTTTATCTACATGCTGTTGGGTAGTAGTAGATTTAGTTCCAGTGAAATGGGGAATTCTAGATTGATAATCATTTGGTAAAGGGACCAAAGGTTGTGGTAACACTAATGGGGCATACCATGCTGCCATGGTGGGACCAAATGGGGGATTTACAAGAGGTGGATTTGTGAAAGGGAAAGTGGGATGAAAAGGAGTGTTTTGAACAGTGGATGTGTGGATAGGGGTGGTGGAAGTACTTGGACCAGCAAGCTGATTATGAGCAGATTTGTTATGGAAAGAACTAAAGTGGTGGAGAAGCTGAAAATCAGGAGGAGTGGAAGGAGATGCTTCTCTGCTAAATTTCTGCTATAAATCTATGGGCTCAAGGTTAGATTGGTCAATATCACTATGTGACTTGGTTCTAAATAGGTTCCTTGTATGAGACAAGTCAAAGTGATGATCTTTCAAGACTGTAAGGTTTTCAGGAACAAATATTGTTATTTGGATGGTTCTATCAGTAGTTAAATTCCCTACTCTAGAATTTTTCCACAAAATCGTTTATGGATTATCAAATATTTTAGGAGGATTAGGGCCTGGATGAGACCTGGTATTGATCCTATGTGAAGCCATATTTCAAGTTCAAAAATTAGAGAGGTTGAAAGTTTAAGGACTTTTTTCAAAAAGTTTTGACCTCTCTTAGTGTTTAGTACCTTTCTAAAATATGGGACTAGGCTTCTAAACTTCTTTAGGAATGATTTGATACAATCTTAAGGAAATCTAAAAGAGCTAGTGGATTAAAATACCTACTGGGGCTAGTGGAGTCGCCAAGTGGAATTTTTTAGCTTTTTGAAGGTAAAATGTGTTATGGTCCACCAACAAATGAGTAATAAAACCAATCTAAGAATTTTTTTGGATTTTTCTGAGTTTTTATGTGGTTCTAATGGTTTCTGGAGTCCTAAGGAGTACTTAGTTTTTCATTGACTCAGAAGGTCCCACTGTGATCACCAGAATGTGGTAGTCTCGTGATTTGGCATATTGGCATACCAAATGACAAGGCAACATGGAACCAATCTTTAGAGTTCTAGTACCTAGCCTTCCTAGACTCAGAGAAGGATCTCTCAGGTTATTTGCAAAGGATATGTGCTTTTTTGCTTTTAAGGGTTGATTTTAGGCTAGTTATTAAGTGCAAAGTTTGTTTGATTGTTTTGGTTGGGCATCATGATAAAAGAGCATAGATAGAATCGGAAATCTCTAAATCATTGGTCAATGGAGTCAAATGGAAGTCATGACAAGTTTATAAAAGGATCGAGGAGTATCATAGGGCAAATTTAACTTGGCCAGTGGATCTTCAAATTTTTTAGGATAATGAGATGAACATTAAGGATAAGAATGAAAAGTAGGATAAAGGACAATTAAGAATCCTTTATCATGTACTTTAAACAAGAGAAATATTTCAAGGTAACTATTTTGAAATAAATCAAAGGACAGGGAAAACCATAGACTTCTTTGGACAAAATTTTAATAAGCAAAATTTCAGACAACAATCCAATAATCAAAGAATACTTTCAGATAAAGAAAACATATAAGAAAACAGTAAGAGCAGCCTAAGATGAAATAGAAATAATCTAATCTGCTTTTGACTAACTCTCTAGGGATCTTTCAAAGAAAATTTTAAAGGTAAACCAGAGGACAGGGCACACCATAGAATTCCCTGATTTAGACTCTACTAAGCATACTTTAAGAAGATCTTAAAAACAATATCTCAAGTTGTACTCAAAGGAGCATGGACTCACCACTAAATTTCACGGTTTCACTCTATTGAAATCATTCCTCAAAACAACCTCTCAAGTCGTACTCAAAGGAACATGGACTTACCAAAAGAGAAACTCCTTGGTTATACTCTATTGAATTATTTCTAAAATAACAAGCTATATGGAACTGGGGGGAAATTAAGAATCCTCCAATCAGACCTTCCAGAAGAAAACATTAAGACAGTGAAGAGTAAATAGAACTAAGGTGCTTTCATAAGGCATTTCTTAGCCTAAAAATTTTAATCTATTATAACAAAGAAAGATGAAAACATAATGAAAACAGGAAATAACAATAACAGATAGAAGCACTTCACTAGAAGCCAAGCTCAGGGATCCATTCATATAGCCTCCTCCATCAACAAAAAAATCAGGGCATCCACAAGATCCAAGACATCAATTTTCCTTCAAATTCCAAGAGACTATGTATTACTTCAAAGAGTCATCAAATGCCAACCATACAATGAGTTTAGATGCAATATTTATGCTACAAAATGAGGAGGTGGAGCTCAAGATAGGGTTTGAGTGTCATTAATTTACAGAGGAAATGCATTCCTAACCATGAAAACCATGCAAGGCATAAGGTAGGAATATCTGCAGCTACTTCTCTGTTTCAATAACTTTGTCTTAACTTCTAAGAACAGGTGTAAAATTTTGACTTTATGCCTATAACAAATTTCATAACAATCGCTCGATAAAATAACATATCTTTGACTGTGGAATAACTGCCAAATGCCTTTATGGAAAGAAATTATGTTGTAGGTGGCAGTTTAGTCTTTGGAGGAGTAATTGCTTCCTTGTTGAGTTATTCGAAGCTCTCTTTGGGTTATCTGTCTTTGTTTTAATCATAAAATTCAATAATTATGCCTTTGATCCTTTATTTAGCCTTCATATTCTACTTTACTGTCTTTATCCTTTATTATGCTTTTATGACTGTTTTTTTCATTTATCCTTTGTCTTTAAACTTTGGCCTTTTATCTTTAATCATTGTATTTGAGGGCTAATCCTCTGTGTTTATCCTTCGATTTAGAATAAACCCCTTATCCTTCTGTTCTTTACTTTGTTTGCTTTTTACTGTAGTTTTTCTTTCTCTATGTGTATGGATGCAACTTTCTTCGTGGTAGGAGGGTTATGTGACCACGCAGGATCATGATTCTGGTGGTGTCAGGGTTTAAACCCTTGCCTTCGTTCCTTTAAATTTGCATGAAAACCCCTAGGATCGTCATCCAGGGCTTCAATTTTTATTTTTGGGCCATTGGACTGCATTTTGGAATTTCTGCCATTAAAGCCTGCACAAAACACAAACAAACGTTAATTTAAAAACCTGTGGGAGGGGTAAAAATGAATTTTTCAAGGTTCTGAAGCATCGGGGGTGATTTGTAGAGGAAGAGAGGGTGCAGAGGGAAGGTCCTGTATGTGGAACCATGGGTAAAAATTAAAATGAAGACGCAAGAGTTTGATTATGGCGTGGGGAGGGGAAAATGGTTTTGGAAAACCACGACAGTTTATCGTGCAGGTGAAAGGTGGTAAGTGATATTGGGCTAATTAGATGTGATACCATAGGTTGATTGACATGTGTCTAGGCCAATACCACTTATTTCGCATGGGTTGGAGGCCTTAAACTACGGTGCAAGAATCTGTGCGATATTTGATCCGGACTGTCAGATCTCGAGGAGCGAGATCGACAGTGCAGACAAAGTCTAGGAGGCAACGCGCAGGTGTGGAGGGTGGAGCCCAGGTGTGATAACGTGGCGGTATTTTTTGGGTAATGCGGGGTTACATAATGAATTGGCGGAGTGATGGGAAGTGAATTAATGATTGTTGGACCAGGGCCCAGAACTTTTGATCAATGATCAAGGTGTTCTGGAAGAAAACAAGAAGGCGGGATGAAGTAAAAAGGGGGTCCGCCTTAATATTTTTCAAAGGTTAAGGGATTTAATAAGGTTTGTGGGGGTTAACGAAAATAAAAGGGATGGAGCTTATTTCAAATGGGGAAGAGGCTGGGAAAGTGGGCAGAGGAAACGGTTTTATGAGGGTAAGGGGCTAAGGCTTTAGGCTGAAAAGGGGCTTAAGGGCCTATTTTGTGCAAAAGGGTGCTTTTAACATAAAATAGAGTTTTTAATGAAAAATTAAAGGGTCTGATAGGCTTAGAAGTTAGTTTTAAACAAATTAAAAAGGGTGTTTAAGGGTTTTTTAGAAGAAAATGATGTGTGAGGGGTATTTTTGAGGGTTTTTGAGAGGGGAAAAAGGGAATTAATTAGGGTGTAAGTGAGGTGATGAAATGAGGAAAACAGGCCCAGAAAATGGAGTTTTCTTAGAGCAGCAGGGTAAAATTTAGGAAAGAAAGAGATGAAGCTTTTAGTGAATCAGTTAGATTTAGGATGATGAAGGCAGTGAGATTTCTAGAACTCACAATGTTTCCTTAAATATTGTTTCTAGAAATCTAGGATTTATAACTTAGTCATCCTTTGATATCAGCAAAATTTACTAATGCCTAAAACTATGTGTAGATTCCATGAAATCAACTAAATTTTCTCTAAAATACAATTAACCACTCCCAAAAATGGACCACATCTTGTAGATGATGATCATAGAAGCAAGGATCTTAATTATTGATGGATGTTCTTGATATAATCAAATAGTAGTAAATACTGAAGATCAAAGTAAAATAGTTTTTACTATGCCATGGGAGACATTCATGTATGCCAAAATTTCTTTTGTTTTAATGAATGTAGGGGAAGCCTTCTAAAGAGCCATGGATATTGCATTCAGTGGAGAGAAGGATAAATTCATTATAATTTATTTAGATGATATAACATCTTTTTTTATTTTGTTTGGAGAATTTAAAACATCTTCAGCAAAAATTTAAAACATATCCTATGTTACTTATTTAAACCTTCAATATCATGAGTAAATATGGCATTGGATATTAACACAATGAATGTAAGCATAAAATCTAAATCATGTATGTCAACATGATATGAAAAACGAAGTTTTCAGTTTTTGCACCCATGTATAAGAATAGTTCAATAATGCCACAAGTAAAAGAAGGGAAAATGTGACATAAAATGGTTGTCTTCATGTCCAACTAAATCTAGGGCTTACTACATTGGAATGAAACATATGTTAAAGGTATATGCATAGTTAAGTTTGAGCTAGATAAGGAGAGTTCTATACAGGCATCACTTAAGTACTTGACATTGTATTATTTTGTTATTTATTCTATTTAGGAATAGGTCATGGTGTACAATGGCATAATGTAACACTACCATTCTCCTAGTTAGCAGAAATTATCAAGCCAATATCCACTCAATGTTTTGGAACCAAGAAAGGTCCAGACCCATGAAGTTGAAACATAGGATATCTTGGAAATTTCAATAGTTAATATTCAGTACTAAAAACCCATTTTATTCACTTCTCCAAACTTATCCATACCTATCCAAAATAACTTTAAATGACAATCAGTGGGAGTAATCTAAAGAAGTGGTGAGAGATCCTTACTACAACAAAGATAATGTGAAGAAAGGACCATGGTCTCCTAAGGAGGACTTTGAACTCAAGGAATACATAGAGAATTATGGAACTGAGTTCAAGTGGATCACACTACCCCATAAAATTTAAATGACATCCTTCATATATCAATGAATTCATACCTAAATGAATTAAATCAACTCTGTATTTTATTCTACATGAAATAAATCAACTCCGTGTTTTTTTCAAATTAGGGCTTTGTAGATTGGTAGACTGGATATAGATGAATTTTTGGATCGGTACAACTACTTCAAATCAATGAATATGGATTATGAAAGGTAAATCATTGGATCAAAAAGTGTAACATAAATAATGAGTTCTACTACTGTTGGAACAATTTCATTTGAATATAGTACTATATTTGTCATTATCTATGCTCCTACACTTGCTTTAGATATTGCAATTTGAACTGGTTTTGGAACAAGTGCTCCCATTGATGATTTTGGTTCTATTTATAGTGGCAAATAATCATATACAATTTTGAAAAATATTGGCCTCATTTTATGTATAGGGGTTGAGGTGGCGCAATGTATGCTAACCTCCATGATAACATAAAAGGAACATAGAACATTATATATATAAAAATGGCGTATAAAATACAAATAGATTACAATAATATACAAAAATAACATCCAATAGCTAATAAGTCCAAAAAAAATAGAAATAAATTTAAGACAAAGCTGTTCTTAATTAAAATATTCATATAAAGAGGACCCAAAGCTTGAAATGGAGCTACACAATTTCATTATTCTACTTCATAGTTTTTTTTAAAGATAAAAAGTTAACAATTGATTAACAGTAGTTCAATGGATTAATGAAATTGGGGTACCACTATCATCCACACAATATTTTAAGGATTTTTAATGGCACATTCTTACATGTGTATATGTTTGTGTTTGCATCAATGCTTGCAAAACATGGATGAAGTTGGGCGTAAGTCTTGTGCAACTTTGATAGAATATATACCCCGAGAAACAATTTCTTAGGTGAAAGGATGCCTAATAAAATGTGTGGCATGCGTACTACATTTTACATCTCACATTAAATAGTTTTTGATCGCTCATTCATTTTCCACAGAAAAAACATTGAGTGATTTTATTAGAGATTAACAAAATTACATGTGCACAATATGAAATAGGGCATTTCGATTATCCCTCTAAGATCAAAATTGAATAATTGTATAGTTTAAGGCTTAGCAATGAGGAAAAATTACACAAAATATTTTTAGTGATTACATATACAAGGGGTCCGATGCCAAAATTTCTACAACCATGAACCAGAAAAATATTATCATCTATGTTCAATTAAGAAAATGAAACTTTATAAATTGTTGAAGCATTCAAATCACTATAAAAGAGTCTTTCTTATATCCATATTATATATAAACAAAATTCTAGATCTAGGATTCATGAATATAAGTAGAAATTTGTCCATATTGAGACTCTTAAATCTCCTAACTTTCTTATTTCATATCAAGGCCATCCTTGGAATTGTGTTATATTCCTTGTTATTTCCCTATAAACATGAGAAAATTTGATGTGAGTAAAGTAAGATAGTTTGAATTTGAGGCCTTGAAGGAGGGGCTAGAACAAGAATTTATGAACTTGACTTCTCCATTCATCCATTTGATAATGAGGGAGTCCCCTAAGCCTTGAAGATGAATGATTAATTTTTGAAAAGGAAGGAGAAAGATCAATTTTGAATGTTTTATCTCATTTTAATTGTTTTTTGACTAGCTAGTGTTGGATTTTAAGGTAAGTGTATGGTTTTGAAAGAGGAATATTGCTTTCCCTTCTCCTGTACTAGGTGGATCTCCCAAAAATACCCACTAAAAAAGGTCGATCGATTTTGAATGTCAATAATTAGTTCAAAATTATATGTACACTAGTGAAATAGTGAATATTAAGGGAGAGCTCTTATGGTTTTCAAACTTTTTCATGCACACTTGAAATGAAATGTATCATTTTTTAAAAATATTTTTACATTTCTAGCAACCTATACTCCCCATAATATAGTGAGGGGAAATAATTTGAATGATTTTTTTTCTTTATCATTATGCATTTTTATAAGGTCACTTAGAATGAGCCTCCTTAAAATTTTGATTTCAGACCCATGTGACCTCCAACTTCACTCTAGACTTGCATAGTGAAGGGACAAGAGAGGATGAGAGAGACAATTTATTTATAAATCTAGTTCACATAAAATACATCTTCCTAAGCCCTAATAGATTATATTTTTGAGTAAATCCAAATTTAGGGTTATATTATTTAACAACAACCACATAAATATTTTTTCTTTGGTGGGGAATTTGTATTTCCATAGTACTTTACCCTAGCATCATGAGTATCTATGAAATCCTTTAAAGGCTAGATTTTTGTAGTTGAATCTAGCTTTATAGCCACCCATTGTGTTTGTCGAACACAAGAGATCGTACTCTTACTCATTGATGTATAAATTGAATATTTTAATATATTCAATAAAAAAAGGTTCATATTTTTCATATTCCTCATTTAGGTATGAGTCTCTCTAGGCAAGCCATTTTTGTTGCCTAGAATTCAATGCTTGCCCCATTGTGATTTTACATAGAGTATAAAAACCCTTTGATATAAGATCAAGGATGACGGGTATATATAGTTGATTCTATTCTTTGCTTCCAACTAAAGGTTCAAGTCCCAACTATATTGTCTCTTCTTTGCCAAACCTCCAGATTAATTAATTTCCATTTAGATGGAAAGTAAAAATGGTGGTTTTCCAAATAATCGAAGAGGAACGAGATTTCTTGTTTGGAGAGTGGATGTCATATTCATTAGATAGATGTAAAATATGTTTATCCTTCACAACTTGTGCCTAGTATCCATTTCCTTGACTCAATATTTGTGCATTATTGGCTACCAAGCTTTGGAGAGAAGGAAGATATTTTTGAGTCCTCCACCTCCTTTTTTTTAAGGATGGATAGGTTTCTCCAAGAGACCAATGCTATCCCTTTCCTCTCTTTATTTCTCACCCATTTTAATTGGTAATTAAATTGGTTATTCTTTTCTAAAACCACTTTCAATATCCATTCCAAATAAATCCAATAGTATGGAATGGCTTCAACGATATATTTTACAAGAACAAGATAACCACCACAAGAAACCATTCATTACACCAAGATTTTAGTATAATTTTGATATCGGCTATGAGCCATTACTAATATCCCTTCAGGTATACATTTTCCTTTAAGTGGAATCCAAAATATTTGAGACAAACCTTGAAGGTTGAGGTCATGATGGGGAAAGTTTCGTCTAAGTGATTATTTTTAAGAAAAGAGACTCTAGATTATTGCCAATGACTTGGAGAAATGTATTACCATTCCCATGGTTTTGTATAATAAGTATAGGATTTATTTGAGTTCACCCACCATACATTGAGTCTTAATAGAATATTAAGATTCCATCCACAAATAGTAATTGTGAACCATAGTAAGAATTTCAAATTAGAATACCTTTTAAAGTGTTGTTTTTTGTAGTTTTTGTTATCACTCCATAATTTTCCTAGGTTGGGAGGAAATTGCGGAGTTAACCACAAAACCACTTGTAAAGTTGGGATGTAGCCCTTATAGCTTCAAATAAGGATCTCTCTATCCAATTTATATTTTTGTCTTAACATATTAGGCTAGTTATGAGTTTCAGAGGTTGGATTTTTCAAAGATTTCATTGAAACTGCAAGGAAGGTCCATTGGGAAATGGAGTCATAAATCTTAGGATGATCAAATACAAAAATAACTGTTTAGAAGTAACAGTGAAAGGTAGGAAAGCTTTTGGATATTTTTATCATTTGTGTGGTGAATAATATGAAATGATTAGGAATCAAATAAATATAGATCATACTAGGATTAATTCTATACTTAACATCAGAGTGAAAACATGAATATTGTTTATAATCCATAGAAAAGTATACTTAAACAAATTCAACCATTTATCTTCTTTAAAAAATTGAGATATAAAATATATGAAAACTGGGAAAATAACAACTTCACATGAGAGGAAACTTCACCAATTTCTTGACACAAGAATCCCGAAAAAAACTTTTTGTATTAATGAAATGATCACTTCAATACAATGCAAATATTTACATCAAAATGCAGACCCTTTCTTCATACAAGTTCCAACCCTTTCTTCTTCAATATATGAAGTATTTATACAAATCTTATCAAAATATATTGATTTCAAATATCAAAATTTTCTACAAAATATCCTAAAATACTGCTTACAAAAATAATATAGGAATATAGGAAAATCAAAATTGTTGAAGCTCTCTGCCACTGATTTCGAGGATTCTGGTGCTAACTTGGCCTGAAAAGGATGTTGCTTTTTTGTTGAATATAAACACATATTTACTCTAGAATTTGACATAATTTATTCCATATTTCTTAACATGGGGTGGAGAATTTGATTAATTTTCTGTAGGTTTCATCCCCCTCGGTATATTTCTGGAAGGTGGGCTTAATTACAAACAGATGTTTTATCTCATTTTTTATAAGTAAGTAAAACTTTAAACCTTCCAAGAAAAATTTCCCTGTAATGGTTCCCTTGATAGTGGAAAACTTGGATTTATTTCTTGTCATGGAATATACCTCTTGTTGATAATCATCTAGCTAAACTAATTTATCTCCAATTCCCTTTAAGCCTAGAAGCCCCTTTTGATGCAGTACATTGATTTTTTTGTGGAATTTTTGAATGCTAGCCTCCAATTTATGACATTCCATCTCTAACTGTAGCATTAAATTCCTTTTTCTAAGGACTCTTCTTACCTCAAGGATTGTCTTAGTTCTATCTGCAATCTCATATTTCTCTACTTCCTCCTTTGACTTTGAATTCAGAATTCTTATTAAGACAGTAGCTTCACATGTTTTCTGACCTAAAATTTCCTTTACACCTTCAATTACCTCTTTTGATTTCTACACCAATTCCTCCTGCTCAAAAATAATTTCAATGGAAGGCCAAGTTTTAGTCATATCTTCATTTATATCTACCCAGATATTTTCCTTTGCTTGGGAAATTGTGTGTGCAATGGAAAAGTCATTTTATAAAAGTTCAATTTTTTGAGTTAACCTGTGTTTTTTTTGAAGCTATGATAAATACACATTATAAAGTTTTAGTTTTTTCTCTTGGAGATTATTAAGTTAAGATTTAAACTTTTCAATCTCCTGGCCTCTAATAGACACTTCTTACATTGCTCTAATTAATTCTCTTGAAGAATATGTAGACTATGTATCTGTTGTAGTAGTTTCTGAAATAGAAGCCCCTATTGTTGACGTACATGTAATTGGAACTGCTATGAGAGGAATGACTGCTAATTGAGTTGAATATTTTTTCTCTTTTATCAGTTTTTCTATTTCAGTCTCCATCTCTTTAATCGGCCCAATCTATTCAATGATTATTTTGAACATATCTTCTTCTTACTTTTCTAGTTGTCCAACTTCCTTTATTTGTGGATCTTCAGTGGATGGAAGTTTGAGTTTCTTCTTTAGGGATGCAATGTCAGCATTATTTCTCTTAATGATCTCCTTCGTAGCTTTTACATTATTGGGATCATATCCCAGTTTGATCACTAAATCTTCGAAAGAATTTATTTTAGTGTCTTTAGCTAAAGAGTACATTTTTTCTAATTTTAGTTGAGATTGAATATTTTTGACTGAAGCTTGTAGCATGGATGCTGCCATTGTTGAGTTTGTCAAGGTAGAATGAAACATTTCACCTGTTTGTTTATGCAAATCTATCTCTTCAATAGGATGGATTTGATCAATGTTAAAAGAAAATATAAAATCTTTATAGGCATCTAGAGTCTTAGGGAAAGGAACATCAACTTGAAGGAAAGCTATCTGCATCTTTCCTCTCTGAGTATCAAAAGTTGAGAGAAGTCTATGTTGTGAGGATGTTGTTTTTTTCAAAAATGAGAATAATTTTTTTCTTTCAACATTTCATTATTCATTTTAATTTCCATATAATTTGCAAATATACTTAGTTTAGCTTGATCATGAACCAATTCTACTATTTGAGATGTTTCCAGTGGCTCGTGAGAAGCTGAAGATGATGGTGATCCTATGAAAATGTCTTCATTCTGAGTAGAAGTATAAGGACCTGTCAAGACTATGGTAGATTGTAAATTTTCTTCCTGCAAAGATTCTTCTATTAGATTTATTTTCTACCTCTTTTTGTAAATTTGGAATTCTCTCCCCTGAATTTTTGTGAGTGAAGGGGAAAAATCTTCTCGTGGTATTTTATCCAGCTTTTCCTATGGACCTAGAGTCTGTGATGTCACAATATAAAGTATTTGTTATCAATAAAATAAGTACATGTACATTTTATCAATAAAAGAAGTACATGTACATGTTATCAATAAAATAAGTATTGTCATGTTCCTGATGTCTTTGTAATATATGTCTCCTATACATGTTTAATGATATTGAATGCTTTATTTCATGTTATGCTTATGACATTATATATGCTAACATGCTGACATCTAGGACATACATGTTGTGTAACTAGTTTTTGTGCTCTGTTTTGACTGATTTGCAGGTTCTGGAGCACGAGGAGTAGCAGAGGGCTTGCACCCTATGGGATTGACCTCAAACGAAGGATAAACGGGTAAGGCCCACAATCCTCATTTTTCTAGTTCAAGCATAAAAATTGATAATTAGAGTGCTTCTTGTGATGATATTCCATCCGCTCTATTAGGTCCCTCAACCCAGGCCTTAGGGTAGCTTTTCCCATAAAATATTATGTTAGGTCGTAGTAGAAAGTATTTATTCTTCTTCCTCTTGTAAAGCATTTTGTTTCCATTGATCTTGATTCATATATTGTTCAATTTTAGGTCTGAGAGTATGAGTGTAGGGAGTAGATTTCTTTTTTACTCTCAATTTTGAGATTATTCCCAAAGGATCACATGACCAAGTGAAACTGAGTTTAAACTTCGTTTGCGTGAGGATAAGATCTTTTTTTGTTGTTGTTGTCCTGGCATTACAAATGAAAGGCCTAACCTTTTTTTTTATTTTAAACTTAGATTTATTTTTGGTTGCCACAACGTGAAACTCATCCATATTAATAATTTGCTTAATATACTCTAATGAAAAAATCCTTATAAGAAAAACTTTAGGAAATATATATGGAGGAAATTTGCATCCATACACTCTAATCTCAGTGCAATTTTGATACAGGTACCAGTCACCTGTCTTTTCTCGTTCACTGAGATGTAGAATTCTCTTAATCTCAAGTCCAATTCTGGGTTCATCATCAATGTTAAGTAGGTAATAAAATATGTACAAAAATCAATCCACATAATCACTGAATGTGAATTCATTGGTATGCTTCCCTATCAAGGAAGTCTAATGAATTGTCGACTGTGAATTTCCCTGTTCATCCAGTTTATGTAGTGGAAACTGAAATATATCTACTTTATGGAATAAGAGAAAATAAACTAAAACTGAAGCATGTTTGAAGACTCCTTATGTATTAAACTTGGTGAATTGTTCATGAATGACCTCTGATAAGAATTCACTATGATGAAAAAAGAATAAAGGATTTTCTCCTATTGATAACACTAATAGAAAACCTAAAATGGCTTCATCAACCCATTGATAGGTTTGATATCCCAATAAACAAGAAACAATAGAAATGAGTTGTTTTGTCATTTTAGGAAACATGAAAGATGGATAGAGAGGGTTTTTTTTGTAATTGGACATTCTTAGGTAGAAACATCTTGAAGATTTAGGCTCTGTGGGGAAAATTTAGGTTTTTGTAGAGTTCCATGAGGGAATATACTGAAAAGGGTTTCAGAGAGGATGAATTCTGGATCCGAAGCATCTGACATATGGATTGAGGGGTAATTGTGAAAAGGATGTCATTGTTGTGGGTTAAATTTCTCTTTGACTGGCTATGTACCTGAAATGGCACCATGAGACAAATTTTGGGAATTGATGGTTTTAAGTAAAAACAAATTGAGGTAGGAAGGAGCACCACAAACCCAATTCGTCATTGATATCAACATAATTTTTTTTAAACTGATTGTGGAGTTCGTAGAGATGGAATTCACAATTGGGTCTAGTGATTTCATACTATTGATCCACTAAGGGTTGGTGGTCTAGGTCAATTACAGGGAGAAGCAGATGGTTTTCGTATGTGGCTTTCGATTTACCCTTTGAATACATGTTGAAAATAAATGAAATAGAGCACTGTAATTATCCTGGAATTGTTCAAATGAACACAATTTGGCTTGACAACTGATTGTAGTAATTGTTTGGCTAGATAACTAGTTGTAGTGACAGGTTTCAGTCATTCAATATCGAGTAATAGCCGAGGAAATGCCAATTAGACGAAATTTTTCTTTATTTATGAGTGATATCATTTACCGTTACGAGTTATATGTTTAATAGATCAGATCCATTAAGTAGTCAACGATTATATCTCGAATAGATAGTTAACAGTTTAATGATAAGTGACGGTGGATGTGATAGCAGCGAGCACAGAGTGGGAAGGGAAGTGACACTTGGCGGGAGCTTAGTGGAGTGGAGGGAGTGGGGTTGATCATTGATATTAGGTGGGAAGGAAGAAGATGGATTTCAAAGGGGGACGAGGTAGGGGGGGGGGGGGTCCAAAGTCGATAAAGGGATGACACATTTCAAAATTGGGATTATCAGAATCCACTTTTTAGAGCTCCCCCTTTTTTTATTAAATGCAATAGGGGAAAGCGGGGTCTCAAATGATTAGGATTCATTGATCTGAGTGGGCTACATCATGACCCTTTATTGTAGCATGTTATTTATTACATAACGACAAAAATGGTCGTGTAAAAAATAACTTTATTAAATCTAAGATAGTCGTGATTAAACTGTGTGATTTAACTAATTAAATACATTTATTTAACAAATAATGCAAAATTTGGGCTATCATCGCATATTTCACCTTTTCTAAGGGGTTTTGATCATATTTATTTTTTTGAATATATATCTATTTTTTTAGGAATTGAAGTGGCATTTGAGCTAACTCACTTATTGGGGTTATTTTTTCATATTTTTATTTCTTTTGTTTTTTAACACGCACACACACACACACACACACACACACACACACACACACATATATATCTTTTCTTTTTATATCCCCTATTTCATTTTTTGTTTTTTTTTTTTTTTTTTTTATATCTTTTCTATTGGATTTTTTTAAAATAATTTGGCAAAATGAAATAATTATTTACAATATTTCATAGCAGAAAAATCAACATATAATCATCAGTTGATCCTATAATTATAGGACCCTAATAGTGTCTCCAAAGGGGATGTCAACCTCCTTGTGAGGTGTCAAGAAAATTTTAGATAAATAGCCTTCATCCTTTGGGTATTTTTTATTTTATTCTACAACTACACTAGTTATCAACAACTCACCAAAATCTTAGAGCCTTCTCTGCGGGCTTAAATTTCTGATGAAATTCCTTTCACACTTGCAATGTTTGAGATAAAAAAATGATATATACAATGAGGTGTTTTGTAACTAGTTGAGTTAAAGTGAAGTAATGTTTAAGCAACCTGCCATTAACAGGCCCTCCTAACATTGTTTCTCCAATTAGTTATTCTAACAAAAATGCATGAGTTCCTCTAATAGTTGCAACCTTGTAGGGACCTTTCCATAGATGATCAAACTTTACATGTTTTCCTTCCTCTTCGTTTATTGCATCCCACTTTAGAACATGATCATTTAGCTGGAAATCATCTACTTTGATTCTACTATCATGAGTCTTTTTTGTTTTATCCTGAATGACTTGTGTTTTATCGTAGACTTATTCCCTTGTTTGCTGTGATTGTATCATCTGGTTTATCCTTCTTTGTGCATCATTTTGTTCTAGATATATTTCCCACAACACTTTTATCACTGGAATTCATAGAAAATCGGGAAAAATTACATATGTTCCATAAACCAATAGGAAAGCTGACATTCCAATTGAATTTTTTGTACTAATCCTATCATCCCATACAACATTAACCAACTTATTATGCCATGATTTTTTATTTTCCTGCAATAGTTTCTTTATTACGTTGACCATAGACTTATTAAAAGATTCATCTAACCCAATTCTCCGAGGACAATAGGCAGTATAATTTCCTAACACTATGTGGTATTTGTTGCAAAAATATATCATCCCTTTAGATTTGAAAGAAGCAGCATTATCATTGATTATTCTATGTGGGTAGCCAAATCTAGATAGAATATTACCTTCTAAAAACTAAATGATTATAGAATTTTTTTCCTGTTTGGTTGGAATGGCTTCAATCCATTTGGTGAAGTAGTCAGTGGAAGCCAGGATCCATTTATGTTGAGCTAAATAACTAGGATGAATTTCGCCTATGAAATCCAATCCCCATTGTTGGAAAGGATTCTCGACTGAAATGGGTTTCAAAGGTAAAGGCAAGAGCTTCCTTTTGCCTTCAAAAATTTGACATTGATGACAAGTTGATACCTTCTTATGAATATCAACAAACAAAGTAGGCCAATAAAAACATGCCCTTAAATCTTTGTGTTGTATCTTTCTAGTACAAGTGTCCTCCACAGTCTCCTTCATGAAATTCATTCATTACCCTATAAACTTCATCTTTCAATAGATAATTCAATGAAATCCCACCATCATCTTTCCAATACAGGGCTTGATCTAAGATGAAACATTTTATAGATTTTAGTTTAATAAATCTTTCTTTGGTATTTGTCAAACTAGGAGGGGCTTCTAAATTTTGCAAAAAATAGACAATATTTGAATACCAAGGGGAAGTAAAAAAATTTTATAATATTTGTGGAGTCACAATCCTTCCTCTTCATCCAGAGCAGCCACAAAATTTATGTCCAGTACGTGTAAATTTAATTGAGCCATTAGTTTAGCCAATCCTTGACCTTTGATAATATTTGTTGGTTTTATCTCAATATCATATTCCAAGATTATTGCTATCCATTTACCTCTTTTCCATATGGATCATTCTAAGTGAGGATGTCTTTGACTACTGCATTTGGGACATAAGCAATTATATGAGAATGAAAAAAAAACACTTTGAAATCATTTAAGGCCTTGACTAAAGCAAAAGATTGTTTTTCCATAATGTTATATTTCAAAGAGGCATCTGTTATTCCTCTACTGAAAAAAGCTATAGCTTTATCATGTCCCTCTTTATTTTTCTATAATAAAACTGTAGCAATAATATGTTTTGAAGAAAAATAGAATATCATGAAGCCTTTGGCATAATCTGGACTAATCAACATAGGAGCCTGATTCAATGCTTGTTTTACTTCATTAAATGACTATTTTTCTTTTTTTCTATTTTATTTCAGCATTGGTTCTCAACTTATTGGTTATGGCTCTCAGGAGCTCAACCAAGTTAGGTATGAATCTTCTCAAAAAAATTATCCTACCAATAAAATACTAAACTTCATATTTATTTTTTGGAGGATAAATTTTCATAATTTCTTCAATTCTGCTAGGATCAATTTTAATGGCATCCATTGAGATTATATGGCCTAACAACTCTCCCTCTTCCATTCTAAAAAGAGATTTCTTCGGATTTATAGATATGCCATATTTTCCACATCTCTCAAAAACAATCTTTAAGTGATGTAGATGATATTCATCAAACTTGGAGAAAATAGTAATGTCATCTATATATATAACAATAAATCTTTCCTTTTCATCTGTAAAATATATATCCATTTCTCTTTGAGAAGTTGTTCCTGCGTTCATTAGCCCAAAAGGCATTTTGACATACATAAATTTTCCCCAAGGTGTTGTGAATTTTTTTTTGTATTGATCATCTGGATGCACCAATATCTGGTTATAACTAGAGAAACCATCCAACAACGAAATTTTTCTTGATCCAACTACTCTTTGAAGTATATGATCCATTTTTGGCAAAGGGTAATTGTCTTTAAGTGAGACTTTATTCAGGTTTCTAAAATCCATACTTAAATCTTATTTCCCTAAACATTTTCCTGACTAGAACCAAATTTGACACACATATAAAAAAATCTGAGGGGCACTATGATTTTTGCATCAAAATTTTTCTTAAACTCATTCTCAAATTTTGTTTAAAAGGATGTTGATCTTCCTTTACAGTTATATTATTTTGAATTACAACTCTATCATAAACCTTTAAATATTGATATCCCCATGAAAAAACATATGTGTACTCCTTAAACAAATCAATGTATTTATTTTATAACTTTGGGGATAATGACTTTGAAAGTTTAAAAATCTTGGGATTTTCTTCAGTGTCTATATTGCAATCTTCTACTTTAGATCCAATTGGCTAAATTGAAGGTTTTTTGGCCACATCATTAAAATCAAGCAATTCTTCAAGTGGTACAAGACCTCTTGGGATTGTATTATTCTTGAGTTGTAATATTTCAGATTCCTCAAAATCTTCACTACTTTGACTAAAAATATTCATTTCTCTATTGTTATCAACATCTTTCGTTATGTCAATGTTTAAATTTTCAAAATCATATTTGATTTGTAGGAAATGGTTAATTTTTTCATAATTATCAAATACTTTCCAGTATCTAATATTATCAGGAATGGTAGGTTGATGTTTGACATCAATTTCTAGCTTTTTGCTTTCTCTAAAGTCAATTTTACATGTACTTGCAAAAGTAGCTAATGCATCAACAAAAAAATTCTTATCTATAGAAATTAATAACAATTGGTATTCTGGGAAACACTGTAAAAAGTATAAAACGTAATTCCTATATGCTCTCATTCTAGGATGTTTAGCTTCATATTCTACTTTGATTTGTTTTATGATAAGTTCAGAATCTCCATGAATTGATATTTTCTTAGCTCCCATTTGTTTCAACTTTTGAAGTCCAATAAAAAAGCTTCATATCTAGCTACATTGTTTGTGCATTCAAAGTTGAGTTTGTAAGATTTTTTTTTGGTTGTACCTGATTTCATGTTTGAGATCCACACTCCAATGCCAACTCCTTCTTTGCATATTGCTCCATCAAAGTCCATGTTTCATAAGTTGTCATGTTGTTCTTTCTCATTTCTTCCCATTTGTTCTTCTCCATCGTCTATCACTTATGATTTGACAACTGCAACCTGAAATTCCTCTTCCAAACAAATATCATCATGTAAAATAAAATATTTCATGTCAAAATGTATAGAGTAGACTAGATAATTGTTGGGTTTTTCCTGACTAAATCTCACCATATATTTCATTAGAGTTTCACTATACAATCTTCTTTTTTGACCAAAAAATAATTGTTGCATATGTCATACTCATCTGTATTGTACCTTGTAACTTTTCTCCCCACAATCTTGACAAAAGAACTCCATATTTGGGAGGAATATCAACTAAAACAATGTCAATCACTAGACTCTTTATTGTAATTTGAGTATGGATAGCACAGAAATCCTTGATCAATCCTAGGCATTTCAATCTATTTGAATCGAAGGAGTAAAGGTATTTTTAAGTTCTAGTTATATCTAAACCTAATTTTTCCATGATTGTTTTGGGCATGAGATTGTGTGAAGCACGAGAATCCAACATGGCATTATGAAGAATAAAATCATGGATATTCATATAGACATAGAAAGGAGGAACACTTCCATATTGTGTAATCCCATCTACTTCAGGTCCAAATGTTAATTTAGGTTGATCATCGGTCACATTGACAATATTTGTTCCTTCTTCAATTTTCAATGCTTTTACAACTTGATTCCTATAGACATGTTTCTTTACCAACTCAAGTAAAGGAACAGGGATTTTGAATTTTGAAAGTTCATTCTCAATATTAAAAGTAGGTTGAGGTTTTTCAATTTCCTTAACATTCACATCTTGCTTTTGAAGAATCTCTTTCTGACTTTGTTCCTTCGTTTGGCTAGTGGAAGGTATATCACTTTGAGCCTTTTTGGGAGGATTTGTTGCAGTATTTTTACTTCTAAATTATATTGTTTGTGTACTTCCAAGATGGAATTTTGATATCCTTTTTTATAGTCCACTGATTCTACAGGCATATCCCCTTGTTTAAAAAACAAGAAAATATTGTTTTCTTCATTGGTTAGAAAAATAGTATCAGTTTCTCCCTCCCCAAAGAGATTGATTTGATATTCCTCTAATTATTGTACAATTTCTTGTTCTTCTTAAACAAAATTTTCTTGGAAAGGAGGTCTAATTTGTTGTTGATTAGCTTGGTTTATTTGTTCCCTTTGCTTGATTTTGGGTTGTTTTCTTCTAAAGTTTGGATTTCTGATTTTAGGTCCCCCTTGAGGTTCTCTTGGATGGGCTCTATCAGTGACAATATTTGTATACATCATTCTTTCCATAGTTTTAAATAAACTGTCTAATTTTGCATCTGATGAATAATTAGAAGATTCCTCTTTGATGGTCACTCTTCTCTCAGTTCTTAATTTTTCCCTTTTGGTTAACAAATTAGCTTCTACACTAACAACATTTTTTTCATTTCTTCAAGGGTAAGTGGATTCCTTTCTCTTAATTGATAAGCGACATCGGCATCAAATCCATCTGGGAAATGAATCAAGGCTAGTCCCAGTGGGGGTTTTATTTTTGTTGGGATAGAATTTTAGATATTATTAAATCTAATGCAATAATATTGAACAGTTTCATTTGGAGCTCTAATTAATCGCTCATATTTTTCAAGGATCTGAAGGGGATTCTTTTTCACTTCCCATCTAGAAAGTAAATTTTGATGAAACTATTCTAAGTCTGAAATGCTTCCAACAGGTAATCCTTTGTACCATTTCTTTACTTCTCCAACTAAACTTTGTGTAAAAAATCTAACCTTTACATCATCATGACCAACTTCCTCTAGATCTGAGAAATAATTCATCCTATCAATGTGTTGTTGTGCTATTATAGGACCTATACCATCAAATTGTGGTATTATTTGTGCATAGTTTTGTGGCATGTCATTGAATGGAAATTGTAATGCTAAAGGAGTATATCGTCCTGCCATGTCTGGGATATGTGAAAAGGATGATGCTACAGTAGTGGTTTATGGAGGGGGTAAAATTTTTTTTGAGGAAGATGATGATATTTTTGTATGTGCAATTGGAATATTAGAGGTAGAAGTGGAAAAATAAGTTAGATTAAATGATATTGGAGTGGTTGATGAAGGGGGTATGAATGTAATAGTTGGAAATGAAGAAGAAGTAA
Organism: Pinus albicaulis; assembly: GCA_034641835.2. Lineage (NCBI taxonomy): Eukaryota > Viridiplantae > Streptophyta > Pinopsida > Pinales > Pinaceae > Pinus > Pinus albicaulis. The sequence goes on from CM076578.1 coordinate 37,745,440, forward strand.
CAACTAAAAAAGGTTGGTCAACACCTTCTATTGTTCTATTTAATATTTTAACCAGGTCCTCAAGTTTTTCAAATTGTCTTAAAGCATCCTTATCAGACTGTGACATAACTAGTTTTTGACCTGTACGGTAGGGTCTCAATTGAGCTTCATCAAAAATTTCTTCAGGTAGAAAATTTTCTGATCTAGAACTAAAAAGGCTATGCTCAAACTGCAAGTCAAACTTAATATCTTCAACTGTTACAAAACTCTCTGGAAAATAATTGGTTCTTGATAAAGAAGTTTTACTAGTTTGACCTTCTGTAGAATTTTTCTTCCTTAATAAATTTTAAGGATATTTCATAGTTTCTAGAGGATTTGGATCTCGATGAGATCTAGTATGAATCCTTTTGGGAGTCAGGTTTTCCAATTAGATTTTTTCACAATATAATGGTATTCACAAACAGGGATATACAAATTTTTAGGTGAAGAATTCAAGCCTTTCAATTTCTACCTCACTGTCACCTACAGGGAAATAGTATTTGAGACTTTTGAACTCGAATTTACCAGGGAAAACCTTTGCTATGAGATTCTTCCCCAGTATGGTCACCAGAATGTTATCACTCTTTATTTTTCCTAGGTTATGAGGAAATTGGAGAGGTAACCACAAAACCACCTGTAAATCTGGGATCTAGCACTTCCAGCTTCAGAGAGGGATCTCTCTATCTTATTTAGATTTTTGTCTTGAGATATTATGCTAGTTATGATTTTCAGAGGTTGGATTTTTAAAACATTTGGTTGAAACTACAAGGAAAATCCATTGGGTAATGGAGTCATAAATATTAGGATGATCAAATACAAAAATAACATCTTATAAGTAAGGGAAAGGTAGGCAAGCTTTTTGATCTTTTGAGAATGTAACAGGGAAAGGTAGGCAAGCTTTTTGATATTTTGAGAATTTTTGGGGTGAATAAGATGAAAATACTAGGAATCGATTAAATATAGAGCATACTAGGATGAATTTTATACTTAGCATTAGAGTGAAAACATGAATATTGTTTATAATCTAGAGAAAAGTGTACTTAAAAAAATTCAACCCTTTATCTTCTTTAAACAATAGAGATAGAAAAACATATGAAAACTAGGAAAATAAAAGATTCACATGAGAGGCAAATTCACCAATTTCTTAAGATAGGAATCCTGGAACAAACTTTCGATAATGATCTTGATTTCAAATATCAATATTTTCTACAAAATATCCTTAAAAAAAACTTACTAAAATAATACAACAATATAGGAAAATCAAAATTATTGAAGCTCTTTGGGATTGACTTCGAGGATTAGGGTGTTGACTTGGCCTGAAAAGGTTGATTCTTTGATGTTTAAGATAATCACATGTTTACTCTAGAAATTGACATAATTTATCCCATATGTATTCACCCGGGGTGGAGAATTTGAATAATTTTTTGTAGGTTTCATCCACCTCGTATATTTCTAGAAGATGGGATTAATTACAAACATATGTTTTATCTCATGTTTGATAATTAAGTTGAAACTTCAACATTCCACGAAATCTTTCCCTATAATGGTTCCCTTTATGGTATAAAACTTGGATTTATTTCTTGCTATGGAATATAACTTTTGTTGATAATCATCTAGCTGAAATAATTTATCCCCAATCCCCCTTAAGCTTAGAATCCCCTTTTGATGCAATACATTTAATTTTCTATGGAATTTTTGAATGCTAGACTCCAAGTTATGACATTTATTCTCTAACTGTAGCATTAAATTCCTTTTTGTAAGAACTCTTCTTACCTCAAGGATTGTCCTGTCTGCAGTCTCATATTCCTCTAGTTCTTCCTTTCTCTTTTAATTCATAATTCGTATTAAGGAAATAGATTCTACTAGTTTCTGACCCAAACTTTCCTTTATACCTTCAATGACCTCTTTTGATTTTTACACCAATTCCTCTTTCTCAAAAACAATTTCATTGGAAGGCCAAATTTCAGTCATAGTTTCATTTATCTCTACCTAGATATTTTCCTTTTCTTGGGAAATTGTTTGTGCCATGGCAGATTCATTTTCTAAAAGCTCAAATTTTTGAGTTAACCTGTGTGTTTTTTGAAGCTTTGATAAATACACATGATCAAGTTTTATTTTTTTCTCTTGGAGATTATTAACTTGATCTTTCAGCTTTTCAATCTCTAACCCTCTAATAGACAATTCTTACATTGTTCTGATTAATTCTCCTGAAGAATATGTAGACTTTGTCTCTTTTGTAGTAATTGCTGAAATTGAAGCCCCTATTGTTGACTTACATGTAATTGGAAATTATGTGAGAGGAATAAATGCTAATTGAGTTGACTATGCTTTCTCCTTTAACATTTTTTCTATTTCAATCTCTATCTCTTTAATCTTCCCATTTTGTTCAATTATAATTTTGAAAATATATTCTTTTTCTTTTTCTAGTTCTCCAACTTCCTTTGTTTGTGGATCTTCAGTGGATGGAAGTTTGAGCTGCTTATTTAGGGATGAAATGTCAACAATATTTCTCTTAATGATCTCCTTAGTAGATTTTACATTATTGGGATCATATCCGAGTTTGATCACTAAATCTTCTAAAGACTTTATCTCAGTGTCTTTAGCTAAATAATATATTTTTTCTAATTTTAGTTGAGACTGAATATTTTTGACTGAAGCCTATAGCCTAGATGCTTCCATTGCTGAGTTTTTCAAGCTAGAATACAACATTTCACCTGTTTTTTTGTGTAAATCTATCTGATCAATAGGATGGATTTGATCAATGTTAAAAGAAAATATATACTCTTTACAGTCATTTGGAGTCTTAAGGAAAGGAACTTTAGCTTGATGGAAAGATATATGCATATTTCCTTTCTCAGTATCAAAATATGAGAGAATTATATGTTGTGAGGATGTTTTTTGTTTCCAAAACTGAGAATAAGTTGTTTCTTTAAGCATTTCATTCTTCCTTTCAATTTCCTTATACTTTTCAAATATACTTGGTTCATCTTGATCATGAACCAATTCTCTTATTTGAGATGTTTCCAGTGGCTCTTGAGAAGTTGAAGATGATGGTGATCCTATGAAAATTTCTTCATTCCAAGTAGAAGTATAAGGACCTATCAATACTATAGTAGACTGTACATTTTCTTCCTGCAAATATTCTTCTGTTAGATTTATTTTCTGCCTCTTTTTGTAAATTTGGAATTCTCTCCATTGAATTTTTGTGAGTGAAGGGGAAACATCCTCCCTTGGTATTTTAACCTGATTTTGTTGTGGCACTGGAGTCCGTTATAGCATCATTTACCACCTCTATATACTTGATGACTTATGCATTAGTGTTGGGCAGCCCTTCCATTCATACTTGATCACACTTTTTAAAAAACAGTATTTTAAAATCCATACGCGACTCTGCCCAGTTTTTTTCTACGTGCATACATGGGCCCATCCATAGCTGACCTGTACATGCTATTTAAAATATTAAAAAATATATAATTATCCTATTAAAGAGGCGGGGTTTATGGTTTTTCCTGTAACTTAACTACTCCAGCCCATGGCCTAACTGTTCCCCAACTGAAAGAACTAATTAAGGAAGTCTAAATACACCTCAAGGGAATGGCCTAAGGGATGAGAGAGATAATATTATTTATATTATATCATGTTATAGTCTTGATAAAGCCTTATATTTCCCCTATGCCTCCTACACTTCCTAGGTTCAGTAAACCCTTCTTTCCTTATGATGATCAACCCCACTTTATGTGACATCCTTTGTGCGACATTTATGGAAGAAGCTTGTGAGGCTAGGGCTAGATGAATCTGGAGGATGGTTTTTCTCAAGGTCACAGCAGATCTCAGGTGATTTCTCCACTTTCTCTATACATGTTATCAATAAAAGAAGTATTGTCTTGTTCCTAATGTCTTTGTGTTATATGTCTCCTATATATGTTTAATGATCTTGAATGGTTTATTTCAAGTTATGATTATGAGGCTATATATGCTAACATGATGACATCTAGGACATATATGTTGTGCAACTAGTTTGTGTGCTTTGTTTTGAATGATTTGCAGGTTCTGGAGCAAAAGGAGTAGCAGAGGGTTTTCACCCTATGGGATCAACCTCAAAGGAAGGATAAACGGGTAAGGCCCACAATCCTCATTTTTATAGTTCAGACATAAAAACTGATAATTAGAGTGCTTCTTGTGATGATATTCCATTTTCTCTATTAGGTCCCTCAACCCAGGCCTTAGGGTAGCTTTGCCCATAAAAGAGTCTGTGATGTCGTAGTAGAAAGTATTTATTCTTCTGCCTCCTACAAAGTATTTTGTTTCCATTGATCCTGATTCATATATTTTTCAATTTCAGGTCTGGGAGTATGAGTGTAGGGAGTAGTTTTGTTCTCTACTCTCAATTTTTATATTATTCCCAAAGGATCATATGACCAAGTGAAACTGAGTTTAAAATTCATTTTTTTGAGGATTATATCTGCTTCTTTTTTTGTTGTCCTGGCATTAAAAATGAAAGGCCCAACCTTTCATTTGATTTTGAATTGAGTTTTCTTTTTGGCTGCCACAAAGTGTAGCTCATCCATATTAATCATTTTCCTAATATACTCTAATGCAAAAAAATTTATAAGAACAAATTTAGGAAATATATATGGAGGAAATTCACATACATACACTCTAATCTCAGTGTAATTTTGATACATGTACCGGTCACCTGTCTTTGTTTGTTCACTGATATGTATAATTATCTTAATCTTAGGTAAAATTATAGGTTCATCATCATTGTTAATTAGGAAATACTTTGTACAAAAACTATTCCACATAATCACTGAATGTGAATTCATTGGTATGATTCCTTACCAAGGAATTCCAATGAATCACCGACTGTGCATTTCCCTGTTCATCCAGTTTCTGTAGTGGAAAATGAAATATTTCTCCTTGATGGAATAATAACAAATAAACTAAAACTAAAGCATGATTGAAGACTTATTCTATAGAAAACTTGAGGAATTGGTTATGAATGACCTCTGTTAAAAATTCAATGTAATGAAAAATGACTGAAGGATTTTCTCTTGTTGAGAACACTGATAGAAAACCTAAAATGGCTTCATCAACCCATTGATCGGTTTGATAGCCCAATAAACTAGAAACAGTAGAAATAACTTGTTTTTTCATTTCAGGAAACATGGAAGATGGATAGGGAGGGTTTGTTTTTGGAAATTGGACATTCCCAGGTAGAAATGTCTCGAATATTTTGGCTCTGTGGGGAAAATTCAACTTTTTGTAGAGTTCCATGAGGGATTCTACTGAAAAGGGTTTCAAAGAGGCTGAAGTCTGGATCTAAAGCATCTAACATATGGAGTCAGGGGTGATTATGAAAAGGATGTCATTGTTCTAGGCTACAATTTCTCTTTGACTGGGTATGTACCTGAAATGGCACCATGATCCAAATCCTGGGATTTGATGGTTTAAAGGAAATATGAATTGAGGTAGGAAGGAGTCCCACAAACACAATTCGTCACTAAGATCAACGTATTTTTGTTTTAAAAAATTGCAGGGTTTGTAGAGATATAATTCACAATTAGTTTCAATGATTTTATATTGTTCATCCACTAAGGGTTGTTGGTCTAGTTCGATTACAGGGGGAAGCAAAGGATTTTCCCTTGTGGATTTTGATTTACCCTTTGAAGACATGTTGAAAAGAAATGAAATAGAGCATTGTGATTACCTGGGAATTGGTCGAATGAATAAAGTTTGGCTTGATAATTGGACGCAGTAACTATTTGCCTTGATATTTGGTTGTGGTGATAGGTTTAAGTCATTCAGTATTGAGGAATAACCGAGGAAAGTCAAACTAAATGGTGTTTTACTTTATTTATGAGTGAGATTATTTACTATTAAGAGTTATTTGTTTAATGGAGTGTATTCCTTAATTACGCAATGATTATATCTTGAACAGATAGGTAACCATTTGATGATAAGTGATGGGGGATGTGATAGCAGCGGGAGCGGAGTGGGAAGGGAAGTGACACTTAGCGAGAGATGAGTGGAGGGAGTGGGGTTGACCGTTGTTATTAGGTGGGATTTCAGATGTGGGGGGGATCCAAAGTTGATGAGGGGATGATGCATTGCAAAAGTAGGATTGACATAATACACTTTTTGGACCCCCCCCCCCCTTTGATTAAATTTCAGAGGGGCAAGCGGGGTCCAAAATAATCAGGAGTCATTGATTTGAGCGGGCTAGATCACGACCCTTGATTGTAGCATGTTGTTTATTACATAATGACAAAAATAGTCGCGTCAAAAATAACTTTATTAAAACTAAGCTAATCGTGATTAAACTGTGTTATTTAATTAATTAAACACATTTATTTAACAACTAATGCAGCATTTGGGCTAGCATCACATATTTCATCTTTTATAGGGGTTTTTGATCATCTTTTTATTTTTTTGAATATATATCTATTTTTTTGGAATTGAAGTGGCATTTTAGCTAGCTCACTTATTGGGACTATTTTTTTTTTCATATTTTTATTTCTTTTTTCACACACACACACACACATAGAGATATATATCCCCTATTTTATTTTGTTATTATTTTATTTCTTTCTTTTCTATTGGATTTTTGAAATAATTTGGTAGAATGAAATAATTATTTACAATCTCTCATAGCAAAACAAATCAACAGATAATCATCAATTAATACTATAAATTATAGGACCCTAACAATTTCCTTGAGCTTCTTAATCCTTTTATGACTAGGAGGAAGAGTAGAGGGGATAAAAGACATCTTCGGGGAATTGCTTTTCTAGATTTGAATAATGGTGAGGCTAATCTATTGATTAGGATTATGAAATTCATGGAGTAGATGCAATCTATAACACATGCCACAAAGCGTAGAATGAATACTAGACGGATTAGAATGATTTGGAGGAAATTCCATTTAACTCCATTGAATGCTTTGAAAAAATGAACTTTCAATTCATTTTTTTTTCACCATGTGTAACCCTTCGAAGGAAATTCTATTTTCCTCATGTATTTGGAACCCTGTATGAAAGCCAAAATTCTTTGGAGAGACCCACTCGAGAGATTTTATTTGACCTATGAGAGATGATGTTGGATATGATCTTGTAGATATAGTTGCAAAGTGAAATTCGGAAAATTTCTCAAAACTTGTGGGGTTTTCCATATTTGGGATAAGTACAATGACTATGGTGTAGAAAGCAAATAGGACCTTCCCCAAAATTTGAGTTGCTTCCACTTCTTGAGAGTTCAATAGGGCAATGATTATGATTAATTATCTTTACTTGATAACTGCTTGTGTTTCATTTTTACTTATTATCTTTGTTCCTTATTATTATATGTGTGAAGCATAAAACAACTACCAAAAAAATAAGAAAAATGGCACAGTGTATAGGCTGGAATCTAGTGCCAAAAGCTCTCCTCTTGAAAGGAAAACTCTTAAATCTCTTCTCTTCCTTGTATATTCTTCAATTGATTAATTCTATGACCTTAAGACTGAGACCAATACCCTCCAAGACCAATACTAACCCCTTTGTATGATGTTCCAACTTAGATCTATTCAAAACCAGTAAAATCTCTTCCAGTATCACCTTTTATACCTTCTGTTGCAAGATATTTGACCTCCTATTACAAATCTGAAATTTCGGCCTCCTTGCAACTGCTACAACTGTTGCTACACACATGGGAGCTTCAATATTCTTCTATATCCCTCCTCTGACCTTCAATTGCCTTTCCCTGACTCCTAGAGCTTTAGAGATACCCTTGGTGACCTTCGCTTGACCTATTTGCATCTTTTTCTCCAAAATTGAAATTATAAATGGATGCGCTAGGTCTATTGCAGAAACCCTAGTCCTCTTTAGAATTTGAGAGAGATGATTATCCAAAAAAAAAATCTCCTTCATCCTTCCTCTTCCTCATTGCCTTCTCCTTCCTCTTCCTTCGCTAGAATGAGTGATGAGTGAGTGTGTCTCAAGGAGGATGCATTCTCCTCTGTATATATGCTCTTAAAGGTGGATGTGGCCCTTCCTTTTAGGATTACTGGCCAAATTCTGTGTCTACTTGGTATTGGAGGGTATGCTGACACTTTTAAAGACAAAAATAATCTTCTTTACAACCTACAATGTGCCAGTGGGGTCTTCAATTTATGACAATGACTCTTTTGACTTATTGACTTTTTTCATTTCATAATTTACAAGAATCAAAAATACATTTCATACTTATGAATATCGAACCTAGTTACACATTTTTCTACACTCCCTCTTAAATTGGGAGGTAATCATAAGAGGTACATGGAAATTATCAATCTGAACATATCTCATACGAAGGTTCAAATTGGTAACCCATCTGTCTAGCATCATATCAACCAACATTGTCACATAGCGAGGCCTTGACTAATAGCTCTATCTATCCACTATATTAGAGCACAATGATGGCGAGACTAATTATTTATAGACACCATCACCATTGTCTCTCAAGGCACATACTTCACTCAATTTTTCACCAAGTATGACCTTATTTGGACTATTCTTATCTTGGATAATTAGTCCTCAAAGAATATCGGTCCATGAATAATCTTACCTTGGATTCCCTACCTCATCCTCAAAGAGTATCGGATGTCAAATGGTTACCCAATCCTTGATTTCTTCTTCCCAAGTGAAGACAAGAATGATGTGCCTATCTCTCCCTCTCATCTAGGTAGGATATATCAACCAAGCCAAGCTTTTATCTCAAGTACAAAATCTTCTTATTAGGAAGATATTTTGTTAATATGTCAGCTACCTTCTCATCAGTGGAGATATACTATATTTGCAGCACACCATTTTGTACTAGCTCCTGAATATAGTGATACTTATTGTTTATATGCTTTGTATTTCCATGAAATACAAGGTCCCTAGACAATTGTATACAATTGGTGTTTTCACAATGTATTATTGTAGGGTCCATCAGTCCTTAGAATAAGTTGAATAGAAGATTTCTTAACCATACTACTTCTCTGCTTACTTCATAGGTTGCTACATACTCAGCCTCAGTACAAATTAAAGCAACTATGTCTTGATTTCTTCTCATTCATGACATCAAGGAGTATCCCAAACTAAAATATCCTCTTATAGTTCTTCTTCCATCTTTTTTTCTTCCTCCCCAGTTAGAATCAATATATCAAATCAAGTGGCCATCATTCCTCCTTTCATAGGTAAGGTTGTAGTGGATAGTTCCTCATAGATATCTCGTCATATGTTTTGTTTCTATCCAATGATCATGCTCTGGATTTACGTGGAATTGACTGATAATGTTTACTACAAAACATATGTCTATTAAATTATTCACCAAGTACATCGTTGAGCCAATTAGTTATCTATATTGGGAAGGATCCACTGGAATCGATTCAGAACTCCTTAGTCTCTTTAAGTTAGTGATCATCGGAGTGGTCATAGGTTTTTAATCCATCATATAAAACCTATTCAACATCTTGATCACATACTTACCTTGACCCAGATAAATTTTATCAGGTCCTTTCCAGACTTCTAGACCCAAATAGTAATGGATCAACCCTAGATCCTTCATGTCAGATTTTGTTTCTAGTTTCTTCTTGCATTATTCAATTCGACCTTAAACACATTTCAAGAGAATATCGTATATATATATAACAATGATTACATGCTCTCCATCTACAACCTTGATATAAATGTTTAGATCAACATAAATTTTTGTGAAACCTATTCTTTGTAGGTATGTGTCCATTCTAGCATACCATGCCCTTGGTGCTTGTTTGAGGCCATATAATAATTTATTCAATATGAAAACATATATATTCAAGTCTTAAGCTAAAATCCCAAGGTTTTCTCTATATATACTTCCTCATAAATTGTACCATTCAGAATTACATTCTTGACATCCATTTGATGGCTGTTCCATCCCTTCGATGCTGCCATCAATACCAATGATCGAATCGGTGTATACCTTTTTTCAGGGAAAATGTATCTTCATATTCAATGCCTTATTGTTGAGAGAAGCCCATAGCCACAAACATTTCCTTATATTTATCGATACTTCCATCTGTCGCATGTTTTATCTTGTAGATACATTTGGAAGTTACCATATATTTGTCTTTGGGCCTTGGTAAGATCTCCCAAACTCCATTCTTCATTATAGATTGATACTCCTCATTCATGGAATCCTTCCATTCCTGATGATTGACAGGCTCTTTAAAAGTGTATGGTTCTTCTTCTATTAATTTTTTCATATATGTAGCATACCCAGAATATATATTAGGTTTCTTACTTTCTCTAAATGAGCCTTTAGTTGTCCCATGACCATCTGCATCAATTATTGTAGATCACAACCAAATTAATATCTTTCTTGATTTGGGGAGGAACACAGGTTGAATGGATTCACTGGGACCCTCATCTTCATGATGATATTATTCTTCTTCCCTGTTAACTTCTTCTTCAAATACTAGAAGGTATTTCATCATATTCAATGGGAAGTTCCTTAGATTTATTAAATGCTATAAATTTTTCAAATATGACATATAGACTTACTTCTATATGGTTTCCTTCTTTTCTATAGATTATATAGGCCTTAGAGGAATTGTTTTAACCAAAAAATGTTCGTCTCATGCCTGATGGATCTAGCTTCTTTATTTTGTCCTTTGGTCTACAGTTGGTTTCTTCCCATTGAATACTTCTTCTAGAGTCTTGTTATCTAGTGACATCTGCAGACTTCTATTTTGAATATATAATGTTGTCTTCATATCTTCTCCCCATAGTAATGTAATTAGATCTTGATCATGTAACTTCACCTCTACACTTTCTTCAATGGATCAGTTCTTTCATTTTGCAACTCCATTTTGCTGGAGATTATATGGGACTATAAAACACCCTCTTAATCCTGGATTATTTACAGAATTTTATAATCTCCTTAGATGTATACCCTCCTCCATTATCGTATCTTAATATCTTGATTCTTCTTTTTGTAAGGTTCTCCACTTCAGTTTAGAATTCTTTAAATTTTTTAAATACCTCATCCTTGATTTTCATTAAGTAAACCCATGTCTTTTTTGAATGGTCATCTATGAATGTCACATAATATATATTACCTCCAAGTGATTTAGGAGTCATAGGGCCGCATACATCAAAGTGAATGAGATCCAAGATTTATTTTGACCATGAAGCACTGCTTCCAAATGGTCTCTTGGTATTCTTACCCAATGCACATCCCTTACATACTCCTTCATGATATTCTTTTAGCTTAGGTATTCCATTTACTATGTAATTTATATATGGGAGGATATTAAAATGAATATGGAAAAATATCCTATTCCATAGTTCACATGGGCTAATTTCAATGTGAACCAAGGCTTGAGCTAGAGGATATATCAGCCTGTAAAGTGTTCCTTCTCGAATACCAATTACTCTAAAATTATATATAATTCATTTTTTACTCCATACAACAAAATTTCCAGCAATGAAAGCTAATCTATCACCCTTATCCTCTAGACTTTAAATGGAAAGTAAGTTCTTATGCAAACCTGGAACAAATGGAATATTCTTGAGGTGAATGTTGCTTGCATTCTCTAGCTCTATAGAGGTTGATCCAATACCTCTTACAAGATCACTTTTGTTATCTCCAAGCTCCACTCAATAAGAATATTTTCCCTTTTATAAAGCCTTCGATTTTTTATGATTACATGTCATGTTCCTAGACACCTAGCTATCAATTACCAAAAATTCTCTTGTCTTGGAATGTTCCAGTGAGTGACGAAAAGAGACTTTCATCCTTTAATTTGAATATTTCTTTCTTTGTAGAGAATAAGAGACCCCATGCTTCCTTGATGCCTTTCTTGAGATATCTTGCTACCTTTGAACATTCCTTGATGAACTTATTCAATGAAGAGGATATATTCATGATGCCCTTAGCCAACCTTAGCACTGATACCATGTTGAGAATTCAATAGGGCAATGATAATGATTAATTATCTTTACTTGATAGCTTCTTGTGTTTGATTTTTACTTATTATCTTTTTTCCTTATTATTATATGTGTGAAGCATAACAAATCTACCAAAACAATAAGAACAATGGCACAATATATAGGCTACAATCTAGGGCCAAAACCTTTCCTCTTGGGATGAAAACCCTTAAATATCTTCTCTTCCTTATAGATTCTTCAATTGATAGATTACATGACCTTAAGACTGAGACCAATACCCTCCAAGACCAATACCAACCTATTCAGATGATTTTCCAACTTTGATATAGTCAAATCTAGTCAAATCTCTTCAAGTATCACCTTTTCGAACTTCTACTGTAAGATTTTTGGCCTCCTACTATAGATCTGAAATTTCAGCCTCCCTCCAACTGTTGCTGCCACACATGGGAGCTTTGATCTTCTTCTATAGCTCTCCTAGGGCCTTCTCTTTCCTTTCCCTGACTCCTATAGCTTGAAAGAGACCCTTGGTGACCTTCGCTTGACCTCTTTGTCTCCTTTTATCCAAGATCAAACTTGTAGATGGAGTCCCTAGGTCTGTTGTTTCAGGGAAAATCACCCTAGAGGTTTGTTGGGTCTAAACCTCCACAGAGCAGGGCATGCTATTCAGAAGGACTCACACACAACCATAC